>CM057343.1:141266808-141587462 GCA_030015575.1 Agapanthus africanus
CCTACACCTCCTCGTCGCCGCCTCTGCCCTCGTCGATGTCGCCGCCTCTGCCCTCGCCGGCATCCCCATCTCCCCGACACCACACTACCACCTCCACTTCTTTTCACCCCCGACCAGAACCCTGCACACCCGACTACTTGAACTCGAAACCCTCGCTGCCTTACCGGGGACCTTGCCGTCGATGACCCATCATCATCATCGATGACTCCCTTGCCACCTTCTCTGTCCCCAAACACCAACCCGAGAGCACCAGCCCCTTCCTTTCCTCTTCCTCTTCTTCTTCTTCTTTTTCTCCTACAACTTCTTCTTCTCTTTCTACATTCTCGGTTTTCGGCCGTCGCCGGAGCCATGCCGCCGCCGACCATCCGGACAAACCATACCATCACCACAGTACCATTACAATTCCAAAATCATACCATCACCATTTCCATGTCACGACCGTGTCGCGACCAGATCGTGACCAGACCACCACCACCACCAGATCGTGTCCAGATCGCGCCCAGACCATGCACCAGATCGTCTCCAGATCGCGACCAGACCACCACCAGATTGTGTCCAGATCGCGCCCAGACCATGCACTAGATCGTGTCCAGATCGCGACCAAACCATGCACCAGACCAGACCACCACCAGATCGTGTCCAGATCACGCCAAGACCATGCACCAGATTGTGTCCAGATCGCGACCAGACCACCACCAGATCGTGTCCAGATCGCGACTAGACCCAGTACCGTGTCGTGCCGTTTCACACACCGTGTTGTGTCATGTCGCACCAGGCCGCCTGCATATCGCCCTTTGTTCTGAGGCAAGTAAAACTTGCTACATGCTATTATATTTACTTAGCCCATAGTACTCTTTAAATAGTGTATCACTGGTCAAACACCCGTTTGCATCCATCTCGTCTAGTATACATATTATTGCATCCATAGATCACTTGAATATATTATATTATAATTTTGACATTCCACATTTGATAAATTGTAGTTTAATTAGTATTGGAACTCTAATCTTAACCCTAATCATAACTGTGCATCTATATACCTTAATCTGTACCGGATTGCATTTCACATTACAAGGTTCCATTTTATTGTTCCATTAGTACCCCATGCTTGTTTTGTATATCCATGCTTATGCTAGTTTGATTATGAGCACCCACATGACATTTGGAGCATCCTGAGATGACTTGTTACACCTACTACTTGACACGACATGGTACCGTGCAACTCTTAACATGACATGCCACCTTTATAAATTACTTGACCTGACCTGATGTACCATGGCTTTACCTGTTACATGATCTTGTGTCTAATTGTCACGACCCGAAGTTCGACTCGTGACCGGCACTTAACCACGTAACGTCTACAGGCATAACGCGACTAAGTAAGCCAAAACCCAGAAATCAAAACCATTAAAAATAGTGAGTGTTGAAAACATTTGTTTAGAAAACATTTGGAAAACCTTAAGTAGTTTAATAACATTCTTTAAAGTTTAAGTTATTATCTTAAAAATTTTGGCAGCATTTCCTTTGTAAAGCTAACTCCGAAATCGGGTACAAGACAAGATATGAGTAAAAATAATATACAATATAGTACAGCATCCCAAACGGAAGCAATCACGCCCAACGGCGGAAACAAACACCACAAGAGTAATATACGACGCCGAAACGAAGAAATGAGCAATAAGTGAAAAACATCGCAGAATAATAACTGCATAGGTAAAGACGGCTCACACGAGCTCGACACCAGAATACAAATAATATACATCATCGTCCTCACACTGCCTTTAAGTCAATACATAAATGTAGATGGAGAGTACTAGATACAAAAGTGTGTACAATGTAAATAACCAGATACCACAACCCACCTAACAGCAAACAGCTCTCGCACCAACTGTAATGGTATCTGTAGCCAAAAAGATGCAAAAGGCAGCCTGCCGTGACTACTCTGAGGGGAAACGCAAACACTGTGGCACAACGGGGGTGAGTTGCCAACTCGTGAATAGAAGATAACATATAAAGGTAATCGCGAGCATGCACGTACTGCACTACTCTATCATATTCTAGCAGATGATATCTATATGCGATAAGCAGTATGTGCAATAATCATGCAAGTGCTCTATCAGGTAAAATAACTACAGGATGAGATGCATAATAATGAATGCTGAGCATTAGAAATAAACATCTACACGGAATGTCAATGTGGAAAATATAATCGGTGCCCATCAATGCACCCAGATCCCAATAAACTCAGGCGCCGGCACTCTCATCGGCCCTCAAATCCTGTAAATCTCATAGAATCACGAGTGCCAAATATCGGCGCTCAAAATATCATGAAATAATCGTGTCCAACATCGACACGCAAATCCTCATAAATCGGGCTCCGTCAGTCCAGATCAGCCCATGGGCTCCGTCTGCGGTATCGGCCCTCGGCCCCGGCAGTATGAGTCGTCCCGTATCTATCTATCTATCGACTCTGGTCAGTATCCTCCGGATAACCGACAGGTCCAACCAATCACCGGTAGGTAGTGGTCCCACTGCTAGGCTCATCGCCTGCTGCACGACAGATCCGTTCTCGCCCCGGGGTACCATACCGGGTCCACCATGTACCCGCAATCGGCCTCGTCCACTCCTCGAATCGGGTTTCATATGTTACTCTAACACCGAGAAAACACATGGTGGATGCACTGAAATATCATATCAAGAGGAACCGGGTTTTCAAAATAGTGCATCTTTTCTTAAATAACCCCACGGTCCTCAAATCCAGAAATCACATGAAAACCAAAGCCAATGCGTAATCCATGCAATGTAATATATGCATCATAAGTCATACTATGAAGGAAAAGGGAAAAACCGCTCTTTAAGTAGATTCAGGTTTAAAAGGTATCATGCGGTCCCCAGTTTTTACCCAAAAATCAGCTGATCTATGTAAGTACAGTTTGGATATGCATAAGTCTGGATATGCAAATGAGTATGTGTACAAATAGCAGAATCATGTCAAGTCATATGTGAGATGAGCTACAGTATAATGATCATGGCAATTCTATAATATAAGTGTCATGGCAATTACTAACGGTGTGTGTGTAACATGCAGATTAGTGCTCGTGCAACATGAACCGTTAGTAACAGTGCAGTGTTCTATCAATTCTAAGTTCATATACATAGAGCAGGGAATGCAGTATGCAACAAATAGTATCCATGAACTGTCAATGTATGTAAATGCAATATGCTGCTACAAGGTCCTATCAGCCCTGACGCATAACGCCATGCGGGCAATTTCCCCGTAGATGTTAAATCTACTCACCGTAGTCTCGCGCTAAGTGTAGCCGACGACTTGTTTCCCCTTCTTCGTGGCGTCCGTCGTACTCGCCTGCGAACCTAGAATTACACAAGGAATAAGCATAAGCAAAAATCCTATAAAACGTGATACTAAGGCAGTACGGAAAATAGCGTCACAAGCTAAACGCGTGAACTCGATACACAAAAACGCGCGTGTGCTAAACCCTGAACTACCCCGATGTGCTGCGATGCACAGAACGCACCAGACCAGAATGAAGCGTACGTGTCGCGCTAAACACAAACCCCAAACTAAAGGAAACAGCTCCCAGATTTTTACCTGGAAGAAATCCCCAAAAGTAAACAAGACCAAACACTGCAAAACACACACAGACACCACCCTGCACAACACCAAAGCCAACAGAGGAGGGGAGGCCGGCGTCGCCGGACCTGCAGGAGGGAACCGCCGGTTTTCCTAAGGTGGAAAGGGCTCGAACATCAACACAACACCCCAAAAACCCTGCACACCATTCTGAAGTTGTTTGTAACTCCAGAAAACACTCGCAGACAAAGCAGATCACAGTATCCTAATAACAAGCTTAAATACGTTTTAAAAACACTAATTTGGTACCTAAAGGTATTTTAGTGTAAACTGAAATAAAAACTTGGTTTAGACTGCTCTAATAGCACTTAAAAGTGTTAACCAAGCCATAATAATACCAATTTAACATAAACTTCACAAATTCCCTTCAATATAAAAAAAAACCCCACATAAAAACAAGGTTTTTAGCTAAAAAATACTACAAGTTGTGAATAAGGGTGTTAAGTGTGAGTTATATACCTTCAAAAGACCTTAAAGAAACCCAAAATTTCTGTTCTTGGCCTCAAGTGCACTGACTTGCCATCAACTCCTCAAAAGAGCCACCTTTCCAAGTGTTTTTGTGAAGAAAAATGGGTTTTTGGTGTTGGGTTTGTAAATGGATCAAGAGAGAAGTGAAAAGAGAAAAGAAAATGATGAAAGTGCTGTTGTTTCTGCTGCTTTGCTACTGGTGTAAGGTTCCTAGGCACCCTATAGAGGTCTCACAAGGCATCGAACATGCCAATTTTAAATTTTATGGTGCCGAGAAACCCTAGTTAACGGATCGTTGCTAGATGTCTAGGCGAATAACAAATCTAGTTAACAAATTAACTAAAGTTCGGATGTTACAACCTTTGTAGATCCGGATATCCACCTCCTTAGCTCCTCGTGGCCAAGCCCTCGCTGTCCATCATGAATCTTGAACTCAAGTTTCGTCTTCGTCGGAGAAACGGGCGAGCTAGGTCGTCGGCTTCGTGCCGAAGATGATCTACGTCGAGGCATCACTAGTTCGAGCTCCGACTTCACAAACTTGTGAAACTTGTGAAGTAAACACCCAAAACAACTTTGCAAGAGGTAGAGGGTGAAGAAATAGGAGGTGGGTTCACTTTAGATTTGGATTTAACTCACTAGATCTCAACTTGCCATTAAAGTAGCAAGCTTTCTCACTTTGAGAAGAAGAAGAAGATGATAGAATTCTTTTGAAAGTGTTAAGTAAAATGAATAATAAAATCCATTCTTATCATCTTCTAACCATGGTCAAGTGTAGAGAATAGACCATGGTTAGTGGGAGTGGTTAGGGTTAAGCAAGATGACAAAATGGTTATCATTAGTCAAAGCTTCATGAAGCTTCAACAAGCTTCAAGACAAAATGAAACCATTTTGTATTTCATAAATCCATTTAATAAATAATGAATGGATTAAATAAAAAGAGAATAGACCATAAACCCTAACCACTCTCATAACCATGGTTGCATTCTTTACACAAAACCAAAACTATATGCATCATCAAACATGATACATACAAGTGTACACAAAACATATCACATATACAATGTGCACATCAAGTGAGAAAAATCCGTTTAAAGTGAACCAATACTAGTTAATGCAAAGTAATATATCAAATATATAATTATACATTAAATCATTAAATCAACACTTGATTCAATGATCCGGTCATGTCGCACATAACCGACTAGTATTCAATGTATCGACTTATCGAATCGATCTTCGATTCGATAACTAGGTTATATCATATACAACCAATCGAAACATTAATCGTGAGAATCAAATACGGTATCACATACACGCATTATTCTCGGTCCCGCACATATCTCATATGCACTCCTATTTCGTTTCGCTTGAACCAGGAAACCTCTGTGTAGGACTCTAAAGACTCGTCAATACGCCGGTAGCAGATGATGATCATATCATGCACCCACAAGCCGCAAGCGGTCTGCTAAACGTAACGGCCACCCGGGTATTGAGCGATCAGAAGATCGACGAGCTAGCCCGCTCACACTCCTGCGAATCCGACCAGTAACACTTACCGTACAGTCCGGTCTCTTCGTTTGATACTTCGCATATCAAGTCTAGGGGTGGTAAACGTCAGACCCCAATAACCCGATAAGTCATGCTGATGTGAGGCTCGTAACGGGTCGAGAAACTACTGGTAACACTTACCAGCAAATCTCTGATCAGCCCTGGCCAGGGACTTCCCTGTTACGGCCAATCGAGCACAGCGCAACATCTACCCCCAATACCGGGAGAGACGAAACCCCTCCTATCGCTCAATGCCTCCATGTGACTCGGGACTGTACCCAAAGACCACCGTTTTGCACGCCCTGATGGACGTGGTAAGGTGGAGATCAAAGCACAGTGGGAATCACACAAGACTCTATGACGATCTCGGGTCTACAGACTAACCTGTACAAGTGTCACCTGAGAACTGCCATCTGACGTGAGGTATAATACCATCTGGGAGTTCTCGGCGAGTCCGTCCAGTGTACCCAGTCTCCACTGAGCACCCGTATACCATCTCTGATGTCAAACACCAATGGATATAGGATCATCCATCGCCCATCACATGGGTCGAGAAGCGTATACGCTAGTCTACTCTGGTATATCGATGCCCCGTCTCGATACACCCACGACTAGGGAGCTTGAAGGATGTACTTATGGACTACCATGTCCCCACTAGTATGATCTGCATCATAGTCCAGGTAGTCAAGTACAAATCCTAAGGGCTTTTCCAACATGTAACTATAAGACAGTATAAAGAGACTAGTGTACATGTTAAGGTAAATAGCAACCAGATAGCATACTATCATGTCGAGCAAGAAAGTCATCTCTATATATGTCCAAGCATCCAATATAATATACATAATCTGTACAATACTGGCCTCTAGGGCATACATATAACTAACAATCTCCCACTTGCACTAGGGCCAGCTGCTGTAGTATCTCATACCGAGCATCCCGAAGAGTCTCTCAAACTGTATCTGGGGAATGGCCTTCGTGAGTGGATCCGCCGTGTTGTTCTTCGTGTCAACCCTCCTGACCTCGATCTCCCGGCGATCAACTATCTCCCGGATCAGGTGATACCGCCTCAGAATATGCTTGGACCGCTGATGGGACCTGGGTTCCTTGGCCAAAGCCACCGCTCCATTGTTATCGCAATACAAAGGTATTGGATGCTCAATGGATGGAACCACTCCAAGTTCAGAAATGAACTTCTTGATCCAGACAGCTTCTTTAGCAGCATCGTTGGCAGCGATGTATTCAGCCTCCATCGTCGAGTCTGCCACGGTTTCCTGCTTGGAACTCTTCCAGCTAACCGCCCCTCCGTAAAGGGTAAAGACAAAACCCGACTGCGACTTAGAGTCGTCCTTATCACTCTGGAAGCTGGAATCGGTAAAGGACTCCACTTGGAGTTCTCCGTTACCATACACCAAGAACATATCTCTAGTCCTTCGCAAGTACTTGAGAATGCTCTTCACAGCTGTCCAGTGACTCTCTCCAGGATCAGCTTGATACCGGCTCACTACACTTAGTGAGTATGCTACATCGGGTCTGGTACATAGCGTCGCATACATGATAGAGCCTACTGCCGAAGCATAGGGTATCCCTTGCATGCGAGCTCTCTCCAAATCAGTCTTGGGAGACATCTCTTTGGAGAGAGTGACTCCAGAGATCGTGGGCATGTTCCCACGCTTGGACTCTTCCATACTAAACCTCTTTAGTATGATGTCAATGTACCTGGATTGGGACAATCCCAAAATCCGTTTGGATCTATCTCTATAGATCCTGATCCCCAATATGCAGGAGGCATCACCAAGATCTTTCATTGAGAATCTTTGTGATAAGAAGAGCTTGACCGATTGCAGCATAGGAATATCATTTCCTATCAAGAGTATGTCGTCCACGTACAATACGAGGAAGACAACTTTACTCTCTGCCACCTTCTTGTAGATACATGGTTCATCTGGATTTTTGACGAAATCAAACTCTTTGATAACGACGTCAAAGCAGATGTTCCAACTCCGCGATGCTTGCTTTAATCCATAAATGGATTTAAGCAGCTTGCACACCTTCCCGCTGCTCTCACTGTCTACGAAGCCCTCTGGCTGAGTCATGTACACGCACTCTTCTAAATCACCATTTAGAAAGGCGGTCTTAACATCCATTTGCCAGATTTCGTATTCATGAAAGGCAGCAATGGCAAGCATGATTCGGATGGATTTAAGCATAGCCACTGGAGAAAAGGTCTCGTCATAGTCCACACCTGGTCTTTGACGAAAACCCTTTGCTACAAGTCTAGCTTTGAAAGTCTCCACTTTCCCATCTACACCAAGTTTCTTCTTAAAGATCCACTTGCTCCCAATGGGTTTTACCCCTTCAGGAGCAACTTCCAAAGTCCATACTTTGTTGGTGTACATGGAATCCATCTCGGACCGCATAGCATCCAGCCATTTCACTGAGTCCCCACTCGTGATGGCCTGCTCGAAGCTAGTTGGGTCATCATCCTCCATGATGCAATCCTCACTACCACCATCAATGAGAAAACCATAGTATCTCTCAGGTGGACGAGAAACCCTACTAGATCGGCGGAGTGGCTGGGGTTCATCGGGAACTACGGAATCCTCTGGTTCCACCAGATCTTCTGTTGTAGCTTCTGCAGCTGGAACCTCTTCCAGTTCTACCTCATTACCACTAATCTCTTTTTCAAGAAATTCCTTTTCTAAAAAGGTGGCATGCCGAGAAACAAACACTCTTTGTTCCTCAGGGTGGTAGAAGATATACCCTCACGAATGTTTGGGATATCCAATAAACTTACACAGAATGGACCTTGCCGCGAGTTTGTCCGGATTTTGCGTTTTTACATAGGCCGGACAACCCTATATCTTAACATAATTAAGATATGGTCTCTTTCCTTTCCATATCTCATATGGAGTGGTCGGCACGGTTTTGGTGGGAACCATATTCAATAGGTCTGCAGCTGTTTCCAGTGCATATCCCCAGAAGGAAATAGGTAACTCAGCTGTACTCATCATAGAGCGCACCATATCGAATAGGGTGCGGTTCCTCCGCTCCGATACACCGTTGTGCTGTGGTGTATATGGAGGAGTTAGCTGAGAGAGAATCCCATTCTCTTTTAGGAAGTCCAGGAATTCATTGCTCAAGTATTCACCTCCCCGATCTGATCGAAGGATTTTAATACTTTTTCCGGTTTGGTTCTCGACTTCTTGTTTATATTCTCTAAATTTCTCAAAAGCTTCTGATTTGTGTTTCATCAGGAACACATATCCGAATCTAGAGAGATCGTCAGTGAATGTAATGAAGTATGAAGAACCATCCCTGGCATGTGTAGACATGGGACCACATACATCACTATGTATCAGTCCTAAGAGTTCGGTAACTCTTTCTCCGTGTCCCGTAAACGGAGTCTTGGTCATCTTGCCTTTGAGACATGACTGGCAAGTGTCATAAGATGAAAATTCAAACGGATTTAAATATCCATCTTTATGCAACTTAGCTAGTCGTGTCACATTGATGTGACCCAGTCTACAATGCCACAAGAAGGATTCGTTGAGTTCAGAACTCTTCCTCTTGTGTGTGTTTGTTATGCTTAGAACTGTTGATCGGTTTAGAACATAAATGCCATTGCACAACGTGCCTGATCCAACCAACTTTTGGTTATGGAAAATGTTCATAACATTGTCCTGTAATACAAAATTATATCCCTCTTTACTTAATAAAGAAACCGATATAATGTTGCATATCAGGTTCGGCATGTAATAGCATTCGTTCAGAACCAATGTATTACCAGTTGGTAATACAAGGTGATATTCCCCGACAGTCTTAGCTGCAACAATTGCACCATTTCCAACTCTAATGTCTTTATCACCTTCTCCAAGTTCTCTACCTTTCCTAAGCCCATGTAACTGATTACATATATGGGATCCTGACCCGGTATCCAATACCCAGGACGTAGAGCAAATGGAGAAACAGTTCTCTGTAACGAACACACCCGAAGAAAATGCATCAACATGTACTTTCTTCATTCGGGTGGCATGGGAATCCTGGTATTCCCCTATTTCCTGTTCAGTCCTATAACTCTTATAAGAAAGAACGGAACCGACGTTCCCCAGCACAGTATAACATGCGGGTTCAGTCAATACATCCATTTTATTATCTTTATTAAGGCATGAAATGGTCGCTACCTGGAGAGAGAGAGAAGAAAACACTTTAGCGTAAGCTCGTGCAAGATCAGATTGGTTATTATCTTATCTAATCAGGATGGCTCCCACTGCTTTTTATCAAATCTTCCTCCAAACCCTAAAAGGAAAGACTAGCCGGGATTAATTACACACTACAAGTTCGCCAATCTTTCAGCCAGGCCAGTGTCGGTACTTTGAGGGAGGTCCCCCGTGCTTTCGCACGAACCTAATTAATGTAAACCTCGTTTTCCCAGAGGCGTAACCCCGTTGACACCTTTCTAGACACCTACTTGATCGGCTAATTGCAATGTGTAAAACTCTCCCAGGAGTAACTCTTACTCGCAGCGGGTATCGGGATCCAACTATCTCATAGAAGGTATGCAATCTCATTGCAAATTTCAACACTTGAAATTCCCGATAATATTTTGCCCCTAGCGTGCTATGACCTTGACGCAGGCCAACAAACCATAGTGCGCTAGTCAAGTTCAACCCGTCATTTCCTGATTGAATTAAACCCACCCGTACGACCCTTGACGCAGGCCAACAAAGTCGCATGACTACCCTAATCCAATCTGCATCATATGCATAAGCAGATAAATATTAGTTAGCTACCGCACACTATGCCTTGACGCAGGCCAACAAACGTAGCACGAATACTAACTACTACTCATCTGAAATGACGGAGGGCTACGCCAGGTTTTTCTGAAAACCATGAGCGTAATGAACTTGATATCGTTGTAGAATCAAATGAAGTTTTGAAATGGAGTGATTTTGAGGCTTTTCTAGTTTTGCTAAAGGAGTCACTCCCGGCGAAGGGATCTCGGTCCTTTCCTCGTCGAATGAGGTGCGGGATATATCATATATATCGCTGTGCAAAGCAAAAACCCAAAAGCAGTCAAAAGCAAACCGAGTGTGTAGCATCTGCCAGTTATTGCTAAAGGAGTCACTCCCGGTGGAGGGATCTCGGTCCTTTCCTCATCGAATAAGGTGCGGGGTATATCATATATACCGCTGTGCAAAGCAAGAACTGTAGCTACCTGTTTTATTTTAAAATTCGATTCTACAACATCTTAGGTTTCTTATCTTTCATTAATCACATTAATGAAGTCCCATCATTTAAATACCTAAATATCACAGATAGATATGACGTACACTTATGCCATCCGCATTCGTCTCGATGTCCCCTCGTGCACCGTTAGGTTAGGTAACTAACGACAGAGCAGGGCAGGGCTAGCGCGGGTGTAAAACATAAGTAACGTCTATATAATATATCATATATACTATATACTATATCCATCACAGAGTCACAACACAGATATCGCAGCAGAATAAACATATGAAATATTGGATATACTAGGACGTCCGTGTTTTCAATACGAGCCAGTATAAAACACGGATTCCACGGTCGTGATGAATAGCCAATCCCACACCCCTAGACCCCTACGAGAGCGGCAAGCAACCCTGCCAATTCTAGGGTTAAGAGACCCGGACTCGACTCCTCGAGTTGGTCTCCCACTGGACCCCAGAACCCGGTTACTTGTGCTCCCCTCCTTGGGTCTACCCTAATGCGGAAAAGTAAATAATATACAAAGGGTGACAACTTCCGCTACCTGGAAGTGCCCCAAATAAAAGAATATTACATACAAGTTTTTACATGAATGAAAATGAAAAACACTCATCTCACATAAAAACCCCCGGCTATTCGAATACGACGATCTAATATAACATATGCAGCAACACATAACATCACATGTCATCAACGTAAGTAAGTATGCATACCCCAATTGTCGTTGACGTATAGCAACGAAACCGGAGATATGAACATACTACACTTACGGTCACAGAAAAGAAAGTGTAAAACTACAACAATTGGAATCCGCAATCTCTTTAGACATCGCATGCCTAACAGATATAAATCCCGCATTTTAGTCTCATTATCGAAAACTCTTTTCAATATCATATGGGACTAAATTGCTAGATTTATAACATTCATTCAGTTATCACATAACTTTTTGTGAATTCCAATTATTGTATCCCATTCCGGATAAACAGAAAATGTTAAATTTTTCGATCGAACAATCTAACACCCAAGTTTTCCCGATACAGCTCAACACATGAAATAAGTCTAACAACATTCCGTTTGTACCTCAATACCAACGGTCCAGCCGTAGAAGGGTCAAGCCAACGCCTCACATGTGACACGCCGTACTGCCCCAAACCCGAAGGTTCAAAGGGCAGTTCAAGACGGTCACATAATCGAGTTAAGGTTTGTTGTCTTCTAGAGGGACCATCGAGTTACTTGCACTACTTAGAACGTCGTTAAACAACGGAAAAATCCAACACTTGGAAATTTCCCGACAGGGGAAAAATTGGGTATTTATATCCGGTCGAACTTTTAACATATTCTAAAATTTATCCGGAAATACACAAAAGACGAAATTTGATAATCCGATCGAAATACCGAATCCCCAAAACAACTGCAGAAAATTCAACCCTTGAATAAAATTTAAAAACATCCAGATAACTCAACACTGAAAATTGAGAATTACTGTGAAATTGAAAATTCACAAAACGACAAAGTGGCCGCGCATCCGCCGCACGAGCCAAGCTTGTGCCGCGGATCCGCGGCACTTTGATTGATTTACTGCATCGAATTTCACAGTATTTCTTATATTATCCTGCTGATTTATCTGAATATTTTTAATATGGAAAAAGACCAGATTTTAAAAATTGGACAGAGAGCATGTTTGATTCGGGGTTTCGGGTTCGTTCGGACTTCAAATTCCGTCTAGACTTCGCCTAAGGCTCTAGCTAGGCTCTGATACCACTGTAAGGTTCCTAGGCACCCTATAGAGGTCTCACAAGGCATCGAACATGCCAATTTTAAATTTTATGGTGCCGAGAAACCCTAGTTAACGGATCGTTGCTAGATGTCTAGGCGAATAACAAATCTAGTTAACAAATTAACTAAAGTTCGGATGTTACAACCTTTGTAGATTCGGATATCCACCTCCTTAGCTCCTCGTGGCCAAGCCCTCGCTGTCCATCATGAATCTTGAACTCAAGTTTCGTCTTCGTCGGAGAAACGGGCGAGCTAGGTCGTCGGCTTCGTGCCGAAGATGATCTACGTCGAGGCATCACTAGTTCGAGCTCCGACTTCACAAACTTGTGAAACTTGTGAAGTAAACACCCAAAACAACTTTGCAAGAGGTAGAGGGTGAAGAAATAGGAGGTGGGTTCACTTTAGATTTGGATTTAACTCACTAGATCTCAACTTGCCATTAAAGTAGCAAGCTTTCTCACTTTGAGAAGAAGAAGAAGATGATAGAATTCTTTTGAAAGTGTTAAGTAAAATGAATAATAAAATCCATTCTTATCATCTTCTAACCATGGTCAAGTGTAGAGAATAGACCATGGTTAGTGGGAGTGGTTAGGGTTAAGCAAGATGACAAAATGGTTATCATTAGTCAAAGCTTCATGAAGCTTCAACAAGCTTCAAGACAAAATGAAACCATTTTGTATTTCATAAATCCATTTAATAAATAATGAATGGATTAAATAAAAAGAGAATAGACCATAAACCCTAACCACTCTCATAACCATGGTTGCATTCTTTACACAAAACCAAAACTATATGCATCATCAAACATGATACATACAAGTGTACACAAAACATATCACATATACAATGTGCACATCAAGTGAGAAAAATCCGTTTAAAGTGAACCAATACTAGTTAATGCAAAGTAATATATCAAATATATAATTATACATTAAATCATTAAATCAACACTTGATTCAATGATCCGGTCATGTCGCACATAACCGACTAGTATTCAATGTATCGACTTATCGAATCGATCTTCGATTCGATAACTAGGTTATATCATATACAACCAATCGAAACATTAATCGCGAGAATCAAATACGGTATCACATACACGCATTATTCTCGGTCCCGCACATATCTCATATGCACTCCTATTTCGTTTCGCTTGAACCAGGAAACCTCTGTGTAGGACTCTAAAGACTCGTCAATACGTCGGTAGCAGATGATGATCATATCATGCACCCACAAGCCGCAAGCGGTCTGCTAAACGTAACGGCCACCCGGGTATTGAGCGATCAGAAGATCGACGAGCTAGCCCGCTCACACTCCTGCGAATCCGACCAGTAACACTTACCGTACAGTCCGGTCTCTTCATCTGATACGTCGCATATCAAGTCTAGGGGTGGTAAACGTCAGACCCCAATAAACCGATAAGTCGTGCTGATGTGAGGCTCGTAACGGGTCGAGAAACTACTGGTAACACTTACCAGCAAATCTCTGATCAGCCCTGGCCAGGGACTTCCCTGTTACGGCCAATCGAGCACAGCGCAACATCTACCCCCAATACCGGGAGAGACGAAACCCCTCCTATCGCTCAATGCCTCCATGTGACTCGGGACTGTACCCAAAGACCACCGTTTTGCACGCCCTCATGGACGTGGTAAGGTGGAGATCAAAGCACAGTGGGAATCACACAAGACTCTATGACGATCTCGGGTCTACAGACTAACCTGTACAAGTGTCACCTGAGAACTGCCATCTGACGTGAGGTATAATACCATCTGGGAGTTCTCGGCGAGTCCGTCCAGTGTACCCAGTCTCCACTGAGCACCCGTATACCATCTCTGATGTCAAACACCAATGGATATGGGATCATCCATCGCCCATCACATGGGTTGAGAAGCGTATACGCTAGTCTACTCTGGTATATCGATGCCCCGTCTCGATACACCCATGACTAGGGAGCTTGAAGGATGTACTTATGGACTACCATGTCCCCACTAGTATGATCTGCATCATAGTCCAGGTAGTCAAGTACAAATCCTAAGGGCTTTACCAACATGTAACTATAAGACAGTATAAAGAGACTAGTGTACATGTTAAGATAAATAGCAACCAGATAGCATACTATCATGTCGAGCAAGAAAGTCATCTCTATATATGTCCAAGCATCCAATATAATATACATAATCTGTACAATACTGGCCTCTAGGGCATACATACAACTAACAACTGGAACTCAGAAATGATAGGAAAAGAGAGAAATGAGAGAGAAAACAATGGTCAAACAAAGTCAATTCTCTCACCTAACCACCATGCCTCCATTCCCTCATTTAAAATTTAAAAGAAAAGGGTTTGACTTAGTTGCATGGTGGGAAAAATGAACCATGCAAGAGAAATAAAATGGGTTACATGCAACACTTTTTAACCTAAGTCCAAAATGTGATAAGTGTGCATGTGCACAACGCTAAACCTTGCTTAAGAAATAATTAAGGAAAAATTTCCATATAAGGTGCACACAAGCTAAATTTAAAATTTTTAAACCATATTTATATATAAAAACACCTTATCACAATTTGCACTAGTTTACAAAAGAATTAAGTTTTATGGGTTTTTATGAAAAACACGCATCGCTACTAAATAATGTGAAATTATCCTAAACGAATTTCGAAGCGTTACAATCTACTCCTCTTAAAGAAATTCGGTCCCCGAATTTAAAAATCTAGCTACATGTACCTTCAAAGAGATGGGGATATCTCTTCCTCATCTCGCTCTCGGTCTCCCAAGTGACCTCCTCGCTACTCGGACCACGCCAAAGTACCTTGACAGACGGTATATCCTTCGATCTCAATTTTTTCACTTGTCGATCCAAGATGACCACCGGCTGCTCTGCATAGGAAAGGTCGCACTCAAGCTGGATCGTCGGGTGCTGAATCGCATGCGAAGGATCATGAAGATACCTGCGGAGCATCGAAACGTGAAATACGGGGTGCACATCTGGAAAACTGGACGGAAGGGCTAACCGATACGCAACTGCACCAACACGCCCGAGGATCTCGAAGGGGCTCACATATCTGGGACTAAGCTTCCCCTTCTTCCCAAATCTCATCACACCTTTCATTGGGGAGACCCTCAAGAAAACATGATCACCTACAGAAAACTCAAGTCTGCACCGACGACGGTCCGCATAAGATCTCTGCCTACTCTGGGCTGCTCTCATCCTATCGCGAATCAACTGGATTTTCACGGTCGTCTCCTCAACAATCTGCGGCCCTAAGATACTGCTCTCGCTGAGCTCTGTCCAACAGGCGGGCGATCTGCATCTCCTACCATATAGAGCCTCGAATGGTGCCATCTGAATGGTCTCCTGATAGCTGTTGTTGTAGGAGAACTCTACTAAGGGTAAATGATGATCCCAGCTACCTCCGAAGTCTAAAACGTATGCTCTAAGCATGTCCTCGAGAGTCTGAATAGTCCGCTCTGACTGTCCGTCGGTCTGCGGATGAAATGCTGTGCTGAAACTCAAGAGGGTGCCCAAAGCCTCCTGAAGCTTCTGCCATAGTCAGCTGGTAAACTGGGTGCCTCTGTCGGACACGATACACGTCGGAACTCCGTGCAGTCGTACAATCTCATCGATGTAGATCTAGGCATACTGAGTAAATCCGAAAGTCATCTTCACCGGTAGGAAGTGAGCCGCTTTCGTCAAACGATCTACGATCACCCAGATGGAGTCATACCCTCGACTAGTCCTGGGTATACCCACAATGAAGTCTATAGAAATCTGTTCCCATTTCCACTCCGGAATGGGTAAGGGCTGTAGCTCTCCCGCGGGCCTCTGGTGCTCGGCCTTGACCTGCTGACAAGTCAGGCATCTCGACACGAAATCTGCAACGTCCCTCTTCATTCCGTCCTACTAGTAAACATCTCTCATATCATGGTACATCTTGGTGGAACCCGGATGAACACTGTATACCGATCGATGTGCCTCCTCAAGAATCTCGCGCCACAGTCCCTCAGCATCTGGTACGCACAGTCTAGTCCCAAATCGCAGTATCCCCTGATCATCGATCACGAACTCGAAAAATCTGCCCTGTCCAATCTGTGCCATGATCTCTGAACATCGGTCATCACTGTACTGTGCCTCATGTATACGGTCAAGCAACTGTGGGCGTGCATGAACATGCGCAAGCTGTCCCCCGATCGGCGTAAACTCGAACTGCACCCGGCTGTCGCATAAAATCTGCCAATCTGCCGACGACTGCCTCTGCACTGCGCTCAAACAAGATAGACTACCCCCGGGTCTCCTACTCAAAGCATCAGCCACTATATTAGCCTTTCCCGGGTGATACAAGATCTCGCAGTCGTAGTCCTTCACTAACTCCATCCAACGGCGCTGTCTAAGATTCAGGTCTCGCTGCTGAAATATATACTTTAAGCTCTTGTGATCAGTGAATATCTGGCACGACTCGCCGTATAGGTAATGTCGCCAGATCTTAAGTGCAAAGACCACTACAGCCATCTCTAAATCATGAGTGGGGTAGTTCTGTTCATGTTTCTTCAATTGCCGTGAAGCATACGCGATTACCCTGTCATGCTGCATCAATACGCACCCTAGCCCCACTCGAGAAGCATCATAATAGACTATAAATCCGCCTGATCCTGAAGGCAATGATAACACTGGCGCCGTAGTCAGTAGAGTCCGTAGCTGCTGAAAACTGTGCTCACACTCCTCCGTCCAATCGAAAGGAACTCCCTTCCGGATCAACCCGGTCAAAGGGGTAGCAATATGGGAGGAGTCCTGCACGAATCGCCTGTAGTAACCGGCCAACCCTAAGAAGCTGCGAACCTCCGTAACTGATGTGGGTTTGGGCCAACGCTGAACGGTCTCAATCTTCCTTGGGTCCACACATATACCATCTCGTGTAATCACGTGGCCCAAGAAATCTACGCTATCCAGCCAGAATGCGCACTTGGAGAATTTTGCGAAAAGCTGGTGCTCCCTCAAAGTCTGCAGTGTAATTCGCAGGTGCTGCTCGTGCTCCTCTCTACTCCGGGAATACACCAGAATATCGTCAATGAATACTATGATGAACAGATCAAGATACGGCCAGAATATACGGTTCATCAAGTCCATGAATGCTGCTGGCGCATTGGTAAGTCCGAACGACATCACCAAAAACTCATAATGGCCGTAGCGCGTGTGGAAAGCTGTCCTAGGAATGTCCTCCTGTTGAACCCGCAGCTGATGGTAGCCTGATCGCAAATCGATCCGCAAAAAGTATCCTGCCCCCTGAAGCTGGTCGAACAAATCGTCGATGCATGGCAAAGGATACCTGTTCCGCACTGTAACCCTGTTCAGCTGGCGGTAGTCGATACACAGATGCAAACTGCCGTCCTTCTTCTTGACAAACAGGACCGGAGCACCCCAAGGAGAAACACTGGGTCGAATAAGTCCCTTATCCAGCAAATCTTGCAACTGACCTTTCAATTCTCTAAGTTCCGTCGGGGCCATCCGATAAGGCGGTATGGAAATAGGCCCCGTACCGGGAATCAAATCAATACAGAAAGAAATGTCGCGCTCGGGCGGTAGCCCAGGAAGCTCATCAGGGAATACATCAGGGAACTCGCTAACAACCGGAACCTGATCCAACGGAACCTCTGTAGCTCTAGTATCGCAAACATAGGTGAGAAATCCCTGACATCCCTTCCTCAAAAGCTGTCTAGCGCGAAAAGAAGAAATCAAACTGTGAGGGGCGGCACCACGGTCCCCCAGCACAACAAAAGTCGACTCGCCGGGAAAACAAAATTTAACTGTCTTCTCACGGAAGTCCACAGACGCATAGCACGTGGCTAACCAATCCATGCCCAAAAGAACGTCGAAGTCCAACATCTCAAGAAGGGTCAAATCGACAGGCAACTCTCTCTCGCCAATACGGACGGTACAAGATCGGAACACGTGCCTAGCAACAAACGACTCTCCCACAGGAGTGGTCACAACAAGCGACTGATCAAGCAAACCAGACTCTCTACCTAAACTTGGCACAAAGTGTGTTGATACGTACGAGTGCGTGGATCCAGGATCGAACAACACGTGTGCATCAACAGAACATACTGGAAGGATACCTAAGACCACCGCATTGGACGCCTGTGCGTCCTGATGCGTCAAAGCAAAATCCCGTGCCTATCCTCCACCTGCGACTGACTGTCCCCTGCTGGCAGCTGGCTGTCCTCTGCCTCGGTCACCTCGTCCTCTATGAACAAATCCTCCGCGACCACGACCTCTTTGTGTATGCATCTGACGCGGAGTAACAGTAAGTACTATAGGCAACGCCCTCTAGGGTGGTGAAGGTGGTAATGTGACAAGCGGTGCTGCTGCCTCCTTCCGGGGTATCTCAGGACAATCTCATACACGATGATAAGAACTCCCGCAGCGGAAACATCCTGACGACGACCGCTGACCCTCTTAGGGATAGGAGCTGAACAACCGGCCTCACCCTAAATCTCTGCCACCTGCAAGACGTCTATCACGTCACTGAAAAGGCTGTCTCTGTGCTGATGTATCCGCACGAACTCTCTTCGGCTCTGGAACTACCGAAGTCTCAGCAAGGCGTTTCTCAACCAATAAGGCTGCATTTACAGCTGCTGCATAGGTCTCGTAATGCTGTGCGCTGATCGCAAGAAATAACGGGGTAAGCAAGCCTCGAACAACCCTCTTGACTCGCATCTCCTCAGTAGCCACTAAATACAGGGCATAGATAGATAGATCTGTGAACATCACGTCGTAATCTTCCACTGTCATCTCCGGAGTCTGACGTAAGGACTCGAACCTGCGTGCTCTAGCATCTCTGACACTCAGTGGAAGGAAGCGGGGAAGAAATATCGTCACAAACTTGTCCAGGTCATAGGAGGAAGACCTGCTACTCTACCCTTCTCGACCGATTCACACCATTTTTGCGCAAGACCTTCCAGGTGAAAGCTCGCGAACTCTACCCACCTCGCATCTGCGCATATGAGGGAACGGCATATCCGGGCCATCCTATAATTGAAAGACTGTGGGTCCTCGGCTGCATCAGTGCCTGTGAAGACCAGAGGCTTCAGCCTCATAAACTCTGATAGCGACACTGTAATAACATCTGTAGCTGTGGGGCATCTGCCTGTACTGCGGGTACCATCACGGTCCCTGCAACGGGTGGAACTACCTCTGGTCGCTGCGCTCGAAGTGTCTCAACTAGCGATCCCATCATCTGGCGCATCTCCTGCATACTGGATCCCACCGTCTGGCGCATCTCCTGCATACCAGCCCCTAACATGGCGATCTGATCCGTCGCAGGAGGAACTACCTGCTCGGGTACAACCGGTGTACTACCCGGATCAGTCCTCGTCTCGGACGAGTCAACTCGAATCTCGGCCCTCGCGGCCGCTCTCTGCGCCCTCGTAGTCTTTGGCGGCATAATGGCTGAAAAGAAAATAGGATTCGATAAGGATACGGAAATCGAATCGCAAGAATGTATATACTCATGAAGGAAATTAAATCAATAAGTCCTAAGGTCGCTTAGGCGGAGTACCGTGTCATGAGTATGCCGCGGAACATACACACGCTACGCCACTTTACTTCAGCTACCTACTCAATCATACCAGGGTCATCCTACACTCCGAAAGGTAAAACCTACGCTCTGATACCAACTTTGTCATGACCCGAAGTTCGACTCGTGACCGGCACTTAACCACGTAACGTCTACAGGCGTAACGCGACTAAGTAAGTCGAAACCCAGAAATCAAAACCATTAAAAATAGTGAGTGTTGAAAACATTTGTTTAGAAAACATTTGGAAAACCTTAAGTAGTTTAATAACATTCTTTAAAGTTTAAGTCATTATCTTAAAAATTTTGGCAGCATTTCCTTTGTAAAGCTAACCCCGAAATCGGGTACAAGACAAGATATGAGTAAAAATAATATACAATATAGTACAGCATCCCAAACGGAAGCAATCATGCCTAACGGCGGAAACAAACACCACAAGAGTAATATACGACGCCGAAGCGAAGAAATGAGCAATATGTGAAAAACATCGCAGAATGATAACTGCATAGGTAAAGACGGCTCACACGAGCTCGACATCAGAATGCAAATAATATACATCATCATCCTCACACTGTCTCTAAGTCAATACATAAATGTAGATGGAGAGTACTAGATACAAAAGTGTGTACAATGTAAATAACCAGATACCACAACCCACCAAACAGCAAACAGCTCTCGCACCAACTGTAATGGTATCTGTAGCCAAAAAGATAAAGGCAGCCTGCCGCGACTACTCTGAGGGGCAACCTGCAAACACTGTGGCAGTGGCACAACGGGGGTGAGTTGCCAACTCGTGAATAGAAGATAACATATAAAGGTAATCGCGAGCATGCACGTACTGTGCTACTCTATCATATGCCAGTGGATGATATCTATATGCGATAAGCAGTATGTGCAATAATCATGCAAGTGCTCTATCAGGTAAAATAACTACAGGATGAGATGCATAATAATGAATGCTGAGCATGGGAAATACAACATTTACACGGAATGTCAACGTGGAAAATATAATCGGTGCCCATTAATGCACCCAAATCCCAATAAACTCAGGCGCCGACACTTTCATCGGCCCTCAAATCCTGTAAATCTCATAGAATCACGAGTGCCAAACATCGACGCTCAAAATATCATGAAATAATCGTGTCCAGCATTGACACGCAAATCCTCATAAATCGGGCTCCGTCAGTCTAGATCAGCCCACGGGCTTCGTCTGCGGTATCGGCCCTCGGCCCCGGCAGTACGAGTCGTCCCGTATCTATCTATCGACTCTGGTCAGTATCCTCCGGATAACCGCCAGGTCCAACCAATCACCGGTAGGTAGTGGTCCCACTGCCAGGCTCATCGCCTTCTACACAACAGATCCGTTCTCGCCCCGGGGTACCATACCGGGTCCACCATATACCCGCAATCGGCCTCGTCCACTCCTCGAATCGGGTTTCATATGTCACTCTAGCACTCAGAAAACACATGGTGGATGCACTGAAATATCATATCAAGAGGAACCGGGTTTTCAAAACAGTGCATCTTTTCTTAAATAACCCCACGGTCCTCAAATCCAGAAATCACATGAAAACCAAAGCCAATGCGTAATCCATGCGATGTAATATATGCATCATAAGTCATACTATGAAGGAAAAGGGAAAAACCGCTCTTTAAGTAGATTCAGGTTTAAAAGGTATCATGCAGTCCCCAGTTTTTACCCAAAAATCAGCTGATCTATGTAAGTACAGTTTGGATATGCATAAGTCTGGATATGCAAATGAGTATGTGTACAAATAGCAGAATCATGTCAAGTCATATGTTAGATGAGCTACAGTATAATGATCATGGCAATTCTATAATGTGAGTGTCATGGCAATTACTAACGGTGTGTGTAACATGCAGATTAGTGCTCGTGCAACATGAACCGTTAGTAACAGTGCGGTATTCTATCAATTCTAAGTTCATATACATAGAGCAGGGAATACAGCATGCAACAAATAGTATCCATGAACAGTCAATGTATGTAAATGCAATATGTTGCTACAAGGTCCTATCAGCCCTCACGCATAACGCCATGTGGGCGATTTCCCCGTAGATGTTAAATCTATTCACCGTAGTCTCGCGCTAAGTGTAGCCGACGACTTGTTTCCCCTTCTTCGCGGCGTCCGTTGTACTCGCCTGCGAACCTAGAATTACACAAGGAATAAGCATAAGCAAAAATCCTATAAAATGTGATACTAAGGCAGTACGGAAAATAGCGTCACAAGCTAAACGCGTGAACTCGATACACTAAAACGTGCGTGTGCTAAACCCTGAACTACCCCGATGCGCTGCGATGCACAGAACGCACCAGACCAGAACGAAGCGTACGTGTCGCGCTAAACACAAACCCCAAACTAAGGGAAACAGCTCCCAGATTTTTACCTGGAAGAAATCCCCAAAAGTAAACAAGACCAAACACTGCAAAACACATACAGACACCACCGTGCACAACACCAAAGCCAACAGAGGAGGGGGGCCGGCGTCGCCGGACCTGCAGGAGGGAGCCGCCGGTTTTCCTAAGGTGGAAAGGGCTCGAACTTCAACACAACACCCCAAAAACCCTGCACACCATTCTGAAGTTGTTTGTAACTCCAGAAAACACTCGCAGACAAAGCAGATCACCGTATCTTAATAACAAGCTTAAATACGTTTTAAAAACACTAATTTGGTACCTAAGGGTATTTTAGTGTAAATTGAAATAAAAACTTGGTTTAGACAGCTCTAATAACACTTAAAAGAGTTAACCAAGCCATAATAATACCAATTTAACATAAACTTCACAAATTCCCTTCATTATAAAAAAAATACATAAAAACAAGGTTTTAGCTAAAAAATACTACAAGTTGTGAATAAGGGTGTTAAGTGTGAGTTATATACCTTCAAAAGACCTTAAAGAAACCCAAAATTTCTGTTCTTGGCCTCAAGTGCACTGACTTGCCATCAACTCCTCAAAAGAGCCACCTTTCCAAGTGTTTTTGTGAAGAAAAATGGGTTTTTGGTGTTGGGTTTGTAAATGGATCAAGAGAGAAGTGAAAAGAGAAAAGAAAATGATGAATTGCTGTTGTTTCTGCTGCTTTGCTGCTGGAACTCAGAAATGAGAGGAAAAGAGAGAAATGAGAGAGAAAACAATGGTCAAACAAAGTCAATTCTCTCACCTAACCACCATGCCTCCATTCCCTCATTTAAAATTTAAAAGAAAATGGTTTGACTTAGTTGTATGGTGGGAAAAATGAACCATGCAAGAGAAATAAAATGGGTTACATGCAACACTTTTTAACCTAAGTCCAAAATGTGATAAGTGTGCATGTGCACAACACTAAACCTTGCTTAAGAAATAATTAAGGAAAAATTTCCATATAAGGTGCACACAAGCTAAATTTAAATTTTTTAAACCATATTTATATATAAAAACTCCTTATCACAATTTGCACTAGTTTACAAAAGAATTAAGTTTTACGGGTTTTTATGAAAAACACGCATCGCTACTAAATAATGTGAAATTATCCTAAACGAATTTCGAAGCGTTACACTAATGCCAACAAACCTGACATGTTGTCCTTACGGACCGTTCCTGTTGTCTATCCAGACAAACATGTACCTGCCTAATCCTGTGTTGGCATTAGCTCTAGATTATTTAATACATGACTTGAACACATATAACTTGGGGGTATGGGTAAATCAATGATGAAATCTGACTTGTATCTCGACAGTTCGCTATCTTTACTGATTAGTTTTAGAGGTTAGGCCAGCTTTGGGATGCTGCTGCTGACATCATCCATCATTATCCATTACCTTTTAGAGGTTAGGCCAGTCTTGGGATGATACCATGGACATCATTCATCGTTACCCTTTTCCTTTTAGTGCCTAGCGGCATGTCTCGGTTTCAGCCCGAGAATCTTCACCGAGATCCCGGGCACGCACGGGATACTATTGAGTTATATCGATGATTCATCAAATTAATTTCAAGGACTTGAGAGTAGTTAACCCAATAGACCAGTTTAGATTACTCACTGCACACTACCTTTCACTGCTCTGATTTATATTGTTGTTACACCTGCTTACCATTTATGATCATATTTGCATGTCTTGCTACCCTGTTTATATATTATTGCTTGATGTTATGACGCGCTGACGTCTGGGTTTTGCATGGCCCAGATCCTCTACCTTTGTTGCGGAATGATCAGGAGCATTGCCGCTGTTAGACCGAGCGGTGATGATCCTGTTGGTATCCAGTTTTACTTTCCAGGTGTTTTATTTATTGGATCTTTTGCTTCCGCATATTATTATTTCTTGACTCGTTTATTCTGGCTTATGGACATGTACTAGATAGTTTAGTTTACTTTTCTGTTCTTGATATCTCTACAGCCGTAATGTGACTGTGGAAGGATTTTTCCTATCCACAGGTAGCCTGGTTGGCTATGTCACGTGCCTATCTTAGCGCACTCTGGGAAGCGGGGCGTGACATGGTTTGTTTGGTATCAGAGCCATAGGATATAGGTTAATCGAATTTGATTTTTTGTAGTTGGGTATTGGACCCAATACACGAATCAGAATACTCGTGATTAGGAACATGTCCTGCCACCTTGTTATCGTGATTCTTGAATCATACCTTTCTTTTATCCTTCGCCTTGACGATATGCAAACCTCTTTGCATCTCGACTTGAAACCTTTTTGGTTCTCTATTGTTTCTCCCTGTTTCTTGATTCTGATACTAGGATTTGGGCGACTTGAGTGGAGTTATGTAATTGTACCCATGAACTGCAGCATGGTTACAATGCGGTACTCTATTTAAGTAACTTGGAATTCTAGTTTTGATTCATTTTCTTGTTTTATGATCGTTATATTACCTTGCTTCTTTCGGTTTCATTGCTTACCAGTTCTTGTTTTATCGCCAGCTAGAATCATGTTTACCGTGCTTAATCCTCTTCAGTATCTTGACTTCAGATGAAGTCATCTCGGTATCTTACTTGTTCTTGTTTCCCCGCATTAGGATTATTCAATTCTGGTGCATCCCTTTGTTTGTTGTTGTCTTGGGAATGGATTTTCGCGGCACTTTCCATGCTCATATTGATTGTAAGGAAAGGAAAGTGATTCTCCAGATTCCCGGACATCCGGAGCTTGTTTTGCTGGAGGAAGCAGTTCTGTCGGGCCAGTCGAGTTTAGGGCTAGGACGACAAACAATGTTCTTCCGTCGATGGAAGTTGATAAGAAAGAAGCGCCGGCTATATTTCGAGAGTTCATGGACGTGTTCGAGGACATCTCGGGTTTATCGCCTAAACGAGATGTGGAGTTCGCGATTAATCTTGTTCCTGGTGCAGCGCCAATCTCAAAGGCGTATTATCCAATGGCTCCAGTGGAGTTGGAAGAAGTCACGAAGCAGGTTGTTGAATTACTTGAGAAGGGTTGGATTCGCAGCAGTAACTCACCTTGGGGAGCTCTAGTTCTTCTAGTCAAGAAAAAGGATGGCACAAGGAGAATGTGCATCGATTATCGAGAATTAAACCGGGTGATTATTAAGAACAAGTACCCGATCCCTCGCATTGGCGAATTATTTGAGTAGCTTAGTGGCGCAAGGGTATTCTCGAAGCTGGATTTTCGATCCGGATATCATCAGGTCCGAATTAAATCAGAGGATGATTGCAAGACGGCGTTCATAACTCAGTATGGACATTACGAGTATTTAGTGATGCCCTTCGGAGTAACGAATGCACTGGCAATATTCTTGGACTTGATGAACCGAATCTTTTCACCATTCTTGGACCAGTTTATAGTGGTGTTCATTGATGATATTCTGGTCTACTCAGGGAGCAAGGAAGAGCATGTAGAACACTTGAAGATTGCACTGCAGACATTGAGGCAAGGAAATTGTATGCAAAGATGAGTAAGTGCGAGTTTTGGTTTGAAGAAGTGAAGTTTTTGGGCACGTTGTGGCTGGAGATGGAATTGTCGTTGATCCAAAAGATTACAACAATTCGAGATTGGCCGATTCCGAAGAATGTTGCGAAGATAAGGAGCTTCTTGGACTGGCCGGGTATTATAGAAGGTTCGTGGAGAATTTTTCTCGTTTGGCTGAGCCTTTGACCAAGCTTACGCGCAAGGAGGTACCATTTGTGTGGACGGATAGGTGTGCGCCAGCTTTTGAGGCGCTAAAGCAAAAGTTGATAACCGCTTCTATTCTGATCGTGCCAGACAATTCCGGAGGATTGGTGATTCACAGCGACGCACCTGAGAAAGGATTAGGATGTGTTTTGATGCAGCATGTGAAGGTTACAACTTACACGTCGAGACAGTTGAAAACCCATGAGAAGAATTACCCAACTCATGACTTGGAGCTAGCAGCTGTGATTTTCGCTTTGAAGATTTGGAGACACTACTTATTGGGCAAAAGGGTCGAAGTATTTACCGATCACAAAAGCCTGGAGTATGTGTTCACACAGAAGGAGCTTAATATAAGGCAGCATAGATGGTTGGAACTGATGGCTGACTACGATCTTGATCTTGAATACCATCCGGGGAAGGTTAATGTTGTGCCGGATGCACTTAGTCGGTTGCCAGCAATTCAGATGTTGACTGCATAGAAGAAACTTATTGAAGACTTTCGGAGATTCGATTTGGAAGTTGTGCTACCGCATTCTTCGGAACAGTTGATGCAGCTGCAAGTACAGTTGTCATTGATCGAGAGTATTAAAGCAGCGCAATTGAAGGACTCAAGATTGCAAAGGTTTCGAGAACAGGTTGAAGCTGAAATTCGAACGGACTTGTTGATTCATGAAGATGGTTCGTTGCGTTATGGTAGCCGTTTGTGTGTGCCGAAGGGGGACTTTCGGGAAGAACTTATGAAGGAGGCGCACAGTTCAGCATATTCCGTACATCCAGGAGGCGAAGATGTACTGAGATATACGACAGCATTTCTGGCGGGAAGGAATGAAACGGGAGATTGCCCGCTTGGTAGCAAAGTGCTTGGTGTGTCAGCAAGTTAAGGCTGAACATCAACGGGTTGCTGGTTTATTGCAACCACTTCCGATTCCTCAATGGAAGTGGGAACATATAACCATGGATTACGTGACGGCTCAACTGAGGAGTCCGAAAGGCAACAATACAGTTAGGTGATTGACCAAGGCAGCTCATTTCATACCAATTCGAGTTGGTCGATCAACAGAAGCTTTGGCAGAACGGTACATGCAGGAGATTGTAAGATTGCATGGAGTACCTGTGAGCATCGTGTCCGACCGTGACACCCGATTCTTAACACACTTCTGGAGGAGCTTACAGGAAAGTTTGGGGACTTGATTGAAGTTTAGTACAGCTAATCATCCTTAGAAAGATGGCCAGTCGGAGAGAACGATCCAAACTCTTGAAGACATGTTGAGAGCTTGCATGTTAGACTTCAAGGGTTCATCGGATCATCTACTCCTGGTGGAGTTTCTTACAATAACAGTTTCCAGGCGACTATTCTGATGGCTCCATTCGAGGATTTTTATGGTCGCAAGTATCGTTCACCTGTTTGTTGGGACGATGTCGGTGAACGAAGATTGTTGGGACCAGATTTGGTTGTGCAAACAGTGGAGAAGGTTAACACTACCCGAAATCCTGTGAAAGCAGCCAGACCGACAAAAGAGTTAGGCAGATACATCGAGAAGACCTTTAGAGTTCACCGTTGGTGATTTGATATTCTTGAAGATATCACCGACTAGAGGGGTGATTCGTTTCGGAAGTCGAGGAAAGCTTAGTCCTCGATTCGTCGGACCTTTTAAGTTTTGGAGCGTGTTGGAGATGCAGCGTATCGATTGGCGTTACCGCAATCTTTGGCGAATGTTCATGACATGTTTTATATATCTCAACTCAGTAAGTATGTTCGAGACGAAACACACGTGCTGGATCATTCGGAGCTGACTGTCCGAGAAGATTTGACTTTTGAGGAGCGACCGATGTCGATTGTGGATCGAAGAGAAAAAGTTCTTAAGAACAAAGTTATCCCTCTTGTACTTGTTTCTTGGAATAATCGCTCACATGGAGAATCAACTTGGGAACGAGAAGATGAAATCCGACAGAAGTTTTCACATATACTCTTGTAATTTCTTGTTTGTTTATCCTTTCTTGTTCTTGGAATTTCGAGGACGAAATTCATTTTGTAGTTGGGTATAATGTAACACCCGAGTTCATTTGTACCAATTCCAGTTCTCGTATTTCTTTATTCATGGTATTTCTTGATTTAACGTATTGTGGGTGCGAATGGTATTTTACACTTTACATTGCATTCGACCCGACCTGCATGCTTGAAACTTGTTTGATTCATATTTATGAATCACCCTGACTTGTTATGTAGACTTGTGCATTTTCAACTTTATCGCATACTGGCATTTTACCTGGCATGGCATCTTTTACCATATAACATTTTAAGTCACAGAAAATATTTTAAAATTACATAACATGGCTTGCATGATACCCCAAACACCGTGGTAGCATTCACGCATCTTGTTCTCGTCCCGTTCAGTGAAACAGACGTGTTTGGATGGCTACGCGCACGTACGTGCATCCGTTCTTGGGGGTATGCATTTTCGTTACCAGAGCATTCATTTTGAAATTTGGAAGACGCATATATTGTTCATATTTTAAATCTGAAATATTAGACCCAACCGGGGCGTGCTTCGGAGTAAGTTTGTATTTGCCAAAATCTCAAAACGGACTAATATTATAATATTATATTCTTTATCTCTTTTAACAAAGAAAATATTCTATATATTATATTAAACTATTATAACTATAATATAAATTTTAAAAAATCCTAATCTATCTCTGACTCTCTCTCTCGTGAATTTCACTCTCTCTCCCTTTCTCTCCTGACACTCTCTCTCTCGTGAATCTTTCTCTCTCTCTCTCTATTTTAATTTCTTTTAATTATTTCTTTAATTTATACACCATTACCCACGTCCCTCTCTTTCTGCTCTCTTTTTCTTCTTTTTTTTTTTCATTTTCACTTTCCCGCCGCTTCCTCCGCAAACCCATGCCCTCGTGCTCGCCACTGCCGCCGACCACCCCGTCGGCAACCCACGACCACCATCTCCATCACTTCCTCTCTTCCCCCTCTACAAACCTTCACCCCGGCCCAAGAACAACGACGCCTGCAAACCGAGAACACCCTCCAACCCATCACCAGCGTCTCGCTGGAGCTCCGACCTTGTTGGCCTCCCCTCGCCCATCTCCTCCTCTCATCTCCTCTTCCTCTTCTCCGGCTCTCGCCAACCCCAGAACCTTTTTCCCCGAGCCTGCAACCATTATCGCCTACACCTCCTCGTCGCTGCCTCTGCCCTTGTCGGCATCCCCATCTCCCCGACACCACACTACCACCTCCACTTCTTATCACCCCCGACCAGAACCCTGCACACCCGACTATCTGAACTTGAAACCCTCGCTGCCTTGACGGGGACCTCGCCGTCAATGACCCATCATCGTCATCGACGACTCCCTTGCCACCTCCGCTGTCCCCAAACACCAACCCCAGAGCACCAGCCCTTTCCTTTCCTCTTCTTCTTCTTCTTCTTCTTCTCCTACAACTTCTTCTTCTCTTTCTACATTCTCGGTTTCCGACCGTCGCCGGAGCCATGCCGCCGCCGACCATCCGGACGAACCATACCATCACCACAGTACCACTATATAAGTCCACGGTAGCGCCCCGGCCGTCTAACAGACGCCAAATGCGGAACAAAAACTTTTTACAAACTGGCGCTATCGTGTACTATAACCCGGATCTGCCATTAAAGCTAAACTAACAAACTACAAAGTGGGTAGAAATGTTATACCGAACGATCCGAGTCCTTCGGTCTTCAACCATCATTCCACGCTTTGTTGCGGCTGCTCCGATCTTCTGAATCTCCAGTCTTCTCGTCCAGGTGGCACCACGTCGACGGATCTTTAAACGGGCTCCCGCCTCTGAACCGAGGCAACTCGATCATCAAGTTTGCTAAAAGAGATGACCAAGATGATGTACAGAATAAGTAGAACACTTTTTCTCTTTACGTCCAAAGCTATGGACGAACGGTTAATAAAGTTGCCTTTTGGAATCGGGTGAAATGAGAAATGAGGTTATCTAATTTCCATGAATCCAAAACTATAATCTTTTCAAAATCAACAACCATCATAGCCAAGAATGAATGGCCGGCCAATATAACAAGGGGGTGAGTGTAGGAGCAATGAGGAGGGTGACCATAAACATGAAGCTTATCATAACATTAAATGAAAAGGATGACACGCTAAAAAACAATTAATGCAAAATGGTGATTCATTAACCTAGTCACCATTTCAATTAATGCTAATGAATGAATCATCAAGCCTTGTCACCAAAACTAGAACCTTCTAGAACCACGACTCACCCTCAAGACGAAAAGATAAATCCGCATTAAACCGAATTTTTAATACGGCCGATTGAAAACTGGAAACTGGCAACTTCCAAAGGCGATCCCGAAACGAATCAGGATAACCCCGTAACAGTATAAACATACCCGCATTTGTATTACGACCGAATACAAACGCAACGGAGACAAAGATATTATATCTATACAGTATAATACTCGGATCCGGCTTAAACCAAAGCCCACCAGTATTATCTGCCCGAAATATGACACATGCGTAAATGCACTGCATTTTTTCGAACCCTGCTATAAAACCATACGGCCTCTACAACGTTTCGCCCGAACTTAGGAAACGGTCTATGGGGGACTCTAATGACTCATCAACACACTGGTACTTGGTATAACCTCTAGCACGTCAGAGGTACAAGCTGTACGTAACGGTTGCCTATATATTGATTGGAAGGGAAGCTGACGAGTGAACTCATCCAGAAACCCTACTGAGCCTGACAGTGATAATATTCGTACAGTTCGGTCCGTTCGTCTAAGAGTATCGCATATCGAGTCTAGGGGGGTGGATTAAAGTCAGACCCCTAATAACGCGATAATTCGTGTCGGTATGAAGCCCATCACCTCCTAAGAAACTACTGATCTAAATCAGTAATTCTCCACTACCTCGGCCGAGGATTTCTAGTGATGGCCACCAGTGCACTGTACGACATCAACCCCAAATACCGGGAGAGGGGAATCCCCGACGATTCGCTCACTGCCTCCATGTGGCTCGAGACTGTACCCAACTAAAACCTGTTTGCACGTCTCCTTTGAGCGTGGTAGGGTAGTAATCAAAGCACAGTGGGAACTCACACGAGACAAATGACGATCTCAGGTCGACAAACTAACCTGTACACATGTCACCAGGGAACTGCTATCTGACGATATATATAATACCAACTAGCATGTTCCCGGCGAGTCCTGTCCGGTGTACTCAATGAGCACCTGTATACATCTTAGGTGAACCAACTGACACCAATGGCTTGTGAGACCGGCCATCGCCCCTCGTCGGGGTCTCGACTGTATACACCAGTCTACTCTGGAGTATCGATACCCTGTCTCGAAACTCCCACGACTAGGGACACTTTAAGGATGTGCTTACAGACCCCAGCTCCCACATATATGATCGCCATCATACTGCTGGCAGTCAAGCAAGAATCCTATGGGCTCTATCAATATGCAATAATGAACTAAAGCATGTATACGATGATAAAGACAAACCAGATAGCATACTATCATCTCGAGCAAGACAGTCATGTCGGTATAGGTCCTCCCTCAATCATTGCAATCACCTACCTGCGATCCAATAATTGACTTAGAGGGCACTATATCCAACAATCTCCCACTTGCACTTAAGGCTTTTATTGCGATGTCGCATACTCATAGCCTCAGTGAGTGGATCCGTCCTGATGTTTCTTTCTTTGTCTCTCTTAATCTCAAGTTCGCGGAGAAAGCCATCTCCCGAATCGAGTAATAGGTGTCTTAGAATATGTCTGGATATCTGATGGGACCTAGTTCATAAATGAACTCCAAATCCAAACATCTTAGACTGTATTGATAACTGAACCTAATCAGTATCGCGCACCATGCCTCCCACAGTATCCTCTTGGACCACCTGTCCATAATACCGTCCCTCGTCAGAGGGAAAACTATAACTCTGACAATCACTCTGTCATCCAGGTCACTTTGGAAGTCTGGAATGATAACCGTCTCTTCAGGGAGGCTGCCATTATCAAATCCATAGAACATTCATTCATGTTCTAAAACTGCTTCCTAATGTTTATCCAGGATTGGATTAATATAAACTTATCGCATCTAGTGCAAAAACAACATCTGGTGTGGTACTTGACATCTCATGATTGACTCAATTGCCTAAGCAAGTGATCTGCCAATCATGCACATCCCTCTCTACTTTAGTCTGTAAGACACCTTTAGAGAGGGTGACTCCATCAACTGCAGGTACACCACCATGCTAGGAGTCATCTATTCTAAAATACCATTAGAATATTGTCAAAGTACCCAAATTGGGAAACTACCCAATTCTAGATCTAAAACCATAGATCTAGTAACCAGAATGTCTTATATTATATCCATGTCCTTTGTGAAGAAACAACTGTGTGACGACCACAATATAACCGATTGTAGTATAGGAATTTTACTTCCTAATCTGTGTATGTTATCCAAATACCAGGACATCACACCCTACTACCTTCTCAACAGATCCATCCCCTATTCTGATGAAGTCAAACCTATAACTGTCACATCAAAAATAGATGATCTTATCTCCGCTATATCCGCTCAAGCCTATAAATAGACATAAGCTACTTTCCCACTATGCTTCCGCTGCTCCCACTGACCACAACAACCCTCTGGCAGAATAATATACACGTGCACTTCTAAAGCTAGTTTAGAACGACGCTATACTTATCCTCCTGTCGGGTTTCATAGTCTGGAACAACAGTAGTGTCAAGTCCGGGTAAACAAGAACCTCCCTGTCACCGTCCTTGAGGCTACCGGAGTACCTCTCGGGTGTCTGAAGTTACCCACCATGTCTACGAAGTGGCTATTGGAATGTCAAACCTGATTGAATATATAGGTCCTATTAAATTTTCCGTAATCGTTTACGGTTCTGGAATGACTTCCAGTTCTACCATACTCCCGCTACTATTTTCTGAAAAAATCCATTTTACTAAAACTGTGGCGAGTCAAGAACAATATCACTATTGATCTTCCAGATGATAGAAATGTCAACCCTCGTCAAAGCCAGGGTCAACCCACAAACTGCCATTACAGAAACGTGCCTTGAGTTATCCAGTGTCTGGTTTTAAGCATAAGCTGGACAACTCCCCGTATCTTAATATCGTTTAAGATATGAACCATACTATATACAATATAGAAATAGAGGCACTAATTTAATTGGAACCAGATTCAAACTATGCAACTGTCTCCAGTGCATATCAACTTAATGGAGAGAGGCTAATCAGTATTACTCAACTTAGGAATACATCCAATTATGAGTAACCCGAAAGAGAAACAAGTTTCTCAAAACCGTTACTATCAACTGAATACTATTCACAAGAATCTACATCTTCGATTTCTTTGAAGAATCCCGATACCTGGGATACTTGGTTCTCTACTTTATTCCTATACCCACAACTTCTCAAAACTTAGACACTGTATTTCTACGAAACAGTTGTCTAAAAACTAGAGAAGTCATAAGTAAACAGAACATAGTATGTGGACCTACCCCTTTGTCCTGGCGGACACTGGACAACATACAATACTCTGTATAAGTCCGCTGAGTTGAATAACTCAAAACCTGTGCATCGTAGGTTGAAAACTGTACCCAGGCGATTTCCTCAAATATCACCAATTACAACAAACTCCGATATAATGAGGATGATCACCTTATTCCCAATAACCTACTCCCACTCATCATCTGTAAAACCATACAGATGTGAGAATCAGACCTGGTAAATACATACCCTGGAGTAAGTATCTAATCATGAAATCAGTTTTCCTTTAACAATGCACTGAAACATGAAAATGTTTCGTAGGGGTTTCCTGGTATTCATAGTAATGCCTCTTCCATAATTTAATTCATGACTTTAACCGTATATCTCTTTGCCATCTTTCCAAATCCCTTTATTTGTCTTTATTCATTACCTTCTTTACACCATCGTTAGGCTAAATGGTTTTCTTCTTTCCCTACTGTTCGGCACCAGCCAATGGTTTGGAAGAAGAATATCCAGTAAGCATAATAGGTGTACCCTCCTAAACCAAGAAGTACTCGCAACTTAAGAGAAGGTGATGATAAAAGACAACTGAATAATACCTTATTCTATTTCTCCCGAACTGGGGAAAAAGCAAAGGTGAAATAGGGGTGGCGATGAAGTACGCGGTTTGGTCATGAATGATAACAGTCGCAATTTACTTTGCCCTCTTTCTAATCCCTTTATTTTGTCTTTACATATTACCTTCTGCACACCCTACTTAGGCTAATTGGTTTTCTTCATTCCCTACCTTTCGGCACCTGCCTATGGTTTGGAATAAGACTATCCAATAGGCGTAATAGGTGTACTCTCCTAAACTAAGGAGCCCTTGCAACCTGAGAGAAGGTGATAATAAAAGACAACCGAATAAACCAATTCTATTTCTCCTGAACCTGGATCCATCCTCGAAGAAATCCCTCCGAGTTCGTATATAACCATACGATGGATCTATCCAATGGAAGTGGATGCCCGTAGTAATACGGGGTGTTCTGAGAAATTCAAAGGGTAAAAGAAGGAGTGGCAATGACTTATGCAACTAAGACAATCCAAAGGCCAGTATTTTAAGAAGTTTTGGTCAACTTGGTCACTGAGTCATAGTCTAGGGTCGGTCAAAGGTCGCTGCCAAAGAGAGAGAGAGAAAAGAAACACTCAGCGTGCACTCTAACCTAGATCAGAATGGTTATCACTTTATCTAATCAGGAAACCTCCCACTGTAATCTCAAATTCTCCTCCTAACCTGAAAGAAGAATTAGTCGGGATCACCCGAGGAGTAAACAAACTCATCTGTGAGAATCGGGATCCAACTATCATCGCATGATAACTTGATGGAACCCACTCAAGTTATCACACTCCAGAATGTATGCGCATGCCTGGCAAGTTTCCTGTATGTTTGAAACTCCCGATATGATTTTTGTCTCATGCTCTTATGACCTTGGCGAAGGTCAACAAATCATAAGTCATATGTCAAGTTCTAGCTGTCATTGTCCAGGTTAATTCGAACCCACCCGTACAAGACCTTGACGAAGGTCAACAAGGCTATACGACTGTCCCAAACCAACGCATCTATCTATGCAGCAGAAATGTAACAAGCAGCTACCATTCACTATGCCTTGACGAAGGTCAACAAACATAGCATGAATACTATGTGCTACCCGTCTGAAATGACGGAGGGCTACGGCTGGTTTTTGGCGAAAAACCTTTAACGTAATGAACTTGATCTCGTCGAAGGAACCTGGTAGCTTTTTATAAAAATATAGTGGCGAAAACCTTTGCTAAAGAGGTCACTCCCGGTGAAGGGATCTCGGCTCTTTCCTCATGGAATGAGGTGCAGGATATTCTAACTGAATACCGCGATGCATAGCAACTTGTAATCGACTATAGTGAAGTTATTACCCTGACGCAAACTTTTGCTCAAGGGGTCACTCCCGGTGAAGGGATATCGGCCTTTGCCTCGTCGAATGAGGTGCGGGATATTCCAACTTAATATCACTTTGCAAAACAAAAGAAAACGTCTTTGTAATAACACTTTTAAAAACTGCTCCAACAACATCCAATATCGGTTTGTTTTATCCTTGTATTCATAAGAATCAATGCAGTCCCATCAGTTAATCACACTAGAAAAGAACGAAAATAAAATGTACGTATATGCTATCCGGATTCGTCACTGGGTCCCGTCATCACCCGTTAGGTTACTTAACTAACGACAGAGCGGGGACTGGACTAGTGCGGGTGTAAAACATATACAACATTTAACAGTATATATACCAATATACAGTAATCGCTCCAGGCGTGATAATATGCAACATTACAGAAAAGTAATAAGCATTGAACTGCAAAATGAAAAAACAAGTTAGTAAAGCTTAGAATTACCTGACCAAATTTCACCAGTTTGCTTAGAATTACCTGCAAAATTTTCTGTGATGCTCAAAATAATTTTTAGACCTGATTTAAAATCGACAGAAACATTGAACTGAAAATTATGATTTTCGAAAATCTGTTCGATCGATATTTTAAACGCGTTAGCACAAGTTAGTAAAGCTTAATGGCGAGGCTCTGATACCACTCTAAGTCCACGGTAGCGCCCCGGCCGTCTAACAGACGCCAAATGCGGAACAAAAACTTTTTACAAACTGGCGCTATCGTGTAGTATAACTCGGATCTGCCATTAAAGCTAAACTAACAAACTACAAAGTGGGTATAAATGTTATACCGAACGATCCAAGTCCTTCGGTCTTCAACCATCATCCCACGCTTTGTTGCGGCTGCTCCGATCTCCTGAATCTCCAGTCTCCTCGTCCAGGTGGCACCACGTCGACGGATCTTTAAACGGGCTCCCGCCTCTGAACCGAGGCAACTCGATCATCAAGTTTGCTAAAAGAGATGACCAAGATGATGTAGAGAATGAATAGAACACTTTGTCTTGTTACGTACAAAACTATGGACGAACGGTTAATGAAGTTGCCTTTTGGAATCGGGTGAAATGAGAAACGAGGCTATCTAATTTCCATGAATCCAAAACTATAATCTTTTCAAAATCAACAACCATCATAGCCAAGAATGAATGGCCGGCCAATATAACAAGGGGGTGAGCGTAGGAGCAAGGAGGAGGGTAACCATAAACGTGAAGCTTATCATAACATTAAATGAAAAAACAATTAATGCAAAATGGTGATTCATTAACCTAGTCACCATTTCAATTAATGCTAATGAATGAATCATTAAGCCTTGTCACCAAAACTAGAACCTTCTAGAACCACGACTCACCCTCAAGACGAAAAGATAAATCCGCATTAAACCGAATGTTTAATACGGCCGATTGAAAACTGGAAACTGGCAACTTTCAAAAGCGATCCCGAAACGAATTTCAGGATAACCCCGTAACAGTATAAACATACCCGCATTTGTATTACGACCGAATACAAATGCAACGGAGACAAAGATATTATATCTATACAGTATAATACTCAGATCCGGCTTAAACCAAAGCCCACCAGTATTATCTGCCCGAAATATGACACGTGCGTAAACGCACGTGCATTTTTCCGAACCCTGCCATAAAACCATACGGCCTCTACAACGTTTCGCCCGAATTTGGGAAACGGTTTATGGGGGACTCTAATGACTCATCAACACACTGGCACTGGGTATAACCTCTAGCACGTCAGAGGTACAAGCTGTACGTAACGGTTGCCTATGTATTGATTGGAAGAGAAGCTGACGAGCGAACTCATCCAGAAACCCTACTGAGCCTGACAGTGACAATATTCGTACAGTTCGGTCCGTTCGTCTAAGAGTATCGCATATCGAGTCTAGGGGGGTGGATTAAAGTCAGACCCCTAATAACGCGATAATTCGTGTCGGTATGAAGCCCATCACCTCCTGAAAAACTACTGATCCAAATCAGTAATTCTCCACTACCTCGGCCGAGGATTTCTAGTGATGGCCACCCGTGCACTGTACGACATCAACCCCAAATACCGGAAGAGGGGAATCCCCGACGATTCGCTCACTGCCTCCATGTGGCTCGAGACTGTACTCAACTAAAACCTGTTTGCACGTCTCCTTTGAGCGTGGTAGGGTAGTAATCAAAGCACAGTGGGAACTCACACGAGACAAATGACGATCTCAGGTCGACAAACTAACCTGTACACATGTCACCAGGGAACTGCTATCTGGCGATATATATAATACCAACTAGCATGTTCCCGGCGAGTCCTGTCCGGTGTACTCAATGAGCACCTGTATACATCTTAGGTGAACCAACTGACACCAATGGCTTGTGAGACCGGCCATCGCCCCTCGTCGGGGTCTCGACTGTATACACCAGTCTACTCTGGAGTATCGATGCCCTGTCTCGAAACTCCCACGACTAGGGACACTTTAAGGATGTGCTTACAGACCCCAGCTCCCACGTATATGATCGCCATCATACTGCTGGCAGTCAAGCAAGAATCCTATGGGCTCTATCAATATGCAATAGTGAACTAAAGCATGTATACGATGATAAAGACAAACCAGATAGCATACTATCATCTCGAGTAAGACAGTCATGTCGGTATAGGTCCTCCCTCAATCATTGCAATCACCTACCTGCGATCCAATAATTGACTTAGAGGGCACTATATCCAACACACTAAAATTCCAAAATCATACCATCACCATTTCCATGTCACGACCGTTTCGCGACTAGATCGTCTCCAGATCGCGACCAGACCACCACCAGATCGTGTCCAGATTGCGCCCAGACCATGCACCAGATCGTCTCTAGATCGCGATCAGACCATCACCAGATCGTGTCCAGATCGTACCCAGACCATGCACCAGATCATGTCCAGATCACGACCAGACCATGCACCAGACGTCTCCAGATCGCGACCAGACCACCACCAGATCGTGTCCAGATCGCGCTCAGACCATGCACCAGATCATGTCCAGATCGCGACCAGACCACCACCAGATTGTGTCCAGATCGCGCCCAGACCATGCACCAGATCGTGTCCAGATCATGACCAGACCACCACCAGATCGTGTCCAGATCACGCCCAGACCCAGTACCGTGTCGTGCCGTTTCACACACCGTATCGTGTCATGTCGCACCAGGCTGCCTGCATATCGCCCTTTGTTCCGAGGCAAGTAAAACTTGCTACATGCTATTATATTTACTTAACCCATAGTACTCTTTAAATAGTGTATCACTGGTCAAACACCCGTTTGCATCCATCTCGTCTAGTATACATATTATTGCATTCATAGATCACTTGAATATATTATATTATAATTTTGACATTCCACATTTGATAAATTGTAGTTTAATTAGTATTGGAACTCTAATCTTAACCCTAATCATAACTGTGTATCTATATACCTTAATCTGTACCTGATTGCATTTCACATTACAAGGTTCCATTTTATTGTTCCATTAGTACCCCATGCTTGTTTTGTATACCCATGCTTATGCTAGTTTGATTATGAGCACCCACATGACATTTGGAGCACCCTGACATGACTTGTTATACCTACTACTTGACACGATATGGTACCGTGCAACTCTTGACATGACATGACACCTTTATACATTACTTGACCTGACCTGATGTACTATGGCTTTACCTGTTACCTGATCTTGTGTCTAATGCCAAGAAGCCTGACCTGTTGTCCTTACAGACCGTTCCTGTTGTCTATCCAGAAAAACCTGTACCTGCCTGATCCTGTGTTGGCATCAGCTCTAGATTATTTAATACATGACTTGAACACATATAACTTGGGGGTATGGGGAAATCAATGATGAAAACTGACTTGTAACTCGACAGTTTGCTACCTTTACTGATCAGTTTTAGAGGCTAGGCCAGCCTTGGGATGATACTGCTGACATCATTCATCATTATCCATTACCTTTTAGAGGCTAGGCCAGCCTTGGGATGATGCCATGGACATCATTCATCGTTATCCTTTTCCTTTTAGTGCCTAGTGGCATGTCTCGGTTTCAGCCCAAGAATCTTCACCGTGATCCCGGGCACGCACGGGATACTATTGAGTTACATCGATGATTCATCAAATTGATTTCAAGGACTTGAGAGTAGTTAACCCAATAGACCAGTTTAGATTACTCACTGCACACTACCTTTCACTGCCCTGATTTATATTGTTGTTACGCCAGCTTACCATTTATGATCATACTTGCATGTTTTGCTACCCTGTTTATATATTATTGCTTGATGTTATGACGCGCTGACGTCTGGGTTTTGCATGGCCCAGATCCTCTACCTTTGTTGCGGACTGATCATGAGTATTGCCGCTGTTAGACCGAGCGGTGAGGATTCTGTTGGTATCCAGTTTTACTTTCCAAGTGTTTTATTTATTGGATCTTTTGCTTCCGCATATTATTATTTCTTGACTCGTTTATTCTGGCTTATGGACATGTACTAGATAGTTTAGTTTACTTTCCTGTTCTTGATATCTCTACAGTCGTAATGTGACTGTGGAAGGATTTTTCCTATCCACAGGTAGCCTGGTTGGTTATATCACGTGCCTATCTTAGCGCACTCTAAGAAGCGGGGCGTCCCAGGTTTTTCTTAAAAACTCCATATTTCTTAAATACAACATACCAAACTCTTACATATTGACTATTAATCATTAACAAAACATGTTGAATAAGTTTCATAGCAAAATATTGCATTTTGTAACTTTTACCGCTCTTTTTCAGTAAAATACCATGTAGTTTAGTTCCGACTTTAAAACATCATTAATCTTGCTATACCTATATATATATATATATCATCAACATATCTAATTTTTGATATCATATAAATATTCCAAATTTTCTAAATCAAAAGAATCACTTCACATGAAAATACCATGCAATTCCATACACGTTCAATATTACAAATAAATACCCTATATTATGAAAATAGATTTTAATCACTAGAATTGTCACAATGATATAATATATATCAATGAAAACTTTAAAGACGATAATAAAATACTTTAGGTGTATTTTGAAAACTATACAAAATTATTTTTACATAACCCCCCTCAAGTTCTATAAATTACCTTAAGGACCCTAGTAAACATAGGTTTAAGCGGGACCAATCTCTTGAGTCTTAGGGAGCCGGAGAAGTGGGTGCTTGTCTATTTAAGGTAGACAACTTGACAAACGGTGTTATCAACACGATAATCGTCTTTGAAAAAGACACAAATCCTGCCGCCCATATGCAGCGGTTACCGATAACACCAAAACCTAATTCAGAACTTCAATTTCTTTTCTAATTGTTCTGACTCAGACTGAGTCTCATTATAAATAATCTGACTTGAATATGAATCAAGTACAATCTAAAATTCAATATGAATCCATGAATACATATATTCAATCTATTCAATCTTTATTGACTGAACCGAACCATGGATATATTTCCATTTACATGATTCTCCAGTCACATCCATGATTCTCCAGTTATATCCATTTACCGATATCATGGTTTCGGTAAGTCATCCATTATACAATCTATATTACAAAACAATACAAGTTGCAATACAATCAAGATATCGCGGGGTTTATATGGGGTAGATTGGTACGGAAGGTGTTAGAAGTGGCACGAGACTGCAAGATTTAAGACACCTAACCTGTATTCCATTGCTATTGTACCGTGGCATAACGGTTCCTTGTACATTCCGTTCACCTTAGTCTCTGGTCTACTGAGACTCTTCTCGTATACACTGATATCTTTCTATACCAAGCTACAAACAACAGCGTTAATACTAAATACAACTTTAAAAGTTACACTCTCTCTCTGTCTATTCTACTTCTTCCTTATCTTTGGGACTTAACGAGCGATTTGTTCGCTGATGACATTCTCTTTCTTCTTCTTTGAATGTCGTCAGGTGATTCGGACCTTCCAGAGATCGAGCCCACCAGAGACGACTTGGACTAGTTTATTGAAGATCCCGAGCTGTATTTTCACTTGTACCTTTTCTTTTACATTATGTATTTTCCTTTTCTGTTATGCCACTGTTTAGGCATTGCTTTCATCCAGATGTATTTACTTTTCCATGCATTGTACAAAAGAATGTTAATAAATAAAGTTGCTGTTTCATTACATTAGTCTCTTGTGTATATTTCTTTTATATTGCTTAGTTACGCTTAGCGTATTTACTTCTGAGTAAATACGTAGCGGCCTCGTCGCGTCTTCTGCCCATACACTGGGAAGCGAGGCGTGACACTATTGGCCCTTGGATTATAGATGGAGAAATATCTTCAGTCTATCTTGTGTTGGGTAGCGAACCTTGAGACTTTGAAGCTCTTGAAAGAAGGCCCGTTGTCAGAAATGCTTTTTCTTGGTGTATCGAAGCGGTATAGAATATTATGCTAGAAGAATGTCAGAATATCTTCTGTCTTGATTTCTTTTAGCGGGACAGATTCAGCCCATCTGGAGAAATAGTCAGTTGCGGCCAATATGAACCGGTGGCCTTTGGATGACGGAGGATCAATTGGGCCAACTATGTCGGTGCCCCAAACTTCGAAAGGCCACGATGCTACTGTAGGATGCAACGGATTGGGATGCTTGTGAATAAAATCATCGTGAATTTGGCAGAGATGGCATTTCTTTGCATGCTCTTCGCAATCCCTTATCATGGTGGGCCAGTAATATCCAAGCTGTTTGATCTGAAGCCGTATTTTGGGGCCGGACTGGTGATCCCCGTAGATGCCTGAGTGAACCTCTCTCATGACTTTTTGGGCTTCGGCCGATGACAGGAACCTGAGCCAGAGTTGGTCATATGATCTGCGGTATAGCGTATTATTTACAAATACGTATCGGAGAGCTCTCTTTTTCAGCCGAATCCTCGCAGATTTTTCTTCGGGCAGCTTGTCGTATCGGAGGTACTCTATGAAGGGCTCTCTCCAATCGGGCTCCTCTTGAATGATCAGAACTTCTTCGGCAGGATTGCTCTTTTGTTCTGCACTTCCCTCTTCTCGTAAAGAGACTGGGTCAGAATTTGCTGCCTCCTGACTGTGATTAGAATTTCATCCATGTCGGGATCGGCCGGTTCTTTGGCTAGGCGGGCGAGTATGTCGGCTTTTCTGTTCAATGCCCTCGGGACTCTCATTAGTTTAATGTGAGTGAACCTTTTCATAAGTTCCACCACCCAGCCTCTATATCGAGCTAATTCGGGCTTATATATCTTGTAGTCGCCACTTACTTGGTTGATGACAAGCTGGGAATCACCGTAGACTCGTAGCCGAAGGATTCTCATTTCTATGGCGAGCTCCAAACCGGTTATCAGAGCTTCATACTCATCCTTGTTGTTTATGCGAGGCTCAGTGAGAGCAAAAGAACGTTGTAGGGTTCCCATCAATGGTGTGATGACCACCAATCCTATCCCTTCTTTTATCTGTAGGATGCTTGATTTGCTGGAGGTCCTGACTAATGAGGCTCCGTCGAAGTAGAGCTCGCAACATGGCTCGTCATCCTCGAGGAGCAGCACTTGTTCGTCGGGTAACTCGCAATTGAGCGGTGACCCTTCTCGTATGGGATGAGCCGCAAGGAAGTCGGTGAGAGCTTGCCCTTTTACTGCTTTCTGAGGAGTATAGATTATGTCAAATTTAAGCAGCATGACAACCCATCTCGCCATTCTACCGGCTAGGCTTTCTTTGGTCATTAATTGTTTGAGCGGGTCAACCTTTGAGATTAGCATAACCCGATGAGCAACCAGATAGTGCCTCAACTTCTACACAGCGAATGTCAGAGCCAGGCATTGCTTTTCGATCGGGGAATAGTTGTGTTTTGCCCCGACTAAAGTTCGACTGAGGTAGTATAGGGCATTTTCTTTTCCCTCCTCGTTGTTCTGGGCAACTAGTGCGCCGAGTGATTCATCTAGCGCGGCAGTATAGAGAATCAACGGTTTATTTGAAATAGGAGCAGCAAGCACTGGAGGGTGCAACAGGTACTGTTTGATGCTTTCGAACGCTCCTTGACATTTGGCATCCCAGACAAAAGGAGATCCTTTCTTCATGAGCTTTGAGAAGAGACTACATCTCCCCGATAAATTTGAGATAAACCTTCGTATATAAGCAAGCTTGCCTTGAAAAGATCTCAGCTGCGTCAGATTCTTCGGAGGGGGCATCTCCATGATGGCATTTATCTTGGATGGGTCACCTTCGATCCCTCCATGTCGGACTATGAAGCCCAGGAATTTTCCCGATAACACGCCAAAAGCGCACTTCAGAGGATTCATCTTTAGATCGTATTCCCTCAGTCTAGTGAGAACGGTCTTAAGATCTTGGATGTGATCGGCCTTGTCTTTAGTCTTGATGACTAGATCGTCAACATAACATTCGACGGCTTAATGGATTAGGTCATCAAAAATATTGGTCATTGCTCTTTGATATGTAGCACCTGCGTTCTTCAGTCCGAACGGCATCACTTTGTAACAGTATATGCCGATCGGGGTTCGAAATGCTGTATGCCTCTCATCCTCAGGTGATATTTTTATCTGATTGTACCTAGACGAACTGTCCATGAAGGTGAACAGCTCGTAATTTGAGGCGTCAACGACCATTATTTCCATGACCGAAAGAGGGAAATCATCTTTAGGGCATGACTTGTTAAGGTCCCTGAAATCAAAACAAACCCGGATCTGCCCATTTTTCTTCTTTACTGGGACAATGCATGCGATCCAGTCTGCGTATTTCTCTTCCCTGATGAAGCCAGCATCGATAAGTTTCTTAGTTTCCTCGATGACCTTTTCTTCCAGATCCCTTATCATTCTTCGAGGAGCTTGTTTGAAAGGCTTGGCATCGGGAGATATAGCCAGCTTATGCACGGCCACTTCAGGGGAGAGGCTAAGCATTTCTTTGTACGTCCATGCGAAGCCGTCGGCGAACTCATGCAGCAGGACAATTATCTGCTCTTTCATTTTCTATGACAAGAGTGAGCTGATGTAGGTCGGTATTGGATTATCAGGCGTTCCCAAATCAATCTCGGTTAGCTCATCGAAGGTTGCTTGTCCGCCATCTTCAAGCTCGTGAGGAGCTTCTTCTGGCTCGGCTATCTTATCATCATCATTTGACCTTTCACTGGCTTTACGAACATAGATCATGTAGCATGCCTTGGAATCAAGCTGGATGAAACCTATGCCCCGTCAATCTGGAATTCATCCATCGATGAGTGCTCGGACCTGAGGCGGATGCCATAGCCCTTCATAAAACTTTGCTTCGGACTCCGTTTGATATAGCCGACACTCGCACTTTTTGAAATATTCCTGCATCTCGGACGCATAATATCTGGGATTGAGGACGGCCCTTATGCCTCTCTCGTATGGAAGGCATGTCACAGACAAATCGTCCGGATGCGCGACATGATTTGACCCATAAAACAAGATGCCCTTCTGTCCACTTTTCCTTCTGGGAACGTAGAAAGTTTTAAGCTGGTCCATGGTGGAGACTGACAACGCATCTAGCTCCTTGCACATCTGCTCCGGCACCCTTATGACGGCTAGGAACCCTTCTGTAGTTTTGAAGGTTTCTCTTAGCTTCGCTTTTTGCATGAGGGCCCAATCTGCATAGTTGTTGCAAGATGGATCCTCTTCTTTTGATTCTTCAGTGTCACTACCTAAACGAGGGCGGATTTTGCTGCCGGATAGGCCTTCAGTATTAGACTCATCCGTATCGCTACCTAAGTGATGGCGGATTTTACGGAAGAACGGACTTCTAGCGTCGGACTCATCAGTGTCACTGCCGAAATGCGGACGCACTTGCAGTTTTTTGCTTTTGAAAGTGACAGCCGGCTCGGATCTGCTTTTGAGCTTCGAAGCCATTCTGTCCTTGGTCAGTCGTGGCTCAGTATTTTGGGAATCCACAAAGTACCGAGAATCTTCATATTGGACTTCGTGCACATCGAATGGCTGTATATCTCTGTCAATGCGTCTTTCTTCGCCATTTTTAGTATATTTCATGCATTGATAGAGAGTTGACAGAACGATGCCGTAATCATGGAGCCACGGCCGTCCCAAGAGAATTTTATAAGATGTGTTAGCGTCGATCATGTATATCTTAGCTTCGGTTTGCAGATCCCCAAATTTGATTGGCAGAGCTATAGACCCTAGAACTTGCTGGCAGTTTTGATTGAAGCCTTGAATGACAATCCTTTCCCTTGACAGGTATCGGACGTCCATTGACAAACTCTTCAGAGTTCGAAAGTTTATGATATTCACCGAGGACCCCGGTGTTAGTTATATGTATGCCCTAGAGGCCATTACTATACATGTGTTGTATATTGTAATGGATGCTTGGACATATATAGGGAGGACTTTCTTGCTCGACATGATAGTATGCTATCTGATTACTCTTTACCTTAACGTGTATACTGATTGTCTCTCTGTTACATGTTGGTAAAGCCCTTAGGATGTGTACTTGACTACCTGGACTATGATGTGGATCATACTAGTGGGGACATGGTAGTCCATAAGTACATCCTTTAAGGTCCCTAGTCGTGGGTATATCGAGACGGGGCATCGATATACCAGAGTAGACTAGCGTATACCTTCTCGACCCATACAGATGGGCAATGGATGATCATATATCCATTGATGTTTGACATCAGAGATGATATACGGGTGCTCAGTGAAGACTGGGTACACTGGACGGACTCGCCGAGAACTCCCAGATGGTATTATACCTTATGTCAGATGGCAGTTCTCTGGTGACACTGGTACAGGGTAATCTGTAGACCCGGGATCGTCATAGAGTCTTGTGCGATTCCCACTGTGCTTTGATTTACACCTTACCACATCCAAGAAGGCGTGCAAAATGGTGGTTTTTGGGTACAGTCCCGAGTCACATAGAGGCAATGAGCGATAGGAGGGGTTTCGTCTCTCCCGGTATTGGGGGTTGATGTTGCGCTGTGCTCGATTGGCCATAACAGGGAAGTCCCTGGCTAGGGCTGGTTTAGAGATATATTGGTAAGTGTTACCAGTAGTTTCTCGACCCGTTATGAGCCTCATATCGGTACGACTTATCGGTTATTAGGGTCTGATGTTTACCACCCCTAAATTTGATATGCGACATATCAGACGAAGAGACCGGACTGTACAGTAGTGCCACTGTCAGGCTTTTACAGGAGTTGGAGCGGGCTTGCTTGCTGATCTTCTGATCGCTCAATACCCGGGTAGCCGTTACGTCTAGCTAGTACCGCTGACGGCTTGTGGGTGCTTGATATGATCATCACCTACTGCCGGCGTATTGACGAGTCTTTAGAGTCCTACATAGAGGTTATACTGGCTCAGGCAAAACGAGATAGGAGCGCATATGTGATATGTGCGGGACCGAGAATAATGCATGTATGTGATACTGTATTATATTCTCGCGATGATTGTATCGATTGGTTGTATGCAATATAACCTAGTTATCGAATCAAGGATTGATTCGATAAGTCGATACATTGGATATTAGTCGGTTATATGCGATATGACCGGATCGTTAAATCAAGTGTTGATTTAATGATTTAATGTATAATTATATATTTGATATATTACTTTACATTAACTAGTATTGGTTCACTTAAGATTGATTTTCTCACTTGATGTGCACAAGTTGTATATGTGATATATTTTTGTGCACAAGTTTGTATCATGTTTGATGATACATGCAAACTTGGGTGTGTGTGTGACTTACACTATATTTAGGTTAATGGTAAAGGTTTTTGTAATTCAAAAATGGTGCTCATTTTGAATTTGCTTGAAGCTTCATGAAGCTTTCAAGCATCTTTGACAAAGTCCACCATTTTTGTTTTGCATCACATTTTCATTAACCTAACCATTCACCTAAACTCTAGTTTGGTTTCTACAAAGGTTTAACTCACCCATGGTTGCATTATGATAGACTTCACTTGAATATTCTTTTAAGAAAAATAGATTATTCATTCTCATTTCTTTATCCTTCTTCTTCTTCTTCTTCAAGAAGAAGAAAACTTTCTAGAAAAATTTCAAGTGAAGCTTTAGAGTGAGAAATCAAAATCTAAAGAGCACCCACTTCCTATTTCATCATCCTCTACTAGACTAGCACTTTAGTTTAGGGTGTTTGCTTCACTAATTCTTTGGTTAGTGAAGTAAAAGCTTGAGTCCGTATTCCCTCGACGTAGATCATCTTTGGCCTCGAAGACTTCAAGCGATCCCATTGCAACTTTCTCATGGAGCCGTTCGAGACTCCGGGAGCACGTGATCGCAGTGAATGAACGTCGTCATGGAGCTTTGGAAGTGGAGGACCGGATCTACAAAGGTTGTAGTCCCTTTCACTTAGTAGTAAAGTTGTTTGCTAGCTTGTTGTTTCGCCTATCCTCTAGTTAATGATCTCGCATTAGGGTTTCTCGGCACATAAATTTTTGATTTTGGCATGGTTGAAGCCTTGTAGAACCTCTTGAGTGTGCCTAGGAACCCTACACCTGGATCAATCAATATGCAATTAATATGATCTCCGTCGCTGTACCCGGTCACGTAAAGCGGCCGATTATGCTCAGTCGTTCCCAGTAGCAAGTCTTCATCTTTAAACGTGACTGCGGCGGCATGCAGAGCGTACTGGACTTCTTTCATATTAATTTCTGCAAAGCGAGCCTGATACCGCTCAGGGTTTTGTAGAGCGTGAATGAGAACATATGTAAGCTTTTTAGATAGGACCAAGGCATCGTAGATGCTCAGGAGAGACATAAGCTTCCGGAGATGAGCCAAGACAGTGTAGTCTATTGAGGAAGGAATTGAGGTTTCATTAGCCGGTTCTCTGCCATCTTCTTCATTAGCCACCTATTTTTCCTTTCCTTTTGGGGCGTTGCCCTGATTTGGCGGTAGAGCCCTGTCGCTTCTGAGCTGGATTTGGTTGGCCTTTGTGGCGAGCTCCCCGTCCTCTTCGGGAAAACAGAGCTCATCCTCAGAGTCGCTGCCAAGATGGATGGTGTAGCAGGTCACTATAGGGATTTCTTCATTGGAGTCTTCTTCTAACTCCTCCAGAATCTTAGCCGCTTCTACAGGGAAGAACTCTTTCAATTGAATTAGGGTTCTTTCCTTTTGTTCACAGTCTTTTAGAGAATCGATATATTTTTGAATGGTCGATCTCCCTGTAGACGCTTTTTCGCGTCGAGCTGTACTTTTCTTCTTCTTGAGCTTTTTGGATTTTGAGCCTGATTGAGCCAAATTGGCAGCTAGAATGGTGGGCTTCTTCTTCCCTTCCCATTCTATTCTGCGTTCTTTCCGAAGTAACTTTATCATATTCTTTGTCTAATTAGATATGTGCGTACTCCACGGAGGCTGTACTCCACGGAGGCTGTGGTGAGTCAGTTTCATTTCTCAGGGCAGCGGGTTCAGCTGTCTGCTCCCAGAAGGCTTCTGCTTGTGTCTGTATGAAGTTGGTGGTTGCATCTTGGTTGTTTACCAACACACTCTTGGACAGCTCGATCTCTCCAGTCTTATACTTCTCGACCCAATCTTTGAAGATATAGCAATCCTCGATCGCATAGCTCACTACTCGGTGGTACGCGCAATATAGAGGATTGCCGGTCATTTTTGCTCATGAGATCTCTTCGACTCTGGCAGCTGTAGACCGTTGCTCAAGGCATCTTTGAATATCTTGCGCACCTTATCCCTTCTGAACGAGTAAACCTTGTTCTTTTTCTCCTTTAGGGAAGGCCCTTCTCCTCCCAGCACTGGCTTTCGAGACCGGTTGGTTTTGGATTCGCTTGATTTTCTCTTGTCTTCATTATCGGACGCATTGAAGACATTAGTATTGCTAGAATTCCCACTTCTACGGTTTTCGTCCCTCTTGCTCTTCCAAGTCTTGTCTCTCTGAGAGTCCGGGGTAGACTCTTTCTTTGAGTGTTCCAGCATTTGGACTTTCTTGGTCAGCTCTTGAAATGCCTTGAGGCCTGCTGTACACAAGAATGGGACCGTCCAATTGCTGAGGTTCCCAATGAGGAGGCTGACGGACTGGTCCTGCTCTAGCGGCGGTCCACACTTGATAGTGAGGTTGCGCCATCGGGCAATAAAGTCTGTGTTGCTTTTGTTTTTCCCCTGCTTGGTTCTTACGAGGTCAGCAAGAGAGTGGAGTTTGATTGACTTCTCTAAAGGAATCGAGGTCGATCCCAGAATTAGCTCTATCCCACCTCCCATGATATGTGTTAAGCATATGGTTTAGTGGCAGTTGAATGAAATCAGAAAGAGCGGCAGTGTTATCCTCTTTGAGATGAAATGCGGGATAGAGATTTTATCACTAACATTCATGAATCTTTGCCAAAACAGAGACTCCATTTAGGCGAAAGTAGTAACGGACCTGTCTGGTATACTCGCGTACCAGTCGAAGGAAACACCAGTCAGGCTGTTGACAAACTAACGAAGAAGGAATGCATCATTGCCCCCTGTATTTCCGCACGACGTTTTAAAGTGGGCGACGTGCCGATTTGCGTTTCCCGTCCCGTCAAATCTTCCGAATTTAGGAATAACGTAACCGTTGGGGAACTCGATCAGATCGTACTGTGCAGGACTGCCAATTTCTTTCTGAGCTTCAGCTTAGGCTACCAATGTTCTAACCTTGCTAGTGACCAAATCCATTATCCGATCTTGTGTTAGCGGGACAGTGCTATCTAGGACCAAGGCGTCTCTAGAAGCAGAATGTGGCTGGCTTTCATGCGGCTCATCCAATCTTAGACCCAATGGGACATGCATCGGTTTCTTCGGGTTGCCATCACCCGGCTCATGAGTAGAGACATGTGCCTGATTGGAAGGCGCTCGAGCAATTTGAGCTGTGAGCTGCATCACAACATTCGTTAGGTCGTCAATTTTGGAATAGAGCTTGGCCATCTCTTTATTTTTGCTCCTGAGCTATTTTCGAAGCTCTTGAAGCAGCTCTTGCTCCGGGGTCCTGGGGCGGAAAGTAGGCTCTTCCTCGCTGTCTGAGCTTGACTCCATATGGACTGAGGGGTCTTTCTGTCTATCGGCCTCATCGAGAGGATTTTCATCATCCAGTGGAGGCGGCTGATCTTGGGAAGCAGCAACCACATTCAAGCTATATTGGGCTTGGAATGTGGTGGCCCCATCCTTGCTTTTGCTGTGGAGGTTGTCGCTGGGGCGCGTGCCCACCATATAGACAGTGTGGATAACATATCCGGCCATACTTTCATTATTGGTAGCTGACTTTATGGACCACCGTCTTGGCCCTTCTATTTTGATAGCGGACAATCGATTGAAGATGGCTGGCTTGACCGGATTCATGAGTGGTGCTGGCACCTCTTTTCTGGATCTGCCTTGCTGCATTCGTGCGGCACATAGCGCCTGATAGACTCTCGAAGGGACAGTATCATGCTTTCTCTGTTGGGGCTGGGACACATCCCTTTGTAGCATTGTTCGGACCGATGTCTTCTTAATTCTGGCGGTCATGGCATTTTTCTGAACCCACTTCAGAGGTTCGAAGGAATTGCTGACTTTTATGGCCGACTCAGTCGTCGTCGTGGGATGACCCTGCTCTTGGAACCTCACAAGATTCCACTTGGCCGAAGTCCTGACCCTTTTGTTGGCTTGATACCTGAGCCGCTTCTGTCTTAACCTTTCTGTTTTAAGCACTTGGCAGGCTTCGGCCCTTCGGGACGATGTCGTAGACCGACTAACAGAGAGTCACAGAATATTCCTGCTCGCTCGATCATCACAGGTAACGTCTGACCTTGCTGGAGCTGCTTTGTGGCCCCGTTGGTGTTGACGGCCTTGCCCCCAGTCGGAACAGTGGAGAGCTGTTTGAATACAGATTTGCATTTAAGGTGGGATGCTTTGGAGACTACAACGTTCGGCCTCCTGCCCTTTGAGGTTGGTTTGGCCGCTTGGTTTGTCGGGACCTCCGCCAGATGAGCTCTTCCAGCAGGGTAGATGATGACTGAACCAAATTGATGGGGTGGCTCCTCCCATTTCCGGCTGAGACTGGCAGGGAGAACCACACGAGCATTGATCTAGACTACGTACGAGATTGGGGTCGTGTCGGAAGCTGAATTCATCTTGGGAGACATCGTCGTTGAAAGTTGATTGCTGCACGAAAGGAACATCACTTCAGTACAAACATCGATATTATGTTAAATGAGTTCGCATGAACACATGAGCCGAGATATGGGAGGAGAGATAAGGTCCCACCAGGCGTGCCAGAATCTGTAGGGTGTTTTTGGTCACCCCATTAAGATGGGAATACGCGCATGCTTTTCAGGCGTACTACAGATTCCTCCTGCTTAGGGTAGGCTGGGGTTTATTGATTGTAGGGATCCGAATCTCCGGCAGCCGCGAACTAAGCTGGCATTAATTACCCCGCGTCTTAGGAGCGAGGGAACCTTCGATTGACGGGTCAAACAGGTCATGCGAACTCAATGTGCAGTGTGCGTATGTGTGTCTTAAGAGGTTTTGGTTATATCGGGGTCCCCGTAGAGTTTTACGGGGGTCCTACTACCCGGATAGTGGGCTGGGGGTCAAGGGGGCAAGCAGCCCCCTTGCGGGATGCGGGGCAGCACCCCGTTAGAAATTTTTTCTAACAAGGACAGTGTTGTGGAGTGTGCGTGTATATAAAAAAAAGGGAAGAATAGCGTCCAAATGACGTGTGGGTGCCAGTGCCTCACGTGCCTAGCACGCGGGCGCTGGGCGCTGGCGCTTCACCCGCTTGGCATGTGGGCGCTAGGCGCTAGGCGCTGGGCGCTAGGTCCTACGTGCTTGGCACGCGGGCACTGGGCGTCAGCAGGAAAAGAGACTTTGTCCCTGCACTGGGAGCTGTGCTCCCGATTTGACTTCTGGAGTTAAACTCCTAAAAAAGTTTAATTTATGGAGTTGAACTCCAACAGATCTTGAATGGAGTTAAACTCCTAGAAATCTTTAGAATTGATCAAAAGGGGCTCTTTGTTTCTCTCCCTTTTGGCCCTGGATCTTCCCAAGATGGGATTTTTGAAGATAGGTCTCCTTCTTCTTCCTCTCGGTTGACCGGATCTTGGAGAAAGGGGACGAGATTGAAAAATCTTCCCTTTTTGAGATCTGATGGAAGATCTGAGCTCCCCTTTATGGGTTTTGTGGTGAAAAACTATTTAATTTTGGAAAAGGAAGAGTAAAGCTCTTGATTTAATTGAAAATGGGAAGAAGGTTTAGAACCTTGGGGAAGGAGAAGGAGGCACAAAAACCCTAGAATTTTAGAGAATGGAAAAAGTTGAGATATTTTCATCATCTTTGCCTTTATAGGCTACATACTTTACATATAGCCCCTTGGGCTTTGCCAAATGTCACTTGTGCCACCCCATGCCTTATGTGCTTATTTTTTTTGCACATAAGTCACGGGGTTTACAGAATTTTGGCTTTCTGCCTACTTTACATATATTTATTTCTAAAAAATTACATTTAGACTAATTTATTGCCTCCTTTTTGGCATGGAGCCGACCCCTTCCATACTTGGTCGTAACTTCGGCTTGGGCTCGGGCCCACATGACTTGGGGTTGACCTTGGTTTTGACTTGGTCAACTGGGGTGTAATTTTTTACCCCAACAGTGTGGAGGGCTTCGATCCTTAGCATCAGTGGGCATGAATCTACCCTCTAAGGATTGACCGAGCAGGGAAGCTACTCGGTGGCCTCGTGAGGGGCTTTGATCCTTAGCACAGGTGGGTAGGAATGTACCCGCTAAGGATTGACCGAGCAGGGAAGCTGCTCGGTGGCTTCGTGAGGTGTCGGTCAGTGTCCCTTGACCTGTAAAACCCTGGAAGAGAGACTATCGTGGACAACACGTGGCAGAAGCGCACAGGCGAGGCGCGTCGCTCCGTAGTGCGTGTCGTTCCAACTCCTATTGACCACTTGGGGACCGTGAGGGACGGCATGGTCGCCATGCGGCAGCTTCGTATTGGGAAATTTATAAATATCCCATGATTCGCGTTGCCGCGTGTAAACTTTGGCCTTTAGGGATTCACTTGGGGTTTATAAATAGCGAAGGCATTTTGGTCAAATAAACACACCCTTGCGCTTCTGAAAAATGGCCTGGTTTATTTACAACATCAAGGAGATCATTTCCTTCGACGACGTGTACCTTTATGACCCTGAGTGCACCAAGGAGACATGTCAAGCGGTGATAGAGCGTGTGGAGAGCCACTTCGGCCGCCTACTCCCTCGGCGATCCCCTCTCCTCCAATTGCTCATGTACGCGATTTGGAGGATGTCCCCAGGTCTGAACAATGCCTTGTCCAAGCAGCTGCAGGATGAGGCGATTGACAAGTTGCACACGTTCCAATACTTTGGCCTGATCTCGAAGAGCAGGCAGGATCGCTCGGTGGCTCTTATTTTAGAGTGTTTCCAGAAGAGGCTGATTGCCGACTCCTGCCCGGCGGGTGCGGTCTCTGGCCTATCCATGGCGTCTCAGGTCCGCGGGCACTATGATAGGGAGCGGGCCGCAGAAGCAAGGGCTCGGCTGGCGGGAATCTCCTCGGAGTATCACCTGCAGTGCTTCCTCAATCCCCGACCCCCTTTACTGTAATATTTTTGTATGTATTTTTTTTGTGTAAGGCTAAGGAGGCCATAATACCACTCAATGAATAAAGTTCTTCTTTTCTGATCTGCTTTTGTCTCCCTTTTATCCCTTTAGTATTTTTGCATATTTTCTTAAAAACGAATCTAGGGATCTCAGAACCGTGAAAGAGGAAAAAATTTATGGAAGAAGTCTCTTATAACTTGGGAGACTTAATAAAAATTACATTGCTTCAAAAAGAAGAAAATACATTCATTTGTATAGTTTGAGTTTCTCAGCATTATAGGGCCGACGAAACTTGCGTCCTCCCACGTCTTGTAAGCGATAGGATCCACTGGGCAATACTTTGGAGACGAGGAATGGGCCGTCCCACTTCGGAGAGAACTTTTGCAGCTTGCCATGGTCTACAAATTCGTTCTGCCTCGGGATCAAATCTCCCATCTTGAAGGCGCGATGCTTGACTCATGCGTTATAGTAGCGAGCAGTTTGCTGTTGATAACCAGCGGCTTTGATCTGTGCCCGGTCTCGCTTCTCTATTAAGATGTCCAACTTAGTCCGGAGCGCCGAAGTGTTTTCTTCGTCATCGAAGTGTTTGAATCTGTAACTGGGAAGTCCGATCTCTGCTGGGACCATTTCCTCGGTGCCGTAGCAGAGGCTGAAAGAGGTCTCTCCCGTGGGCGTGTTCTTCGATGTGCGTAAGGCCCATAACACCCATGGTAGTTCCTCGACCCAGCTGCCCTATCTTCCTTCTAAACGAGTTCGAAGACCTTGGACGATGTCTCGGTTAGCAACCTCGGCCTGCCCGTTGCATTGAGGATGCGCGACCGCAGCAAACTTCATTAGTATGTTGTATTTGTTGCAGTACTCTTTGACTTTTCATTTTCAAAATTCGTCCGGTGGTCGGTAACGATACACCTCGGGATCCCGAACCGGGAGATTACGTTGTTCTGCAGGAATTTGATGGTCGTGGTTGTTAGGAATATGTATGCCCTAGAGGCCATTATTGTATGATATAGTGGATACTTGGACATATATATAAATGACTTTCTTGCTTGACATGATAGTATGCTATCTGGTTGCTTTTATCTTAACATGTAGACTTGTATTTTTATACTGTCTATCTCTTGCATGTTGATAAAGCCCTTAGGATATGTACTTGATTACCAGGATTATGATGAGATCATACTAGTGGGGCCAGGGTGATCCAAAAGTATATCCTTTAATAGTTCCTAGTCGAGAGGATATCGAGACCGGGCATCGATATTCTAAAGTAGATTAGTGTGTACGTTTTTTGTCCTTTAGAGGGCAATGGTTGATCCCACAACTATTGGTGTGTGGCATCAAAAATTTTACACAGGTGCTCATTAGAGAATGGGTATACCGAACAGGACTCACCGAGAACTCCTAGTTGGTATTATATTTATCGTCGGATAGCAGTTCTCTGGTGACACTGGTACATATTAGTTTGTAGACCCGAGATCGTCATAGAGTCTTGTGTGGCTCCCACTGTGCTTTGATTTCCTCCCTACCACGCTCAAGAGGAGTTGTGCAAACAGGTGGATTTTGGGTACAGTCCCGAGTTACATGGAGGCAATGAGCGATAAGAGGGGTTTCGTCTCTCCCGGTATTGGGGGTTGATATTGCGCTATGCTCGATTGGCTATAACTGGAAGTCCCTGGTCAGGGCTGCTACTGAGATTTACTGATAAGAGTTATCAGTAGTTTCTCGAACTGTTATAGGCCAGACATCGGCATGACTTATCACGTTACGTGGGTCTGACGTTTACCACCCCTAGACATGATATGCGACATATCAGACGAAGCAACCAGACTGTACGGTTGTGTTACTGATAGGCTTCATGGAGAGTATGGACAAGCTTGCTTGTTGATCTTCATATCGCTCAATACCCGGGTAGCCGTTACGTCCAGCTAGTACCGCTGACGACTTGTGGGTTACTGATATGATCATCACCTACTGCTGGCGTATTGACGGGTCTTTAGAGACCCACACAGAAGTTTCCTGGTTCAAGCGAAATGAAGTAAGGCACATATGTGATATGTGCGTGGGCCTGATTAAATATTTAGAATCCGGATCGGTTTGAAATGTTTAACGTCGTACAGATCTTAATGATATGTGATACAATATTGTCATGACCCGAAGGTACGGAACGTGACCGGCACTTAGATTACGAAACGTCTAAAGGCGTAACATAATCTAAGTAAGCCGAAGCCCAGAAATCTAAACCATTGAAAGAAGAAGTAAAGAAAACATGTTTTAAGAACAACATCAAATTTCTCAAAAATTTCGGCAGAGTCTCCTTTGTAAAAACTGGCCCCAAACGAGTACAAATAAGAATATATATACATAAGCAATAATAAAAAGGTATCCCCAAGCGGGAGCTAGCTCTACGCCAAATGGCGGAAACAACCACACAATGCACTATAATATACAACGCCGAAGGGCGAGGCTCAAAATTTAAAGAAAACCAAATCCACCAGAAACCATAATAATACAAGCGCGACTCTAAGGTCGAAATAAAACAACCGGTCTTCTAAATCTATCAGTAATACAAGTCTGGTTGATAGAGCTTACTAGATACAACTGAAATAATAAAAGTACAACGGCGGTCCTGATACAAGTGAACCAACCCACCAAGCAAATCACCCTGAATGAAATGATGTGCCAGCAAGCTGCCAAGGAAACCTGTACATCAAAACCTGTAAGAAAATTTGGCACAACAGAGGTGAGTTGCCAACTCATGAGTAGAAGACATCTGCGAGTAGAAATCGCATGCATGACGATCTCCTAGGTCATAATAATATACTTAATATAACACTAGTCATCTAGTAGTGGCAGGGTAATAATCTATGCGTAAGTGCAATGCTCAGTGCTCGTGTCAGTGCCTCAAGTAGTAACATGTCATGTGTATGAGTATGCATGCACCATGAATGTAAAACAATCAACCATGAAATCTGGATATATCTGTATAAAAAATCTTTAATTTTTATCATAGTAAAATTTGTATGGTAATCTGAAACATCATCAATAAAATCCATGGAAATCCGTGCCAAGCATCGACACAAAACATGAAAATCTCATAGTCTCAATATCTCATAGTTTCAATATCTCGGGCTTCGTCCGTCCGGATCGGCCCATATCATCAAATCACACGACAACGGTCGGTATCCTCTAGATATCCGCCGCGCCAGACATCAGCGGTAGGTAGTCTTCCTCAGCCAGGCTTATCGTCATCCCCATAAAAACACTCTCGCCTCGGGGTACCGTACCGGGCCCACCATGTACCCGAGACGGTTCCTCCACTCCTCGAATCGGGTCTCGAAATCCAACAGAAAACATGAAAACTCATGGTGGACAACCCATACATCACGAGAAAACCGCAACTTTTATTTTAAAATTAGAGGGAGAGAAAGAGAGAAGTTTTTATATATATTCTTGCGGTTTTCCCCAAAATCCAGAAATCTCATAGAAATCCAAAATCCCAAAATCATGAGTAAGTAAATCATGAGTGTCGGCATAAGCCCCACAATACTGCATGATAATATGAATATGTGAATGCATGAAGTGTCTAAGTAATAAATGCAAGATCTAAACTAGCATATGAGAGTAATCACACAATATTATATTAGACTAGCACTTAGCTGATTATATCGATAAAAGATAATATGTTCTAAAGTGTACGTGACATAGCAATTACCGATGATGATGTGTGTGAGCCGGCAAATAAGTGTACGTGGAACATGCGCATCATCGGTATGCTGGTGTCCTAACAGGTAGAGTTTCATATTAGCTAAAGAAACATATGTGTGAACATGCAATGCGATGAATACAACATGAATATAACAGTGAATGTGTAGTAAACGCATAACTAGAAAATACCTACTAATTACGAGTCATACAGTTTGTTGTTTTGAAAAAGCACGAGTCGTGGTTTTTAAAAAATTAGGGGCTACGAGGTTTTAAAGAAAAGATATGTCCTTTGAAAAATCCGTAGTATCCCTCAGACGATTTTTAAAAATGCGCATGATTCGTTAGTTTTGAAAATAAATATGACTCGGGACTAAACTAAGATCTACCTAACCAACTAAGGAACTAACTAAAAACACTAGTCGAAAGGCAAGAAGAATCCTCCCTAAGTCTGAGTCGATATCTCTAGTAGTCGGCGATCCAGCCTCAATAGCGTCACGTATGCAGTACGACTTCCTTGAGTCAAGAGTGCGGATCAATTATCACATCTATTCCTCGTACGGTAAAATCCATCGTACGGCATCCCAAAATCGGGGTACGGGTCAACTATCACATATATACATCATCGTTCGTATAGTATCATGATCAAACAATATCATGATCAAGGGTACTGTACTATATTCGCATACATCCCAATATCATCGTCTGTGTAAATATACATCGTCAAATGATCCACTAAAATATCATGTCATATATCATATCGTGATTAAGTCACATATTACAATCCGGGTTCTATTCTAGAGTCTTGTATATTTCAATGTCATCATCACCTATTGTCGTTTATGTATAAATATACATTTTCTCATTTCCCAATGATCTGCTAATATCATAGTACATCTCGTATCATACTCGATCGTATATCTATATCTCACGGCATCATGCCCAGTCATATCGACTCATCCCCAGGTATCATATAACATCCTCATATCACGTGTATATGTTATATATATATACATATAGAAACCTATACACACACACACACATACATATACACCAAGTCAAGTGTATGTGTGTGTGCGTGTGTGTGTCTACATGATACATACGAATTCCTTCCAAGGCAATCATCCTCTGGTTAAGTCTTTCTAAATCAGTCTAATCCAACTTAAAGTCTTTAATGGTACCTTACTCGCCAAGAGTCTAAGGTCACGTCCGACTTTCTAATAATAGTATATAATATCCTTATTCTACGTTTGCGGGTGCTATACGCCATCCACCCGACTTACCCCGTAGATATACATCTACTCACCTGGTCCTTATCTGCTGAAGTCGAAGCCGCTATCCTCTTCTTTATCGTCCGAAGTCCACATGAGGGGTACCTATACGCAAACATATATAATATCGTAAACTGAAATTATGGACAAAACCAAAACGGCGCACGAAACGCGCATAGGTTAAAACCTATGACCCGCTCATGCAAAATAACCAAATAACCCTCGACATCGACGTACAAACGCCGATTGATCGAGAAAAACCCAAACACACCAATCGTGGTTTCAAAAATCACTAATTATAATATAAAATAGATTGCAACTCATCAAAACCTCAAAATAAATCAAATCGATTTATTTCCGAAAACCTAGAAAGCACTTAATTTTCATTTTAATTCGAAACTTGATGTTTTAACAAAACTAATGGCTATAATATTCACTAAATATCATAAGTAGATCATAAAAACCATTACTTAAATTTAATCTCGTCAATTTCCATTAAACCCAAAATTCTAGTTTGCAAAAATATCAAATTTTAACACTTTTTAAAGCAAAATTCACAATTCAACAACTAAGCTAGATTTTGCATATTTTAAATTGTTAAACCACTTATGGAAACCTTAATGATGTGCTAAAAACCCTAACTAGATTTTAATCCCACATTTTAAATTAATTTCTAAAAACCTAGTTAGCAAAATAGCATAATTATCACAATTTTTAAACTAACAATTAGCAACTAGTAACCAAATTAGGTTTTTCATTCAATTAACATGTTAATCTCCTCATTAAAACCATGAATAATTGATAAAAATTCTCACTAGAATTTTATCTTACCTATATACATATTCTACAAAAATCTAGTTTGCACAATTTTTCCAAATTTTAACAATTTTAAAGTAACACCTAACAAATTAACAATTAGATCAAGTTTTTCATATCTCAACATGTTAAACTACACCTTGTAAACATAATGGAGTGATAAAACCCTAACCTAATTTAAAACCCCTTCTCTTGAAAATTTAAATTTTGAAATTAAAACCATAATTAAACACCTAATTAGCTTAAATAAAAGTAATTATCCAACAATTAAGGTATAGGTTAAGATTTATACCTTACAACATGATATCTAGCATGCTCACATAGCCTCCCAAATGGCTCTCTTGCCTCAAGAATCCAAGCTAGAATGAGCAAAGAATAATGGGTAGGATTTAAATTAGGAATTTGTGATGTTTTTGTGGATTTTTGATGGATTTTTGAATGATTTTTGAAGCAAAGTGAAGTGGGGAGAAAATGGGGGCTGCCTAAGGTGGTTTCGACCATGAGGAAGAGAGTGAGGTGAGAGAGAAAAAGAGTGTAGAAATGTGTAGAAGTTTCACAAATAAATCACTTCACTTTAGTCTTTTCGATAATTTCTTTGTTTTATTTTATTTTTAGTTTAATTTACCCATGAATTTTCTAGAACTTTGAAGACAAATCAAGAAGAGAAATGCATGCTACAAATTAAACTCTAGTATGTCATAGCTCACTTTGTCAAATTAACCCATTCTCATTTGTAATTTACACTAATTAAATGTATAATTAAAGCTTATGTTAATATTTTAATTTAATTAATTTAGGAAAAAATATTTTAGTAAACTAGAAATTTACAAGTGACCAAATAAATACCAAATACTAGCAATTACATAGTTAAAATAGGCGTATTTAAGTTTATATTGAAAAATAATTGTAGTTGAGTTTTACGGAAAATACGGTTTATTTTACCGATTATCAGAAAATTCACCTAAAAGATTTTATTTATTTAATTAATTAATTATTTATTTATTTTTAAAACGTTACAAATATTTAGAATCCGGATCAATTAGTTTTGTGAAAACTAGTTAGCATATTATAAATCTAGTGTATCAGTCTCGGTTTATCGGTTGCCACGGAGTTTAGATTTGGATCAAAACCCCATCGCAATCGCGTATTGTACGCGAACACTCGCCGGGTAACTCTAGTAGATAGCCACACCCAATAGCCACGATCAAGTGACTGTAGGAGAACCCAGTTGCCAAAAACACCCACTCGGGTGCTTGCGGCCACGGTGTTCCGCCTTAGTGCACTTCGTCGACGGTACCGGGGGTGCGGCCATCTGCTAAAGTTTCCGATGAGTATTCATTAATGTAGTCTAGAATCCTGTTGAATTACCCGACTAAAGTAATTGAAAAGTGTTTTTAATTTGAGACCAAAATACAAGGTTTATAGGTTAGGCATGAAATCCGGAATATGAGATATTCCCGGTTTATGATGTCTAAGGATATACGGATTCTAATTCTTATAGTTTTCCATTTCTTTTCTGCGACCGTAAGTGTAATATGTGGAGTATCCCGATCTCGTTGCTATATGTCAACGAATTTCGGAATACGCATATTTACTTACGTTGATGACATGAGATATTATGTGTTGCTGGTGATATGTTTATTGGATCGTCGTGAATGAATAGCCGGGGGTTTTATGTGAGATGAGAGTTTTTCATTTTCATTCATGTAAAATCTGTATGTAATATTCTTTTATTGGGGCACTTCTGGGTTGAGGATGATGTCACCATTGATGTATATTATTTTCTTTTCCGCATTAAGATAGACCCAAGGAGGGGAGCGCAAGTAACCGGGTTCTAGATTCCAGTGGGAGACCATCTCAAGGAGTTGAGACCGGGTCTCTTAACTCTAAAATTGGTAGGGTTACTTGCCGCTCTCGTAGGGGGTATAGGGATGTGGGTTTGGCTATTCATCACGACCGTGGAATCCGTGTTTTATATTACTAGCTAATTTAAAATACAGAAATCCTAGTATATCCAATATTTCATATGTTGCTTCTGCTGCTTGGTTCTGTGATGTGATCATATAACCGTGTGAGAAGAATGTTATATTTTATTTATGATATATAATAAACGTTGTTTATGTTTTCCACCCGCGCTAGTCCATCCCCCGCTCTGCCGGTAGCTAAGTAACCTAATGACGGGGACCAGTGGCGAGTGCGGATGGCATAAGCGTACGTTTTATTTTCGTTTCATTTTTCTGTAATGTTTAGAAAAAATTAAATGACGGGACTTCATTAATGAGATTAATGAAAATAAAATAAACCTAAAAATGTTGTAGAATCATATTTTTTAAAAACAAGGTAGCTCTAGTTCTTACTTTGCATAGTGGTATTCCTTGATGAATATCCAGCTCCTCATTCGATGAGGAAAGAGCCGAGATCCCTTCACCGGGAATGACCTCTTTAGCGAAACTAGCAAATGCTATAACCCACTCGGTTTTGTTTTTGATAGCTTCTCTAGTTCTTGCTTTCCATAGTGGTATTCATGAATATCCAGCACCTCATTCGATGAGGAAAGAGCCAAGATCCCTTCACCGGGAGTGACCTTTTTAGAGAAACTAGCAAAACCCTAAAAAACACTCCTTTTCAAAATCACTAGATTCTAAAACGTATCAAGTTCATTACTCTCATGGTTTTCTTAAAAACCTGCGCAGCCCTCCGTCATTTCAGATAAGCACTATTTAGTATTCGTGCTACGTTTGTTGACCATAGCCAAGGCGTAGTGTGCGGTAGCTAATTAGTGCTTGTCTGCAGCATATGATGTGATTGGATTAGGATAGTCGTACGGCTTTGTTGACCTTAGCCAAGGGTCGTACGAGTGGGTTTAATTCAATTAAGAAATGACGGGTTGAACTTGGCTAGCACTTATGATTTGTTGACCATAGCCAAGGTCATAAGTTGCTAGGGGTAAAAACCATTATCGGGAATTTCAAGTGTTGAAATTTGCAATGAGATTGCATACCTTCTATATGATAGTTGGATCCTGATACCCACTGCGAGTAAGAGTTACTCTTGGGAGAGTTTTGCACTTTACAATTAGCTAATTTAGTAAGTGTCTAGAAAGATATCAACGGGGTTATGTCTCTAGGGAAACGAGGTTTATTTTAATTAGGTCCATGCAAAAGCACGGTGAACCTCCCTCGGAGCACCGATACCTGCCTGGCCGAATGATTGGCGAACCTGTAGGGTGTAATTAATCCCGGCTAATCTTACCTTTTAGGGTTTGAAGGAAGATTTGATAAAAACAGTGGGAGCCATCCTGATTAGATAAGATAATAACCAAATCTAATCTTGTAAAGAGCACATGCAAAGTGATTATCCTTCTCTCTCTCCTGGTAGTGACAAATGACATGCCTTAACCAAGATAATAATTTGGATGTATTGATCGGACCTACTTATTATATTGGGCTAGGTTTCGCCTTATCTTATGATTGTCATAAGTCTGAGCAAGGAATAGGGGAATATCCGGATTCCCACGTCATCCAAACGAAAAATAAGTATGTTGATGCATCGTCTTCGGGTGTGTTCGTAACCGAGAACTGTTTCTCAGTTTGATCTACGTCCTGGGTATAGGATACCGGATCAGGATCACATATATGTAATTTGTTACATGGGCTACAGATAGGTAGAGAACTGGGAAAATGTGATATATATCTAGTAGTAGGGAATGGTGCAATTGTTGCAGCCAAAGAAAAATATCACCTAGTGTTACCAACTGGTAATTCAATGATTCTGAGCGACTGTTATTTCGCACAAAAAAATATTGTGAATGTTTTCCTAAATCAAGTGTTGATTCGGTATGGTGCGTTATATAAAGGTATATACGTTCTAAATCACAATACAGTTCTAAGTATACAGAACACACACAAGAGAAACAATTCAGAAATGAACGAAGTCTTCTTGTGGCATTGTAGACTAGGTCATATCAATGAGACAAGACTAACTAAAGTTGCATAAGGATGCATATTTGAATCCATTCAAATTTACATCTTATGAAACTTGCCAGTCATGTCTCAAAGACTAGGTGACCAAATCTCCGTTTACTGGAAACGGAGAAAGAGCTACTGAACTCTTGGACAGATACATAGTGATGTATGCGGTCCTATGTCTACACATGCCAGGATTGGTTCCTCGAACTTTATTACATTCATCGATGATCTCTCAAGATACGGATATATGTTCCTGTTGAAACACAAATCTGAATCTTTTGAGAAATTCAAGAAATATAAGTACGAAGTTGAGAACCAGATGGGTAAAAGTATTCAAATCCTTCGATATGATCGGAGAGGAGAATACTTGAGCATGGAATTCATAGACTATTTAAAAGAGAATGAGATTCTCTCTCAGCTTACTCCTCCGTATACACTACAACACAACGGTATATCGGGGTGGAGGAATCGCACCCTATTAGATATGGTGTGCTTTATGATGAGTACTGCTGAGTTACCTATTTCCTTTTGGGGATATGCACTTGAGATAGCTGCATACCTATTGAATAGAGTTCCGACCAAATCCGTTGCCTGCCACTCCATATGAGATATTGAATGGGAAGAGACCATCTCCTAAACGAGTTAAGATATAGGGTTTTCCGGCCTATGTTGAAAAGCAAAATCCGGACAAATTTGAGGCAAGGTTAGTTCTGTGCAAATTTGTAGGATATCCTAAATTGACGCCAGGGAATATCTTCTACCACACCGAGGAACAAAAGGTGTTTGTTTCTCGACATGCCACCTTTTTAGAAAAGGAATTTCTTGTGAAAGAAATTAGTGGCAGTGAGGTAGAACTGAAAGAAGTTCCAGCAACACAAACTATAACTGACGATTTGGTGGAACCGAAGGATTCAATAGTCCCCGACGAACCACAGCCACTCTGCAGATCTAGTAGGGTTTCTTATCCACCTGTGAGATACTACGGTTTTCTCATAGATGGTGGGAGCGAGAATTGTATCATGGAAGATGATGACCCAACTAGTTTCGTGCAGGCCATCACGAGTGGGGACTCTGTGAAATGGCTGGATGCTATGCGATCTGAGATGGAATCCATGTACACCAACAAAGTATTGACTTTGGATGTTGCTCCTGAAGGCGTGAAATCCATCGGGAACAAGTGGATCTTTGAGAAAGATAATTTGGTGTAGATGGAAAGTTGAGACTTTCAAAGCTAGACTTGTAGTAAAAGGTTTTCGCTAACGATCTGCTGTCGACTATGATGAAACCTTTTCTCCCATCGCTATTGTCACGACCCGAAAAGTAAGGAACATGACCGGCACTTAAATTACGAAACGTCTTAAGGCGTACGTAATTTAAGTAAGCCAAAACCCAGAAATCAAAACCAAAGAAGTAGTAGAGTGAAGGAAAAACCAATTTAAATCAAATAGTTTAGTAACATAAGCCGAAATATGCATTTTTAAAAATCTCAAGTCTTTTCTGAAAATTTCGGCAGAATCTCCTTTATAAAAACTGGGCCCCAAACGGGATACAACATGAATAGTATACGAAATGATAAAGTCATCCCCAAGCGGGAGCTAGCTCTTCGTCAATCGACGGTCACAACCACGCAAGCAATATAATATACAACGCCGAAGGGCAAGGATCAAAACTCAAAAGAAAACCCAAAATCAGCATGAAAACCATAATAATACAACGTACGACTCTAAGGTCGAAATAATAACAAGTCTGGTCTTCTATCTCTATCAAATATACAATCTGGTTGATGGAGTTTTTAGATACAACTGAAATAATAAATAAACAATGGTGGTCCTGATGCAAAGAACCCACCTACCAAAGCAATCACCCGGAAGGAACAGTGTGCCAGTAAAGTCGCAACGAAACATGTACGGAAAAACCTGCAAGGAACTGTGGCACAACGGGGGTGAGTTGCCAACTCGTGAGTAGAAAACATCAACGAGTAGAAATCGCATGCTTAACGCTATCCTAGATCATATCAAGTAATATCCTAAAAAATATCCTGATCCATCTACATATACGTGCAATACCACGTACTCGTGTCAGTACCTCAGATAGCAACAATTCAGATATATGATGTATGAATGCATTACGAATGGAAACAGAATATATCATGTGTGAGACAATTGTTTTCTTTAATCAATGAGATTTCTATATGTATATAAATCATGTATCATCAATGAATGCAACAGAGAAATCAGTGTCAAGTATCGATACAAAACATAAGTCTCAGTATCTCAATATCACAAATCTCAAATCTCAAATATCAATATCTCAGGCATCCGTATCATCTGCGGGATCTGCCCGCGGGCTCCAACAGAACGGATCAGCCTATAACCATTTCATGACTCCGGCCGGTATCCTCCGGATAACCGACAAGTCCAAATAATATTGCCGGTAGGTAGTGCTCTCATGCCAGGCTCATCGAATACAACTCGAGCTTCTTGCCCCGGGGTACCATACCGGGCCCACTATGTACCCGAGACGGTTCATCCAACTCCCTGAATCGGGTCTCGAAATCCAACAGAAATCCTGAAAACTCATGGTGGACGACTCATACATCACGGGAAAACCGCAACTTGCATTTTTAAAAGGATAATAAGTTTATAAATCCTTGCGGTTTTCCCCCAAATCCAGAAATCTCAAGAAGGGTCCGAAATCATCAATATCATGATATCAATAAACAATGAAAACCGGTATAAATCTCCATAATACTGCATAACCAATGAATATATGGATGCATATGATATTATGCAATAAATTAACTAGCATATGAAAGCTAAAATATGTAGCAACTATCAGTTAGCAAGCTATGTCAATGAAATAGTGTTTTCTAAAGTGTACGTGACATGGAAATTGCCGATGATGATATGTGTGAGCCGGCAAGTAAGTGTATGTGGAACATACGCATCATCGGTAATTGTGCTGGTGTCCTGACAGCATGGTTCATAATCACTAAGTACACAATAAACATGCAATGAGACGATAATAACATGATAAATGGCAATGAATAGTAATTGCAACAATAATATGCGGAACATGAATGATAACGTAATAATAAGAATCTACATCTCTACACCCGTCTTATACTGTTGTGCCGTTTGAAATAGTACGAATCGTGGTGTTTTGAAATTAAGGGCTACGGTATTTTTATGAAAATGTACGTCTTTTGAAATATTCGTAGTATCCCTTGACATGTCTTTAAAATCCTTATGATTCGTTAGTTTTGGAAATAGGTATGACTCGGGTCTAGTCTAACATCTACTAGGTAATTACAGGTCTAATTAACAACCAATCGGAAGGGGTATAGAAAGTACTTAAATCTGAGTCGATATATATATATGTGTGTGTGTGTGTATAATAGTCGGTGATCCCGCCTTAATAGTATCCCATACGATACCCTATATATTATGACATCCTCGAGTCAAGAGTGCGGATTTATCATCAATATATAGCTCGTACAGTAATCCGTTGTACGGCCTCCCAAATCTGGGTACGGGTCAAATATCACATTTATCTCATTATTCGTCTGGTATCCTTTCCATCATATATCATGATCTGGGGGTACTGATCTAAATCTAGTACAATACTGATACTATCTATGTAATACATGCGTGTGTATGAAAACACCATGCCTAAACAACCCGCTAAAATATCATGTCGCATCTCAAATACGAACCATATCATATCACCAATCTCATGGCCCCAAGCCCAATCTCATCGACTTCTCTCCAATCCCAAGTACTTATCCTCAAAATCCATGTGTGCACACACACACACACATACTCCCATACCCATGTGTGTGTGTGTGTGTGTATATATACATATCCCCATATACGCACATGTAAAATAGATGTATGCAAATGCGTGTGTGCGTGTGGGTGTGAACCTGTTCTAGGGTTCGCGACTAAGAGGCTATGCTAGTTTACTTCTAATTACCCTAAACTAAACCATGAACACAATAATCATATCTTGATAAACATCCAAGTATCATGAATCACATATATAAACATATATATATATATATATCATAAGTATACTATGAACTGCGGGGGTGTTATATGCCATCCACTCGACTTCCCCCGTAGATATAATCTACTCACAGATCTTCGCTTGCCGGTGCCGACGTCGCCATGCGCTTGCTTGTCGTCTCAAAATCCACATGGGGGTACCTACATGTCATAACGTATCGTATCGTATAAAAACACAATTCGAAAGTGAAATGGCATACGAAAACCAAATCAACACGCGCATCACGCATAGGTCAAAACCTATCGCCTATGCATGCAAAAATAGCCAAACCAACCCTTGATGTCGATATACAAACGTCAAACCATCGAGAAAAACCCAAATACCCCAATCGTGTTTTCACAAATCACTAATTATATATGAAATAGGGTTTAAATCATCAAAACATTAAAATTAATCAAATCATTTTATTTTTCAAAAACCTAGTTATCACAAATTCTCATTTTGGTTCAAAACTTGATGTTTTAACCAATCTAAATATTTTAACAATTCTAATGGCCAAAATGCTCACTTAATATCATAATTAGGTCACACAATTATTCACTACTAATTTATCTCACTAAAATATATACATTTTAAAAACCTAGTTTGCAATTTGGCTTAATTAGTATACATTTAAATTAACAATTTGCAACTAGCAACTAGATTTGGTTTTTACATGCTTTGATGTGTTAAACTACAATTTATAATTTTAATGATATGATGAAACCATAACTAGATTTTAAATTCTCAATTTTGAATTAAATTCTAAAATCCTAGTTTACTAGAAATCTTAATTAGAACAATTTACATGCAACAATTAGTAATATAGCAAGTAGCTTAGCTTTAGCATGCCTAAAAATGTTAAACTACACCTTGCAAACCTTTTCAAATGATACAAACCCTAACTTACTCTCAATTCCCTTTTCTTTAAATTTCAAACTTGAAATTTAGAACCCTAATTAAACACATAATAGCTAGATTCAAGTAATTAAACAATAACTTAAGCAAAATGTTAAGATTATACCTCACAAAATTAGAGATCTAGCATGAAAATCTTGGCCTCCAAATTGCTCTCTTTTCACCACAATCCATGCTTGATAGGCTAAGGAAAAATGGGTAGGAGTTGGATTTTGATTTTGTGGGATTTTTGTGTTGATTTTTGGCATTTTGTGATGAAATTTTGAGGTGAAATGAGAAGGAGAAGAGAGGGGGGGCTGCTGCAGTGAGAAAGAGGGGGGTTCGGCCAAATTTTGGGGTTGAGGAGAGAGAGAGTGAGGTGTTGAAATGCAAGGTCAAAGAAAGTCCAAGTCAATCCAACCCATACCTCTTTCTTCTTCTCATTTTCTTTTGTTTTTCTTTTCTTTTATCCAATAGAAGTGGGGAAAGTTTAGGGAGGGGGCTGCTGAATTCAGCTATATTAGGGGAGAGGGTGAGGGTGTGTGTGTGTGTGTATGAGAAATACCAAGTAACATGCAACCATACCCCAAGTCAACAAGTCCAAACCTCCATTCTATTTAATTTATTTTCACCATTTAAGCCTTTTTTTTTTATATTTGCTAAAACCGTTTGACAATTTCATTTCATTTCAAAAACAATATTTTACAAGTTAGTTTAGTGTGTCATGTTGCACAAAATTTGTATCAACACATTCCAATTTTTAATTATCCCTAATTAAATGTATTAGTGACGGCTTAAAATAATATTAAAATAATTAATTTCGGAAATTTTTTCAGTAAATTAGAAATTTTACAAGTAGCTCATTAAACACCAAATACTAGTAATTACATAGCTCAAATATGTATATTTAATTTTATATTAAAAGATATTTATATCTTGATTTTTACGGAAAACACCCGTTATTTTACCGATTTTCCGAAATTTCACCTAAACGATTTTCAAATCGTTACAATCTTCCCCCTTAAAGAAATTCGGTCCCCGAATTTAATTTAAAACTCCCCCAAATACCAAAACATTTCAGCAAAACTATCAAGTCGTCGGGGCTCCGAAATGAAAAATACATAAAACACATCGTAGCGCAATGCATGCGCACAAAAAAGAGTATATAACTCAAAAATCAAAACTCCGTCAAGCATCCCGCAATCATCGGAGTTATGGGGAAGACATCAATGTCTAAATCCTAAACGAAAATCAATATGATATACATCATTAAAACAACTGGAAGCAATGCATGCCAAATCTTTTTCAAATCGCTGTGCGATACTCGCAACACTGCACAGTGGCGGACGTCTATTGTAAGAAAATAACTATATATATATATATATATATATCCTTTGTTTAACATACGCGTCCCGCCGTTTTGAAATTAATTTAGAAGGGTTTCCCTTGTAAAAAGTTTCGTGTCATCATGAACACGTAGGTAAATAGTGAGACTAAAGCTCCTCTTTGGAAATCCCTTCGATAACTATCAATGCATGCAAAAATATACTCAGGCACTGTTCTCTGACTAGTCAGTACTAACCAAATAGCAAGTATCATAAAATATACCGCTCCAAAAGAAATCAATCCCAAATATATATGAATGCCACGTGCGTCTGGTACGCATGGAAATCGAAATCCATGAATGTGCCATACATGTGCACATAAACAAAATCCGAGTGGAACGGGTGTGCACGAAAACACCTATCAAGGGTAACGTGTGTGCCTGATGGCAAAACCAGGTGCATTTGATACGCACGAAGAATCTCGATTTAGTGCATCTGGTGTGCATCAAAATCGCATCAAGCGCCCAAGTATGCACATGAATCCAAATCCAGTGCACAAGGTGCACGAAAACAAATATTGAATATCATAATCAAAATCGACGGTATACAACATATCTCAATCCAAATCCAAATCAGGTATACTGTGGTACATAATTTCACAACCATGTGCATCAGCGTGCACAAAATTAAATAAAATACTAAAAGTGCATGAAAACTATGCCGGAAGTACAAGTCAAATCATATGCATATCATAGGCATGAAATCAAAATCAATATCTCGAATGACATCAAATCGAAGTCAAGTGTAACCGTAGTGTACAAAATCTCAATCGTGCAAACAAATCGTCCAAAATACCGAAATCCAAAAATGACGGATATGTGATAATCGAATCACCAAATCGCAAATCATAAATACCTTCGTCGATGTGTCCTCCTTCAAAGTCAAGAAGGTGTCGGTGCATCCAATGCTAGCAGAGCAAGATATCTACTTGCCTACTGTTCGTGGTCTGTCGCCTGGTGCCCTTAGGCTCTCGTCTCTCACTGCAGATTACTAAGTGCATAGCTCCTTGGCTCACGGTTCAATATGGTAACGATAAAGGAAGCAGTCCGCTCTGGCACATCCTCTAAAGATCTCTGGCCAATTATCATGGTCACTCATAACATGTCTCGATGCCGAACTCTGGCCTGCTAGGTGTGCATAATATGACCTCTCCTGGGTCCAAGTCTTCTCGTATAGTATTCCACAAGGGTCCCGTCGAAGTCCCTCTCAATCTTGTTTCTGTCGAACTGCCCGGAGGTTATCACCCTTTTCTATATCTGTTTCTTGTTCCGGAACGGCTGCATACTCATCGCGACTCCTTCTGTAAGATATATCCATAGTCAAGCCTCTGCTTGCGCATCACATCTCTGATGTCAGCGGAGTGGAACGTCATCTTACCAAGATCTCGTACGAACCTCTTGCTCCACTTTTCTCTAATGTCGACTGATTCGGACTCGCCTCCTCATGGCTGCATGGACTGCGCTCCAACGGCTATACTCGTATCTGGAGTCTCCCAAGAAATGCATCCCATCACATGATATCCGAATGATGTCGAACTTTTCAATCGATTCATCGAGGTTCCATAATCCCCCAAGAGCCCAACATCTTGGGTACAGTTTAATAGTATCGAATATATGCTACAGCACCTATGGACCAACTGTAGAAGGGCAAACCCAAGTCTCATTAATGGCACCGCTGAGCTACCGCAAACCCTAAGGTTCACCGGCGTTCCATAGTCATTAAGTCGAGTTAGGGTTTCATTCTTCTAGAGGGTCCGTAGAATTGCTTGCATTGTTTTCCGAATACTTTAAACTTGGAAAATGGGTCCCTGACATTCGATCGTCTCCATCGACTCTCAACGTATCAGCGTGAAGTCATCTCTAGTTAGAATCAATCTATCTGATGACCTCGCATCGGGGTAGGCAATGAATCACATGTCCTCCTCAGGTGACTAGTGAATTTCTATCATATCTCGAAGTATAACTCGTGCGGCATTAACTTCAAACATCTGGGGCGAAATATTTTCATTCGCCAAAGTCACTGGCTCATTCATCCGCACGCTGAACAGTACCATCAATCATCATGAATAGTCGGTGCATCGACGGTCATCACATCCTGGCTGGCCTCTATCAGTGGCTCAATCCTCTGGTGCTGATCTGCACTTCCGAGAAATCTCGTAAAAGTGACCCATCAAACACTCATGGCGCGAAAACTGTTAGTTTAGCTTTAATGGACGATCCGGGATAAAGTACGCGATAGCGCCAGTCGTAAAAGTTTTGTTCCACATATCGGCATCTGTTAGATGGCTGGGGCGCCGCCGCGTACTTACAGTGGTATCAGAGCCTCACCATTAAGCTATACTAACTTGTGCTAACGCGTTTAAAAGATCGATCGAACGGATTTCGCGAAATCACAATTTTCTGTACATGATGTTTCTGTCGATTTTTAAACTGTTCTAAAATTCATTTTGAGCATTTCAGAAAATCATGCAGGGTTTTTTAAGAATACTGGTGAAATTTGGGCACGTGATCCCACAAAACGACCGCGGATCCGCGGCCCAAACCATGGTTTGGCCGCTGATCCGCCGCGCTTTTGTGGGAACAGTGCGCCAAATTTTTTCAGTGGGTTTCTCATGGGAAATGGTGATTTTTGGTATATGTCTTTTGGGCCAAAATTTTGTTACTGTACACCAGATGTATGTGGAGCCCACTTCGGGAAATTTAGTCGATCGAAATTTTAAACTTGTTAGTTTTTCAGTACTTTCATTATATCTCCGACCGGGAATGTCATTTGATCGGTAAATCGCGTCTGATTGCTATAGTTCTTTTAGACGGGTTTACGAACGTGACATTCGCGTTGATGTTCTGTGTTGTGCTATAATGTTGCGGATTTGTCGTGGTGGATAGCAGGGTGCAATGATAGTGTTGTTTAAATTTATTTGTACTTTTGATATTGCGGGGCGAGCGTCCGACTTGTGGACTGCCGTCACTGCCTGTTTGTATAATATTCTTTTGGGGCACGACCAGGTTGCGGTCGATGTACCTATTGTACTATTTTTATTTCTGTACTAAGTTTACCCCGCGGTGGGGTGCACGAATAACCGGGTTCTGGAGGGCAACGGGTTCGTATCTCATGGCATTGAGAGGCAAAGGGACCACACTCTAGAATTGTCAGACTATTCGCCGCACTCGTAGGGGGTACAGGTTGACCCAAGGAGGGGTGCTCAATTTACCGGATTACGTGAAGTGCCGGGTGTTCCATTCACTATGTTGTGGGGACCACCTCGCTTCAGGTTTTGGCGGGTAACTTGCCGCACCCGTAGGGGTCCAGGTTTCATTGCACAGGCTATCCACACCACCAGGGGAACGTCGGGTTTTAGCAGTGGCTCTGTGAAACTCGGGGATCCTAGTTTATCTGTATTGTTCTGTGATGCTTATTACTTTTCTGTAATGTTGCATTTTATCACACCTGGAGCGATTACTGTATATTAGTATATATACTATTAGATGTTGTATATGTTTTACACCCGCGCTAGTCCAGTCCCCGCTCTGTCGTTAGTTAAGTAACCTAACGGGTGATGACGGGACCCAGTGACGAATGCGGATGGCATATACGTACATTTTATTTTCGTTCTTTTCTGGTGTGATTGATTGATGGGACTGCATTGATTCTTATCAATGCGAGATAAAACAAACCTATATTTGATGTTGTTGGAACAAATTTTAAAAATTATTACAAAGACGTTTCCTTTTGTTCTGCATAGCGGTATTCAGTTGGAATATCCTGCTCCTCATTCCACGAGGAAAGAGTCGAGATCCCTTCACCGGGAGTGACTTCTTTAGCAAAAGGTTTTCGCTACTATATATTTTTATAAAGCTATCAGGTTCCTTCAACAAGATCAGGTTCATTACGTTAAAGGTTTTTTGCCAAAAACCAGCCGTAATCCTCCGTCGTTTCTTATGGATGGTCAGTAGTATTCAAGCTATGTTTGTTGGCCTATGTCAAGACATAGTGTTTGGTAGCTGCTGGGTATTCATTTGTTGCTTAGATAGATGCATTAGTTTAAGTCAGACGTACACCTTGTTGGCCTACGTCAAGGGATTGTACGATGACTTAAGTTGATCAGGACAACGACGGGTAGAACTTGACATGTTGCTTATGATTTGTTGGCCTACGTCAAGGTCATAAGAGCATGGGATAAAAATTACATCGGGAGTTTCAAACATACAAGAAACTTGCCAGACTTGCGCATACCTTCTGGAGTGTGTTGACTTGAGTGGCTTCCATCAAGTTATCATGTGATGATAGTTGGATCCCGATTCTCACTGATGAGTTGGTTTACTCTTCGGGTGACCCCGACTAATTCTTCTTTCAGGTTTGGAGGAGAATTTGAGAAAACAGTGGGAGGTTTCCAAATTAGATAAAGTGATAACCATTCTGATTTAGGCAAGAGTGCACGCAGAGTGTTTCTTTTCTCTCTCTCTTTGGCAGCGACCTTTGACCGACCCTAGTCTATAACTCAGTGACCAAAGTTGACCGAACTTTCTTAATATACTGACTTTTGGATTGTCTATAGTTGCATAAGTCATTACCGCCCTTTCTTTTACCCTTTGTATTTCTCATAACAACCCGTATTACTACGGACATCCACTTCCATTGGATAGATCCATCGTATGGTTATATACGAACTCGGAGGAACTTCTTCGAGGATGGATCCAGGTTCAGGAGAAATAGAACTGGTTTATTCAGTTGACTTTTATTATCACCTTCTCTCATGTTGCGAGGGCTCCTTGGTTTAGGAGAGTACACCTATTATGCTTATTGGATAGTCTTCTTCCAAACCATAGGCTGGTGCCGAACGGTAGGGAATGAAGAAAACCAATAAGCCTAAGTGGGGTATGCAAAAGGTAATATGTAAAGACAAGATAAAGGAATTAGAAAGAGGGCAAAGTAAATTGCGACTATTTATATTCACGACTAAAAACACGTATTTCATCGTCACTCCTACTTCACCTTTCATTTCTCTGGAACAACCCGTATCACTACGAACATCCAATTCCATTGGATAAATCCATCGTATGGTTATATACGAACTCGAAGGATATTTTTTCGAGGATGGATTCCGGTTCAGGAGAAATAGGAATAAGGTATTATTCAGTTGTTTTTATCATCACCTTCTCTCAAGTTACGAGTACTCCTAGGATTAGGAGGGTACACCTATTATGCTTACTGGATATTCTTCTTCCAAACCATAGGCTGGTGCCGAACGGTAGGAAATGAAGAAAACAACTTAGCCTAATGATGGTGTACAGAAGGTAACGACTAAAGACAAATAAAGGGAATTGGAAATATGGCAGGGAAATATACGGTTAAAGTCATGATATGGATTATGGAAGAGGCATTACTAGGAATACCAGGAAACCCCTACAAAACATATTTATGTTTCATATTCACTGTGCATTGTTAATAGAAAACTGATTTCCTGATTGGATACTTACTCCAGGGTATGTATTTACCAGGAACGATTCTCACATCTGCATGGTTTTACAGATGTTGAGTGGGAGTGAGTTATTGGCAATTAGGTGATCATCCTCATTATATCGGAATTCGTTGTAATTGGTGATATTTGAGGAAATCGCCTGGGAAAAATTTTCGACCTACGACGTACAGGTTATGAGTTATTCAACTCAGTGGACTTATACAGAGTAATGTATGTTGTCCAGTGTCCGTCAGGACAAAGGGGATTGGTCCTCGTACTATATTCTGTTTACTTGTAACTTCTCTAGTTTTTAGACAAGTGTTTCGTAGAAATACAATGTCTAAGTTTTGAGAAGTTATGGGTATAGGAATAAAGTAGAGAACCAAGTGTCACAAGTATCGGGATTCTTCAAAGAAATCGAAGATGTAGATTCTTGTGAATGGTATTCAATTGATAGTAATGTTTTTGAGAAACTTGTTTCTCTTTCAGGTTACTCGTAATTTGATGGATTCCTAAGTTGAATAATACTGATTAGCCTCTCTCCATTAAGTTGATATGCACTGGAGACAGCTGCATGATTAGAATTTAGTTCCAAATTAAAATAAGTGCCTATGTTTCTATATTGGATATAGATTGCTTCATATCTTAACGATGTTAAGGTAAAGGGGAGTTGTCCAGCATATGCTTTAAAACAGACACTGGAAAACTCAAGGCACGTTTCTGTAATGACAGTTTGTGGGTTGACCCTAGCTTTGACGAGGGTTGATTTTCTACCATCTGGAAGATCAATAGTGATTTTGTTCTTGACTCACCACAGTTTTATTAAAATGGATTTTTTCAGAAAAACAGTAGTGGGAGTATGGTAGAACTGGAAGTGATTCCAGAACCGCAAACGATTACGGAAAGTTTTAATAAGACCTATATATTCAATCAGGTTTGACATTCTAATAGCCACTCCGCAAATATGGTGGGTAACCTCAGACACCCGAGAGGTACTCCGGTAGCCACAAGGACGGTGACAGGGAGGTTCTTGCTTACCCAGACTTGACACTACTGTTGTTCCAGACTATGAGACCGGGCAGGAGGAAATGTATAGCGTCGTTCTAAACTAGTTTTAGAAGTGTACGTATATATATTATTCTGCCAGAGGGTTGTCGTAGTCAGTGGGAGCAGCGGAAGTACAGTGGGCAAGAAGCTTATGTCTATTTATAGACTTAAGCAGGAATAGCGGAGATAGATCATCTATTCTTGATGTAACAGTCATGGGTTTGACTTCATCAGAATAGGGGATGAATCTGTTAAGAAAGTAGTAAGGTGTGATGTCCTGGTATTTGGATGACATGCACAGAATAGGAAGTAAAATTCCTATACTACGATCAGGTTGTACTTTGGTCGTCACACAGTTGTTTCTCCACAAAGGATATGGATATAATATAAAACATTCTGGTAACTAGATCTATGGTTTTAGATCTAGATTTGGGTATTTTCCCAATTTGGGTACTTTGACAATATTCTAATAGTATTTTAGAATAGATGACTCCAAGCATGGTGGTGTACCTGCAGGTGATGGAGTCACCCTCTCTAAAGATGTCTTACAGACTAAAGAGGAAAGGGATGTGCATGATTGGCAGATCACTTGCTTAGGCAATTGAGTCAATCGTGAGATGTCAAGTACCACACCAGATGTTGTTATTGCACTAGATGCGATAAGTTTATATTAATCCAATCCTGGAGAAACATTAGGAAGCAGTTTTTAGAACATAAGTGGATGTTCTACGGATTTGATAACGGCGGCCTCCTTCGGGAGACGGTTATCATTCCAGGCTTCAAAGGTGACATAGATGACAGAATGATTGTCAAGCTTATAGTTTTTCCCTCTGACGAAGGATAGTATTATGGACAGGTGGTCCAAGAAGATACTGTGGGAGGCATAGTGCTAGACACTGATTAGTTTCAGTGATCGATACAGTCTAAGAAGTTTGGATTCGGAGTTCATTTATGAACTAGGTCCCATCAGATATCCAAACATATTCTAAGACAGGTATTACTCAATTCGGGAGATGGTTTTCTCCGTGAAGTTGAGATATAGAGAGATAAAGAAAGAAACACCGAAGCGGATCCACTCACTGAGGTTATTTCTCGAACACAATAGTTTTGCAAACGAGCTTTGTGAAACTGATTAGTAGAGGAGTTGGATGTTCGGTATCACACGAGCTGTGAGTACGAGACATCGCAATAATTAGCCTTAAGTGCAAGTGGGAGATTGTTGGATATAGTACCCTCTAAGTCAATTATTGGATCGCAGGTACGTGATTGCAATGATTGAAAGGGGATCTATACCGATAAAACAGTCTTACTCAAGATGATAGTATGCTATCTGGTTTGTCTTTATCATCATGATAGAGCCCATAGGATTCTTGCTTGATTACCAGCAGTATGATGGCGATCATATAAGTGGGAGCTGGGGTCTATAAGCACATCCTTAAAAGAGTCCCTAGTCGTGGGAGTTTCGAGACAGGGCATCGATACTCTAGAGTAGACTAGTGTATACAGTCGAGACCCCGACGAGGGGCGGTGGCCGGTCTCACAAGCCACTGGTGTCAGTTAGATCACCTAAGATGTATACAGGTGCTCATTGGGTTATGAGTACTGTTCATAACAGAATACTGCATTTTATACCGTCCATTCTTATGCTCGTGTGTTTATAGGTAGGTGCTTTTAATCAGTGTTTGCTACATAATTGCAGAATACAGGTTCTCGGCTCTGAACAGTGAATATCATGGAAAAACACGACAAAATCCGGGTTCCTGCCATTCACAGATAAAACACGGATCTCCGCTCTTTATCCGTCTGTTGCCACACACCAGTTTAGGAGACAAAATGGCAAATCAATGTCATTTTCATGCACAAGGCTCAATGGCAACACAAGATCCAAGAAATCTACGCGGAGCTCGAGACAATCATGGCAAAAGATCCACATCAAATCATCTTTTTTATCAACAGAAATTCTGGAAGAAATGTGGAAAGATTATCAGAAAAGGCATGTGCCAAACTACAGACAAAAACGGACCAGGGAAGCACAGAAAAACGGAGCTCTCAATTCCTCTATACGGCCGCGGATCCGCGGCCAATAGGGGGTATTGGCCGCGGATCCGCGGCCATGTAGGCTCCTTGATGGGTCAAATTTTGTGGGCAGTTTGGTACTTTCATCTTATGCCAGAATGTTGCCCTAGGTTTCCATTTCCCCGCCTATAAATACTCCAGAACTGAGCCAAGCCAAAGGGTCCATTCTTTGTTCTTCTTTTTGTTAGGATTTAGTCTTTTTCTTCTTCTTCTTCATTCTTTTTCCATGTAAATTGTAGTGAGAGCTTTTTGAGTGGGAGATCAATGAAGATGAAGGCTTTTTGTATCATTCTCTTTTGTTTCTTCTCCCCCTTGAGATTTTTGCTTTCTCTTGATCATTCAACCTCTTCATTGAGCTTGAATGGTTAAGGGTTAGTTATTGATCTCAAAGGTCGTATTTTCTTATGGAATTAGCACTTCATTTCACATGCGTTCTTTACCCTTCTCTTGATCTTGCAACCTCTTAATTGAGCTTGCAAGTTTAAGGGTTGGCTATTGATCCCATGCTTGTCTTGAGTTCTAGTTTCTTGTTCTTTTTATCGCTTATTTATTACTTGCTTTTTATTACCTTGCTTTACTTTCTTGCAATTTATATTCATGCACTTAATTACTTGTAATCTTTTCTTTTCTCTTTTCTTTTCTTTGTTCTTTTCTTTTGCTCTTTTTGGTTCTTTTTGTGAATGTTGTATTTATTGTTGTTGTTAAGAATCCATATGATATTGTAAGTTAACATTTCTTTGCTCATTTCCTTTTCCCGTTATTTTCCATTGAACTCCGCCCAAACCATACGCAAGCGCTCCGTTAGGCACCCTACCCTAACAAGGTAACGGTGATTCCTAACCGCGACCGGTTGCGTTCGGTTTAGCCGGAGGCGAAAGCAAGAGACAAGAACGAACGGACAAGGGTAAATAAGCCGGATTCCATGAATACTGCGCTTAAATCCCCTAATCCACGTTGTTGCCGATTGCTCTAGCTTCAATTGGTCAAGACTCGGCTCAAAGGTTTTGAGTACGGATTTCTTTAGCTTACATTATCGTATCTTTTCTTAACAACTTTATACTTGCAAATAATACACATAGGTTAGCTTGAACAAACTCATACTCATTCTTTATTGACTCATCTAAAACAAGAAAGGACATACAACCATCTCCCTGTGGATCGACCCGTGCTCAACCGGCTAGCTGCATAGCGACACCGTCTTGATTGCGGTTAACTTTAACTCTAACAATCAAATGGCGCCGTTGCCGGGGAGACAGTAGTGTATTTTCTTTCTTGTTATTCGGGTTAATATTCTTTTTGTATATATAAAAAAAATATTCTTTTTTTTTTTTCGATCATTTTTGTGGGCAAGAGTGCAGATTTTTGCAGATTTGCAAACTGCTATTGTGGGGAGCAAAGTGTACATTCAAGGCTAAGGTGATTGCAAAGTACAGTGCCAAAGATCCGGGTAGTTTGACCCGCGCAAGCGAACTTTTCATGCTCACCGGATTTGATTCAACGGGGGTTTCCTAACCCAAAAACTTAACGGTACGTACTTTACTAACACCTTCTTCTCAAATCCGACGCATCCAATATACTATTCTTTGCAGGATTCTTTGCAAGTTCGCTAGCAAAACACAAAAAAATTGACTAACCCGTATTTGTTGCAGTGCCGCGCTTAAATTAAAAAACGATTTTTTTGATTCTTTATAGAATTTTTATTGAATTGCGCATTGCATCAATTAATACGGACTTAAGGGCAAGCGAACCCCACAACATACGGTAAAGGATTTCATCACCTTTTCCGTGGCCCACAAATCACGAACTTGAGCATAACGTTTACCCGCACAAATTTTAAAAGAAATTAGACTTTAAGCCTTAAGGACTTCGCGCTCGCTAGGAGAAGTTAACTGTGTTTAGAACCTCGCTTAACGGTATATTGTTTACGGGGTGTCTAGGAAAGTGTTAACGGCGCAACCGCCAAAAGAGAAAGGGTTATTTAATTAAGGAACTTCGCGAAAGCGTTGGAAAACCTCCCCTTATCTCTGCACTTACCTGGCCTCGTGATCAGTGTATCTTGAGCCCGTTTCTCGACACAGTTTTACTTCGACAATCAAGTTTTGGAGCAGGTCTACTTGACCTAGGTGAATCCTAGAACGATTAGGTGTGTGGTATTTTTGTGTCGTGATTGTTTTTGTCCTTATTCTTTTTTGTGTGTATATTTCATTCTTTTGTTAAAAATTAAAAAAAAATTATCACATTCTTTTTCCCCTCCTTTTCTCTGCCTTTCTTTCGCCCTCTCTTCATATCATGGGTACCCCACCTCGCAAAACACTTGCCGAACTTTGGTACCCATAACCAGACATAACTTCCTACGGTTCTTGTTTTGGTCGAACTTCCAACGACCCCTCCATGCCCAAAGTTTCTCTGAAAGATCGCATAGATGCGTCTAGGTCAAACACTTGCACTCCGCAATCCACGTTGTATCAACCTTTTCAAACTCCCCCACCCACTTATATTGATACCCCTTTTGCAAGTCGTCCTTTGTCCGTCGCCGAACATATTGCACAATCTCGTAGCCGATCTTTCACTCCTTTCACCGCTTCAAATTCTTGGGATCAACAATTCCATTCACCTTCTTATCCCAATGTTGATCCCACTCCTGTCCAGCCATTCAATACCTACCAATCCTACCTTACTTTTGCACCTTCCCTAGACATTGCTTCAGAATCGCCGTTTGGGAGTTTTCAGTATCCAAACAACATTGAATCTTTTACTGAAACCCCTTCACAAGCTATGTCTAGTCTGGAACAGTCGTTGGAAGATTTTAGGGTAGCGTCAAGCCAACAGATGATGGATTTGAATGCGTCCATGGCCGCCCTCATGCAACCTAGTGACCCGGTATCTAGTTTTCAACTAGCTCCAACTTTTTCAATGTATGATGAGGCGGCAGGACAGGCTGTGAATTTGAGTGGAGAGAGTGAGATGTACCCCCTTCCAAATCAAACCTACCCATCCCAAATTAAATCCCACACCTCCTGTTTTGAAAGTCTATCAAGTGTCCCAAATGAATTATCAGTTGAAGATAGAATGTTTAATGAGTTGTGCGACTTTGTAGTGTTTGATTTGCCAGATTGTGAAGGGACCTTGCCAAATGAAACCACACCCAATCCTTTTGACCTCTACACCTCCATCTTAGAACCTGAATTGATTGAAATCCATGCTTTTGATGAGGTGTCTGAGAATATTGATTTTCACTTGATTGAGGATATTGACGCTGGGAATATTTTGGATGATGAACCCATAGATTTGGCTGAGTTTTTTTCTTCAAATCATCATCCCGAGTCATTAAATGTTTTTCCCGAACTTCATATGCGTCTTGATATTAATAATGAAGGCATGGATGAGCTTAACTTTGAGGAGAATTCTGAGGATAGTTTTGAGGATGAACCAGTTATAATTGATGAGTCGGATTTTCCAATTCATCCTATCCCTTCCATTGACTGTGTACACCCTCCTGAACCTTTAACCGATAACCTTCCTCCACCACTTCCCTCCATTCTTTCCATCGTTCCGACCTTGCAAGAAACCGTATCATTTCCATTTTCATTGTCTGGTTTACCAAGTTCGGCGTACCCATGGTTTCTTACGAATCTTGAGGGATTTGACCCAATTTCTCGCCATATTGATAGATTAGTACAATCCATCTTTTCACATCGATCATTACAGATTGTACTAATCTATTCACTCCATTTGCACCCTCAAGTTCGTATTCCACTTCTTTTTCCCTTCCGCCATTCTTCTTCTTCTGATATACCGAGACCGTATCCCGCTTCTCTCCGCATACGGTCTCGCGTATTTTCCATTTCTTTCCTCTTCACCTTCTTTCACCAGCCACTGCTTTATCACGATAAGATCTTTGATTGGTTGGTGCTAACTTTTGGCCTGTGTAAGGCCTTGTATAGCTTGATACTGTTCTTTCCCCCCTAATCCTGAACTTCATCGCTTAACAGTGGAAACACGGTTTTACTTAAGTTTGGGGGGGACACCTTTTTTGTATATATTTTTGGTTTTTCTTTTTGTATATAATTTGTTTTTAGGGGGAGCGCCGACAATTTTGACCCTCTTGGTATAGCCTGACAGTGAGGGCACTGTCAAGTTTAAGTTTGGGGGTGTGCTCGGTAAGCTTTCTTCCTTCGCATTCATTTGTATATTTTGCATTTGCATACCTTATTAAAAACCCATAAAAATCAAAAATTTTCCAAAAAATATAAAAACTTTGTCGTCAAGTTAGCTAATAGGGTAACTTAGATCTTTATTCCGAAAGTTTAGTTGATATGATAGAAATAACTAAATTCTAGGCTTAGGGATTGAAAACCCTAAAAATAACCCTCATTCTGTCTAACTTTGGTAAGTATACGTCCTTACAGTTTTTTTGAGAAATAGGTAATCTTGAGTTTAGTTCTTGAGTTAAGTCAAGATGAAGGGAAAGTATTGAAGCTTTACTGGAGGATAAGTCTGAAAAATAGTTTCTTTTCTTGAGTTCAAATTTAGAAAGTATATACCCTACAAACTGCACTTACACGCACCTTGAAACTTGGGATAGTAGAGGATACCTAGAAATACTCTTGCCTGAAAACCTAGTATGAAAGAAAAAAACGGTATTTAAAGCTAAACACCAAAAAGAGCATATTGAAAAATATATCCGGTCTTGAAAAAGAAAAAGAAAAAGAAAAAAATAGAATAAAGTCAAGACCTGGAAACTGCTATTTACGCTTTAAAGTTCACACATTCAGTAATCGGTCGTTAGTGCCTCAAGAAGCATTAATAGTCGCATGAAAGGTGTGTGAGCAACACCGTCTATCATTAAATGAAAAGAAGTAGTATTAGGTATTAGGGCAAGGGTATTATGGCTTGAATTGAATTCTTAAGTGTAGGGGTGCAAATATACACACACGTAGGGGTATACAATCGATGTTTGAATAAAAGATAGAAATAAAGAATAAGACTTGTGTTTTCTGTAAAGTTGATAAAAATCCCTGATTTGAGGCCTCACTTTAGAAGGAAAACTCAGGAGAACCAACATCTTTCTAAACTTTTTTTGGAACGTATATGATCTAAGGCTAAATAGATAGGAGGTGTGAAGCATTAGGGTTGGATATTTCTAACTTAGGATGATAGAATTTCTAACGTAAATACTGAACTGTAGGAGTAGAATCAATGTTAACTTATGACACTAGCTTGACAGGATTTTGTGGGTAGTATCCGCTGAAAACCCTCAGGAGACAACACTCCTCCTACTAGGGACACCTAGAGGTTTAACGGCTTGTTGCACGTGCTCAGTGCAATCGCGTTCCCTGCGAAAGTGCGGTTAGGATTTTATTTTTGTGAATAATTGGTTTTGCTCGGGACGAGCAAAAGTTAAGTTTGGGGGTATTTGTTCATAACAGAATACTGCATTTTATAACGCCCATTCTTATGCTCGTATGTTTATAGGTAGGTGCTTTTAATCAGTGTTTGCTACATAATTGCAGAATACAGGTTCTCGGCTTTGAACAGTGAATATCATGGAAAAACACGACAAAATCCGGGTTCCTGCCATTCACAGATAAAACACGGATCTCCGCTCTTTATCCGTCTGTTGCCACACACCAGTTTAGGAGACAAAATGGCAAATCAATGTCATTTTCATGCACAAGGCTCAATGGCAACACAAGATCCAAGAAATCTACGCGGAGCTCGAGACAATCATGGCAAAAGATCCACATCAAATCATCTTTTTGATCAACAGAAATTCTGGAAGAAATGTGGAAAGATTATCAGAAAAGGCATGTGCCAAACTACAGACAAAAACGGACCAGGGAAGCACAGAAAAACGGAGCTCTCAATTCCTCTATACGGCCGCGGATCCGCGGCCAATAGGGGGTATTGGCCGCGGATCCGTGGCCATGTAGGCTCCTTGATGGGTCAAATTTTGTGGGCAGTTTGGTACTTTCATCTTATGCCAGAATGTTGCCCTAGGTTTCCATTTCCCCGCCTATAAATACTCCAGAACTGAGCCAAGCCAAAGGGTCCATTCTTTGTTCTTCTTTTTGTTAGGATTTAGTCTTTTTCTTCTTCTTCTTCATTCTTTTTCCATGAAAATTGTAGTGAGAGCTTTTTAAGTTGGAGATCAATGAAGATGAAGGCTTTTTGTATCATTCTCTTTTGTTTCTTCTCCCCCTTGAGATTTTTGCTTTCTTTTGATCATTCAACCTCTTCATTGAGCTTGAATGGTTAAGGGTTAGTTATTGATCTCAAAAGTCGTATTTTCTTATGGAATTAGCACTTCATTTCACATGCGTTCTTTACCCTTCTCTTGATCTTGCAACCTCTTAATTGAGCTTGCAAGTTTAAGGGTTGGCTATTGATCCCATGCTTGTCTTGAGTTCTAGTTTCTTGTTCTTTTTATCGCTTATTTATTACTTGCTTTTTATTACCTTGCTTTACTTTCTTGCAATTTATATTCATGCACTTAATTACTTGTAATCTTTTCTTTTCTCTTTTCTTTTCTTTGTTCTTTTCTTTTGCTCTTTTTGGTTCTTTTTGTGAATGTTGTATTTATTGTTGTTGTTAAGAATCCATATGATATTGTAAGTTAACATTTCTTTGCTCATTTCCTTTTCCCGTTATTTTCCATTGAACTCCGCCCAAACCATACGCAAGCGCTCCGTTAGGCACCCTACCCTAACAGGGTAACGGTGATTCCTAACCGCGACCGGTTGCGTTCGGTTTAGCCGGAGGCGAAAGCAAGAGACATGAACGGACGGACAAGGGTAAATAAGCCGGATTCCACGAATACCGCGCTTAAATCCCCTAATCCACGTTGTTGCCGATTGCTCTAGCTTCAATTGGTCAAGACTCGGCTCAAAGGTTTTGAGTACGGATTTCTTTAGCTTACATTATCGTATCTTTTCTTAACAACTTTATACTTGCAAATAATACACATAGGTTAGCTTGAACAAACTCATACTCATTCTTTATTGACTCGTCTAAAACAAGAAAGGACATACAACCATCTCCCTGTGGATCGACCCGTGCTCAACCGGCTAGCTGCATAGCGACACCGTCTTGATTGCGGTTAACTTTAATTCTAACAATCAAGTACACCGGACAAGACTCGCCGGGAACATGCTAGTTGGTATTATACATATCGTCACATAGCAGTTCCCTAGTGACATGTGTACAGGTTAGTTCATCGACCTGAGGTCGTCATTTGTCTCGTGTGAGTTCCCACTGTGCTTTGATTTATACCCTACCACGGGTCAAAGGAGTCGTGCAAACAGGTATATTTTGGGTACAGTCCCGAGCCACATTGGAGGCAAGTGAGCGGATCTTCGGGGATTCGTCTCTCCCGGTATTGGGGGTGAGATCGCGTTGTGTTTAGGAGAGCCATTACACGAAATCCCTGGCCAGGGTAATCGAGATATACTGGTAGGTATACCAGCAGAATCTCAGAGTGTTCTAGGCTGCTCTCTGACACGACTTATGCAGCCATTGGGGGTCTGACGTTTACCGACCCCCTAGGCCTAATATGCGATACTCATAGACGAATGTTCCGGACTGTACGGATATTGTCACTATCAGGCTCAGTAGGGTTTGTAGATGAGTTCACTCGTCAGCTTCCCTTCCAATCAATACATAGGCAAAACGTTACGTACAGTTAGTACCTCTGACGTGCTAGGGGTTATACCCAGTGCCAGTGTGTTGATGAGTCATTAGAGTCCCCCACCGACACGTTCCCAAGTTCGGACGAAACGTTGTAGAGGCCGTATGGGTTTATGGCAAGGTTCGGAAAATGCACGTGCGTTTTCGCACGTGTCAGTTTTCGGGCAGATAATACTGGTAGGCTTTGGTTTAAGCCGGAACCCAGTATTATACTGTATAGATATAATATCTTTGTCTCAGTTGCATTTATATTCGGTCGTAATATAAATGCGGGTATGTTTATACTAATACGGGGTTATCCTGAAATTCGTTTCGGGATGATTTTTGGAAGTTGCCAGTTTCCAGTTTTCTATCAGCCGTATTTGACATTCGGTTAAATACGGATTTTTCTTTTCGTCTTCTGAGTGAGTCATGCTTCTAGAAGGTTCTAGAAGTGATGATTAGGCTTGTGACTCATTAGTGTCATTAATGGTTCATTAATGATGAAGGTGACTAGGTTTAATTTGATTGGTTGCATTTAATGTTTGATAATGAGTCATTCTTTCATTATTTGTTATGATAACTATCATTTGGTTATGCTCACCCTCCCCTCTCCTACACTCACCTCCCTCCTTTCATATATATGGCCGGCCACTTCTTTGTGGGGGAGAAAGATTTGATTCATTCATTTTTGGCCAATGATTTCATATAGTTTAGTGTATGGAAATTTCCTAGTTCAATTTCCATTCACCCGATTCCAAATGGCAACTTCTTTTAACCGTTCGTCCATAGTCTTGGACGTAACGAGACAAAGTATTCTACTCATTTTCTACTTCATCTTGGTCGTCTCTTTTAGCAAACTTGACGATCGAGTTGCCTCGGTTCAGAGGCGGGAGCCCGTTTAAAGATCCGTCGACGTGGTGCCACCTGGACGACGAGACCGGAGATCAAGCAAGTTCGGATCAGTTGCAACATCGCGTGGGATGATGGTTGAAGACCGAAGGACTCGGATCATTCGGTATAACAATTCTACCCTCTTTACAATTTGTTAGTTTAGCTTTAATGGACGATCCGGGATAAAGTACGCGATAGCGCCAGTCGTAAAAGTTTTGTTCCGCATATCGGCATCTGTTAGATGGCCGGGACGCCGCCGCGTACTTACAAAAACATAATAAAACGACGCCTCTATGCAATCGTATGTCCCTGGAATCAAGCCCTGGTCAGTCCTCGTCCGTGACGAACTCGTGCTGACCACAACTCTAACCGTAGCTCTCTACGCCAGTACAACCGTGATAACAAAACCATAACTGGTACTGATGAGGCTAGATCATAGGAATGAATATAATATTGTGCAAAGAAATATACATCCTAAGGCTTCTCAAGCGGAGTAGCGTATCGTAAGTATGCCGTGGAACATACACACGGTACGTCACTCTACTTTAGTCACCTACTCCATCAACCAAGGGTCATCCTACACTCCGAAGGTAAAACCTAACGCTCTGATACCAACTTGTCACGACCCGAAAAGTACGGAACATGACCGGCACTTAAATTACGAAACGTCTTGAGGCGTACGTAATCTAAGTAAACCAAAACCCAGAAATCAAAACCAAAAAAACAGTAGAGTGAAGGAAAAACTAATTTAAATCAAGTAGTTTAGCAACATAAGCCGAAATATGCATTTTTTAAAAATCTCAAGTCTTTTCTGAAAATTTCGGCAGAGTCTCCTTTGTAAAAACTGGGCCCCAAACGGGATACAACATGAATAGTATATGAAATGATAAACGGCATCCCCAAGCGGGAGCTAGCTCTTCGTCAATCGACGGTCACAACCACGCAAGCAAAATAATATACAACGCCGAAAGGCGAGGATCAAAACTCAAAAGAAAACCCAAAATCAGCAAGAAAACCATAATAATACAACGCGCGACTCTAAGGTCGAATTAATAACAAGTCTGGTCTTTTATCTCTATCAAATATATAATCTGGTTGATAGAGTTTCTAGATACAACTGAAATAATATATAAACAATGGTGGTCTTGATGCAAAGAACCCACCTACCAAAACAATCACCCGGAAGGAACAGTGTGCCAGCAAAGTCGCAATGAAACCTGTACGGCAAAATCTGCAAGGAACTGTGGCACAACGGGGGTGAGTTGCCAACTCGTGAGTAGAAAATATCAACGAGTAGAAATCACATGCTTAACGCTATCCTAAGTCATATCAAGTAATATCCTCAAAAATATCCTGATCCATCTACATATACGTGCAATACCACGTACTCGTGTCAGTGCCTCAGATAGCAACAATTCAGATATATGATGTATGAATGCATTACGAATGGAAACAGAATATATCATGAGTGAGAAAACTGTTTTCTTTAATCAATGAGATTTCTATATGTATATAAATCAAGTATCATCAATGAATGCAACAGAGAAATCAGTGTCAAGCATCGACACAAAACATAAGTCTCGGTATCTCAACATCAAATCTCAATATCTCAAATCTCAAATATCAATATCTCAAATCTCAAATCTCAAATATCAATATCTCAGGCATCCGTATCATCTGCGGGATCGGCCTGCGGGCACCGGCAAAACGGATCAGCCTATAACCATCTCATGACTCCGGCCGGTATCCTCCGGATAACCGACGAGTCCAAATAATATCACCGGTAGGTAGTGCTCCCCTGCCAGGCTCATCGAATACTACTCGAGCTTCTTGCCCCGGGTACCATACCGGGCCCACCATGTACTCGAGACGGTTCATCCAACTCCTTGAATCGGGTCTCGAAATCCAACAGAAATCCTGAAAACTCATGGTGGACGACTCATACATCACGGAAAACTGCAACTTGCATTTTTAAAAGGATAATAAGTTTATAAATCCTTGCGGTTTTCCCCCAAATCCAGAAATCTTAAGAAGGGTCCGAAATCATCAATATCATGATATCAATAAACAATGAAAACCGGCATAAATCTCAATAATACTGTATAACCAGTGAATATATGGATGCATATAATATCATGCAATAAATTAACTAGAATACGAAAGCTAAAACATGTAGCAACTATCAGTTAGCAAGCTATGTCAATGAAATAGTGTTTTCTAAAGTGTATGTGATATAGTAATTACCGATGATGATGTGTGTGAGCCGGCAAGTAAGTGTATGTGGAACATACGCATCATCGGTAATTGTGCTGGTGTCCTGACAGCATGGTTCATAATCACTAAGTACACAATAAACATGCAATGAGACGATAATAACATGATAAATGACAATGAATAGTAATTGCAACAATAATATGCAGAACATGAATGATAACGTAACAATAAGAATCTACATCGCTACACCTGTGTTATACTGTTGTGTCGTTTGAAATAGTACGAATCGTGGTGTTTTGAAAATAAGGGCTACGGTGTTTTTATGAAAAGGTACGTCTTTTGAAATATCCGTAGTATCCCTTGACATGTCTTTAAAATCCTCACGATTCGTTAGTTTTGGAAATAGGTATGACTCGGGTCCAGTCTAACATTTACTAGGTAACTACAGGTCTAACTAACAACCAATCGGAAGGGGTATGGAAACTACTTAAATCTGAGCCGATATATATATATATGTGTGTGTGTGTGTGTAATAGTTGGTGATCCCGCCTTAATAGTATCCCATACGATACCCTATATATTATGACATCCTCGAGTCAAGAGTGCGGATCTATCATCAATATATAGCTCGTACGGTAATCCGTCGTACGGCCTCCCAAATCTGGGTACGGGTCAAATATCACATTTATCTCATTATTCGTCTGGTCTCCTTTCCATCATATATCATGATCTGGGGGTACTGATCTAAGTCTAGTACAATACCGATACCATCTATGTAATGCATGCGTGTGTATGAAAACACCATGCCTAAAGAACCCGCTAAAAGATCGTGTCGTATCTCAAATACGAATCATATCATATCACCGATCTTATGGCCCCAAGCCTAATCTCATCGACTCCTCTCCAATCCCAAGTACTTATCCTCAAAATCCATGTATATATATATACACACACACATAGTTCCATACCCATGTGTGTGTACACACACACACACACACACACATCCCCATATACGCACATGTAAAATAGATGTATGCAAATGCGTGTGTGCGTGTGGGTGTGAACCTGTTCTAGGGTTCGCGACTAAGAAGCTATTCTAGTTTACTTCTAGTTATCCTAAACTAAACCATGAACACAATAATCATCTCTTGATAAACATCCAAGTATCATGAATCACATATATAAACATATATATGTCATAACTATACTACGAACTGTGGGGGTGTATACGCCATCCACCCGACTTCCCCCGTAGATATAATCTACTCACAGATCTTCGCTTGCCGGTGTCGACGTCGCCACGCGCTTGCTTGTCGTCTTGAATTCCACATGGGGGTACCTACATGTCACAATGTATCGTATCGCATAAAAACCCAATTCGAAAACGAAACGGCATACGAAAACCAAATCAGCACGCGTATCATGCACAAGTCAAAACCTATCGCCTACGCATGCAAAAATAGCCAAACCAACTCTCGATGTCGATATACAAACGTCAAAACATCGAGAAAAACCCAAACACCCCTATCGTGTTTTCACAAATCACTAATTATATATGAAATAGGGTTTAAATCATCAAAACATTAAAATTAATCAAATCATTTTATTTCTCAAAAACCTAGTTATCACAAATTCCCATTTCGGTTCAAAACTTGATGTTTTAACCAATCTAAATATTTCAATGATTCTAATGGCCAAAATGCTCACTTAATATCATAATTAGGTCACACAAATATTCACTACTAATTTATCTCACCAAAATATATACATTTTAAAAACCTAGTTTGCAATTTGGCTTAATTAGTATACATTTAAATTAACAATTTGCAACTAGCAACTAGATTTGGTTTTTACATGCTTTGATGTGTTAAACTACAACTTATAATTTTAATGATATGATGAAACCATAACTAGATTTTAAATTCACAATTTTGAATTAAATTCTAAAATCCTAGTTTACTAGAAATCTTAATTAGAACAATTTACATGCAACAATTAGTAATATAGCAAGTAGCTTAGCTTTAGCATGCCTAAAAATGTTAAACTACACCTTGCAAACCTTTTCAATTGATAAAAACCCTAACTTACTCTCAATTCCCTTTTCTTTAAATTTCAAACTTGAAATTTAGAACCCTAATTAAACACATAATAGCTAGATTCAAGTAATTAAACAATAACTTAAGCAAAATGTTAAGATTATACCTCACAAAATTAGAGATCTAGCATGAAAATCTTGGCCTCCAAATTGTTCTCTTTTCACCACAATCCATGCTTGATAGGCTAAGGAAAAATGGGTAGGAGTTGGATTTTGATTTTGTGGGATTTTTGTGTTGATTTTTGGGCATTTTGTGATGAAATTTTGAGGTGAAATGAGAAGGAGAAGAGGGGGGTGCTGCAGTGAGAAAGAGGGGGGTTTGGCCAAATTTTGGGGATGAGGAGAGAGAGAGTGAGGTGTTGAAATGCAAGGTCAAAGAAAGTCCAAGTCAACCCAACCCATACCTCTTTCTTCTTCTCATTTTCTTTTGTTTTTCTTTTCTTTTATCCAATAGAAGTGAGGAAAGTTTAGGGAGGGGGCTGCTGAATTCAGCCATATTAAGGGAGAGGGTAAGGGTGTGTGTGTGTATATGAGGAATACCAAGTAACATGCAACCATACCCCAAGTCAACAAGTCCAAACCTCCATTCTATTTAATTTATTTTCACCATTTAAGCCTTTTTCTTTGATATTTTCTAAAACCGTTTGACAATTTCATTTCATTTCAAAAACAATATTTTACATGTTAGTTTAGTGTGTCATGATGCACAAAATTTGTATCAACCCATTCCAAGTTGTAATTATCCCTAATTAAATGTATTAGTAAAATAATATTAAAATAATTAATTTCGGAAAAAATTTCAGTAAATTAGAAATTTTACAAGTGGCTCAATAAACACCAAATACTAGCAATTACATAGATAGAATGTGTATATTTAATTTTATATTAAAAGATATATATATCTAAAACACCCGTTATTTTACCGATTTTCTGAAATTTCATGTAAACGATTTTCAAATCGTTACAGCTATGCTTAAGTCCATCAGGATCCTACTTGCCATTGCTGCATACCATAACTACGAAATCTGGCAGATTGCATGTTAAAACCACTTTTCTAAATGGTGATTTAGAAGAGAGCGTGTATATGACACTGCCAGAGTGCTTCGTAGACAGTGGGAGCAGCGGAAGCGTGTGCAAGCTGCTTGTATCCATCTACGGATTAAAGCAGGCATCGCGGAGATGGAACATCTGTTTTGATGAAGCTGTCAATGCGTTTGACTTCATCAAAAAGGTAGATGAACCATGTATATATAAGAAGGTTGTAGAGAGTATGGTTGTTTTCCTCGTATTGTACGTGGATGACATACTCTTGATAGGAAACGTTGTTCCTATGCTACACTCGGTCAAGCTCCTCTTATCACACAAGTTCTCCATGAAAGATCTAACTGATGCCTCCTACATCCTGGAGATATAGATCTATAGAGATAGATCTAAATGGATTTGGGATTGTCCCAATTCAGGTACATATACACCATACTAAAGAGATTTAGTATGGAAGATTCTAAGCGTGTTAATGTACTCGCTTGTTCAGGAATCACTCTCCAAAGAGATGTCTCCTAAGACTGATTTAGAGAGGGCTCGCATTCAAGGGATACGCTATGCTTCGGCAGTCGGGTCAATCATGTATGCGATGTTGTGTACCAGACCACATGTAGCTTACTCACCAGGTGTAGTGAGTAGGTATCAATAAGATCCAGGGGAGAAATACTGGAAACTGTGAAGAATATTCTTAAGTACTTGAGAAGGACTAAAGAGATGTTCTTAGTGTATGGTAACAGTGAACTCGAGGTGGAGTCCTTTACCGATTCGAGCTTTCAGAGTAATAAAGATGACTAAAATCCAGTCTCGGGTTTTGTCTTCACCTTCAGTGGAGGGATGGTATGTTGGAAGGGTTCCAAGCTATATACCATAGCAGACTCGTTGAAAGAGGCTGATTATATCGCTACCAACGATGCTGCCAAAGAGGATGTCTGGATGAATAAAGTTTATAAGATGAACTTGGTTCCTATAATTGAGCATCCAATACCTGTGTATTTTGATAACAATGGAGCCGTGGCTTTGTCCTAGGAACCCCGGTCCCATCAACGATCTAGACATATTCTTAGACATTATCACCTAATCAGGGAGATAGTTGATCTCCGGGAGATCAAAGTCAGGGGAGTTGACACAGAGGATAACACAGCGGATCCACTCACCGAGGCCCTCCCCAGATGCTATTCGAGAGACTTTTAGGATGTTGGGTATGAGATACTACAACAACTGGCCTTGGTGCAAGTGGGAGATTCTTAAGAATATGTATGCCCTAGAGGCTATTATTGTATGATATAGTGGATGCTTGGACATATATATAAAGGACTTTCTTGCTTTCCATGATAGTATACTATCTGGTTGCCTTTATCTTAACATGTAGACTGATATTTTTATACTGTCTGTCTCTTGCATGTTGCTAAAACCCTTAGGATATGTACTTGACTACCAGGATTATGATGAGATCATACTAGTGGGGCCAGGGTGGTCCAAAAGTACATCGTTTAACAGTTCCTAGTCGAGTGGATATCGAGACAGGGCATCAATATTCCAGAGTAGACTAGTGTGTACATTTCTTGTCCCTTGGAGGGCAATGGTTTATCCCACAACCATTGGTGTGTGACATCAAAGATTGTACACAGGTGCTCATTAGAGAATGGGTACACCGAACAGGACTCGACGAGAACTCCTAGTTGGTTTTATACCTATCGTCAAATAGCAGTTCTCTGGTGACACTGGTACAGGTTAGTCTGTACACCCAAGATCGTCATAAAGTCTTGTGTGGCTCCTACTGTGCTTTGATTTCCTCCCTACCACGCTCAAGAGGAGTTGTGCAAACAGGTGGATTTTGGGTACAGTCCCGAGTCACATGGAGGCAATGAGCAATAGGATGAGTTTCGTCTCTCCCGGTATTGGGGGTTGATGTTGCACTATGCTCGATTGATTATAATTGGAAGTCCCTGACCAGGGCTGCTGCTGAGATTTACTGATAAGAGTTATCAGTAATTTCTCGAACCGTTATAGGCCAGACATCGGCATGACTTATTACGTTACTGGGGTCTGACGTTTACCACCCCTAGACATGATATGCGACATATCAGACGAAGAGACCGGACTGTACTGTAGTGTTACTGATAGGATTCATGGAGAGTATGGACAAGCTTGCTTTTTGATCTTCATATCGCTCAATAACGGGGTAGCCGTTGCATCCAGCTAGTACCGCTGACGGCTTATGGGTGACTGATGTGATCATCATCTACTGCTGGCGTATTGACGAGTCTTTAGAGTCCCACACAGAAGTTTCATGGTTCAAGAAAAATGAAGTAGGGCACATATGTGATATGTGCGTGGGTTTGATTAAATACGTGTATGTGATACCGTATTGTAATCTGGCAGTTATCTGTTATCAAATTAGGTTATATGTGATATAACCAGATTATCGAATCAAGTGTTGATTTGATATTTTGATACACAGATAAATGATATTAGTCGATTATATGTGATATAACCGGATTATTAAATTAAGTGTTGATTTAATAGTGTGATTTATATTATATTTGATATAATTATATCTTAACTAATATTATTAGCTCGCTAATTATTCTTTATAATATATATATATATATATATATATATATATATATATATATATGATATATATACTTTATGAAGCATGGCATGAATTTCTATTTTTGGAAAATAGAAAAAGAGGTGGAAAATATGGAGGTATGGTGAGGCATGGCATTTTTCATTTGTTTATTTTCTCTTGACTCACTATTCAAGTATGGTTGCAATTTTATTGCAATAATCTCCATGCTTGAATGAGTGAGGGTTAAGGGGTTGCTATTCTACACTTCATTCACAACACTTAGCCATTTTCAAGTGTTGCTCTCATATGCTCTCTAGCTTCCTTCTTCTTCCTCATCATGCTTCAAGCTTCAATCCTCACATGTCATGTGAATCATGAAACTTGAACACAAATTAGTGAGCCTCAAATCCCCTACTTCACCATCCCACACCAAATTAGCACTCTGGCGTGGCGTGTTTCCTTCGCTAATAGGAGATTAGTGAAAAGGTAGCTTGAGCTAGTGGGCTTCGCGTGGATCATCTTCGGCATGAAGGTCATCGGAGGAAGCTCGTCCAAACTCTCAAGTGGAGCCTAGTGGAGTCGGGTGGACTACAACCCGGAGTTTTAGAAGTGAAAGACTCGATCTACGAGAGTATATCCATCTTCTCTTCTTTAGTTTTCATATCATCACATAGGTTTAACCCTAATTTTTTAGTCACGATCTTGGTTAGTCTAACTTAGCAGTCGAATTTTTTTTTTCACTTCTAAAAAACCTTATGGTGGTGCTAGGGTAGACTTTTATGGTATCAGAGCCAAGCTAGAACATTTGGGTAGGTCTTTAGGATGTTAAAATGTTCGATCGGTTTCGAAACCCGCAAAATTTTGATGCTTCTGTCGAATTTTTCAAAAGTTGGAATTTTCATGATTAAAAATATCCAAAAAATCGTGCAGGGTTTTCTATGGAGTCCCAAGAAATTTGGAGCCCCAACTCTTCTAAAGCGCTGCGGAACCGCCGCCAAAATCCTTCTTTGGCCGCGGTTCCGCTGCCGTTTTGGGGTGTTATGGGTCTATATTTCTTGTAGTGCTTTGTAGTTTTATTTAGCACTCTCTGGGTATTTTTAATGATTCTTATGTTGTTGAGATCTCTGGAATTTTTGGAAGTTTGATAAACCGATCAAAATGTTTAACGTTGTACAGATCTTGATGATATGTGATACAATATTTAGAATTCGGATCAATTAGTTTTGTGAAAACTAGTTAGCATATTATAAATCTAATGTATTAGTCTCGGTTTATTGGTTGCCACGGAGTTTTGATTTGGATCAAAACTCCGTCGCAATCGCGTATTGTACGCGAACACTCGCCGGGTAACTCTAGTAGACAGCCATGCCCTATAGCCGCGATCAAGTGACTGTAAGAGAATCCATTTGCCAAAAGCACCCACTCGGGTGCTTGCGGCCACGGTGTTTCGCCTTAGTGCACTTCGTCGACGGTAATAGGGGCGTGGCCATCTGCTAAATTTTCCGACGAGTATTCGATAATATAGTCGGGAATCCTGTTGAATTACCTGACTAAAGTAATTGAAAAGTGTTTTTAATTTGAGACCAAAATATAAGGTTTATAGGTTAGGCATGAAATCCGGAATATGAATCTCTCCTTATTCTCTTCCATCACTATCGGTCACCCAGGAGTATTTAGCCTTGCAAGGTGGTCCTTGGAATAGCGAAAAAAAGAGAGAAGGGAACGAGGTAGAGCAGCTTGCCGCAAGGTGCTTTCCAGATTTCCTTGCTAGGTCCAATAGGCTGTTATAAAGCGTTTTCCCCAGGAAGGTGCTAATTAAGTGTTGCTAGTCAAGGGCAAAAGTAGGGACTAATCAGTCTTTGTTGCTAACCAACTCAGGCCTGATTTTGAGGAGGTGATCAAAAGATCATGGTGCAGCATGTGTCCTACATTCCAGATTTCACAAAAGCTTTCCAGAATCAAGATAGATCTTCAACTGTGGAAGAATCTCGTCTCAGAACCGATGCCTTCTCGAACTATAGCAGCCTTTTCCACCGTAGTGAGATATCATCGATATCGCCTTGTTTTAGCTGATCTCAGTATAGGCGTTTTTTATGGATCTCTATTTCAAGTATTGCTCCTATTGGACTTATTTTTTGTCTACTACTTCTTATGAATCGAAACAAAGGAGTTCCGATAGACATCTCTTCCTCTATGCTTTGCTACATCTCACAATTCTTCTTGACACGTGGCATTCATTGATTTGATGTGGTCATAGGGAATAGTCGCTTCTAAAGTGAATCCCCCTAGATACGGTTTATGATGTCTAAGGATATACGGATTCTAATTATTGTAGTTTTCCATTTCTTATCTGCGACCGTAAGTGTAATATGTGGGGTATCCCGATCTCGTTGTTATATGTCAACGAATTTCGGATACGCATATTTACTTACGTTGATGACATGAGATATTATGTGTTGCTGGTGATATGTTTATTGGATCATCATGAATGAATAGCCGAGGGTTTTATGTGAGATGAAAGTTTTTCATTTTCATTCATGTAAAATCTGTATGTAATATTATTTTATTGGGGAGCTTCCGGGTTGAGGATGATGTCACCATCGATGTATATTATTTTCTTTTCCGTATTAAGATAGACCTAAAGAGGGGAGGTTATTGGATTCATGAGAGTATGAACAAGCTTACTTGTTGATCTTCTGATCGCTCAATACCTGGGTAGCCGTTACGTCCAGCTAGTACCGCTGACGGCTTGTTGGTTACTGATGTGATCATCACCTACTGCTGGCGTATTGACGAGTCTTTAGAGTCCCACACAGAAGTTTCCTGGTTCAAGCGAAACGAAGTAAGGCACATATGTGATATGTGCGTGGGCCTGATTAAATATGTGTATGTGATACCGTATTGTAATCTGGCAGTCATCTGTTATCAAGTTAGGTTATATGTGATATAACCAGATTATCGAATCATGTGTTGATTTGATAATGTGATACACAGATAAATGATATTAGTCGGTTATATGTGATATTGTAACAACTCCAATTTTTGTATACATAAATTTGATTCAAATTTGAAGTATACTTGGAGTATTAAATGTTGCTGATATCATTTTAAGTATCTACTTTCCTACAATAATTACAAGAAGGAGCTTGTAGCTCATTGGTAATACCTTGCACTGCTGAACCAAGCTACCGGAGTTCAAATCCCATGCCCCACATTATTTTTAGATTATTTTTCTTTTAAAATTCTTAGAAGCCCAACAGTCTACAGGCCATAACTCCCAAATGTTGAACTGAACCCTAAAAACGGAGTATGCCAAAGTCTTCATCAGAGAACCCCGCACCCGACCGTCGCCGGACTCGGCCGGGATCGGCCGAGTCGGCCGGCCGGCCGGTCGGACTCGGTCGGACGGCCGAGGTCCCAAAACCAAAAATTTGGCTTTTCATCTTCCATAACCCCCTGTTAACTCCTTTTTATTAGTTCGGTTCCAGAATTTTAAATACACCCTAATTACTACAAATTTTAATGTTTTTCTTTAAATTTTTACAATTTTTTTTAATAAATAAAAACCTTTCACCTACCCTACCCTAGCTACCCTATAAATAGACCCTCTACCCTCTACCCTCTCATCCCAAACCACTAGGTTTACTCTCTTGAAATTTTCATAAGAAGGGTGTGCTTTGAAACCGAGTTCACGGCGAAGCGTTGACGGATTTCCGGCGACGTTCTTTGAAACAACCGGCGACGAAACAACACCTCGGCCATTTCCCTAGTTCCTCTATACTCTTTAGTATAGATCAAAGCCTGTAAGTCCCGTTCTTTTCTTCTTTCTACTTCTCAAAAATACGAATTTATGAAACCCGACGGAAATCGGAACGAACCGATTTCCGATTCGGTTTTTCTACAAAATCTCACTTGTCACCAATTCTATAATACCTAAACATATTCATGATGACTATTAATTACATAACAATTAATTTGGACAAAGTTTCTCACATGAAATGATAGCTTTTTTGTAATATCGTATTCTTTTCACATTAATACCATAATGTTTATTTTTCTTCTTCTAATCAATTCCATCATTCCTAAACATCTTCATCTTGACCACTAAACTTGAAAAAATTAATTTGAATGAGTTTTCACACAAGAAATGATAACTTTTGCAAATACCGTATTCTTTCACTTAAATACCCTCATGTTTAGTTTATCATATTTAACCCTTAACCTTAATATACAATTAAAGTAGAGCACAAGATAACAACCTACCTCTACCCACACATAAATACAAACCCTAAAATGATTTCATAAAAATTTAGAATACGATAAAACGAAATTTTCAGTAAAATACCATAATCTTCATAAAACCATTCTTAAAGGTCTAGATTTGTTACATCATTTTTAAATAAATATTGTTAGTGTATATGCCCTAGAGGCCATTACTGTATCATACTAGTTTGTATATTACTTAATGGAAGCTTAGGATATTCACCTTGTATATACAGTCTTGCTCAAAATAGTAGTATGCTACTTGGTTTGTTTCTACTTCAATGTGTACATGTGTTTATTTTAGTATATCGCCTATACACATTAGTGGAGCCCTTAGGATCTTTGCTTGATTACCAGCGTTGGGATGGCAGTCACACTAGTGGGGCTGGGTAATCTATAAGCACATCCTTATGCAGGTCCCTGGTCGCAGGACTATTGAGACAGGGCATCGATACTCCGGAGTAGACTAGAGCATGCGCTTCTCATCCCAGTGTGGGAGACGGTCTGTCCCACAGCCGTCGGTACGTCGTACTTGAGAGAGTATGCGGGTGCTCGTTGGGTTACGAGTACACTAGACAGGACTCGTCGGGAACTGACTAGTTGGTATTATGCCTATCGTCAGTTATCAGTTCCCAGGTGACATGAGTATAACTTAGTCCGCTGACTTGACACTGTCACTTCGCCTCGAGTGTGTTCCCACTGTACTTTGATTACTACCCTACCACGGCTCAAAGGAGTCGTGCAAACAGGTGGTAGTTGGGTGCAGTCCCGAAGCACTTGGAGGCAGTGACGGTTAGACATGATTCGTCTCTCCCGGTATTGGGGGTTGACATCGCGCTGTGTCTAGGAGAGCCATTACACGAGTAGTCCCTGGCCAGGGCAAACGAGATATACTGGTAGGCTTCCAGTGTTATCTCAGGGTGTTTTGGGCTTCACTCCGACACGACTTGTACCGCTATTGGGGGACTGACGTTTACCGCCCCCTAGGCCCGCCATGCGATGTATCAGACGAACAGACCGGACTGTACGGAGAATGTCACATTCAGGCTCAGTAGGAGTTCAGATGGGTTTCGCCTCGTCAGTCTTCTTATCGGCATCTACCTAGGGACCGTTACGCACAGCTAGTGCCGCTTGCGGTCTGTGGTTAAACCCACTGCCAGCGTAGTGTCGAGTCTTTAGAGTCCCACACAGAAAGCTATTCGCCTTTAGGCAAAAGAGTAGAGGTTGCATGGTTTTGCGGCAGGTCGCATGGTTTTGCGGCAGGTCGGTTCGGTCACATCAGTGCACTTATGCACGTACAGTGTCCGGACAGTTATCACTAGCGGGCTTTGGTTTAAGCCAGATCCTAGTGTACGTTTTGGGATTGGATTTATCTAGTATGTATTCGTGTTCCTCGGAACGCGGATGCGGGTGTGTATGCACAGTTGACGAAGAGACAGAGGCAGAGGATTCTCATTAGGGTTGTTGACCGTTGACTGTTGACTATTGACTTTTTGGTCAACCCTAATGAGAATATGATATATGATTAACAATAATATTAATTAAGTATTAAGGTGACATGGTTGTTGAGGGGTTGACTTTGTTGACTTGTTGACTTTGTTGACCGGTTGACTAGGTTGGACTAGTTGACCATCATGATGACAATGGCAATCATTTCATGGCAAAGACTTTTTATTTGCTTGTTTCTTTTATGAGAAATGAGTGCATGAAATGATTTAACCATTTTGACTTGAACCATTTTACATAATACTTGATTATTATTTTTGTGATGATGGTTTTGGATTATGAGAGCCAAGAGAGAAAAGTCTTCTCTCATTCTTTCATGCTCATTCTCTCTCTTGTTCTTGAGCTCTCATCTCCTCCTCTTGCTCTCCCTCTCTTGACTCTATGGTTCACTTGTCTCATGAGTTGAGAATCAAGAACCATAGATAAAATCCCATACAAACTCTTCTCTGCTCACTCTAGTTCACAAGGTTTAGCAAACCGAGTGAACTAGTTTCTTCAAAGTTCGAAGAAGGAGCCAAAGGTTGAAGCTTTCAGGTGGATCTATCTTCGGCGCAAGGAGACGACGGGGAGAAGTCGATTCGGACGACCATCGAAGCTTGAAGACGAAGGAGTTCGAGAAAAAGAAAGGTATAACCCCCTAACCGAGTAGTTAGCAACTCGTAGTTAGGTTGTTAGTTAGATGTTTAACAAAGATCCGGGTTTTAAGTCTATGTTACCACCTCTAAGAAAATTGTTTTTCACCAAATTCCGCATGCCCGAAAGTACCGGGAGAGGTAGCATGGACTTACAGTGGTATCAGAGCCTAGTTAACGCTATCTAACATGTTAGCAAAGTAGCTAGAAGATCGATCAAAGAAAAAGTCGCAAAACGTACCCGATATGATAAGTTTCTGCCGATTTTTTTTCTGTTCAAAAATTGATAAATTTTATCTTAAAAATCGGCTCAGGCTTTTGTGTGATCACCCACCAAATTTGGTCCAACGATCGAGTCAAAGCGCCGCGGAAAAGCGGCGGGAGCACGCTCCCGCCGCGGATCCGCGGCCGAGTTGACTCGGCTGAGGTCCAAGTTTGGTGCAGTGTTTTTCTGGGGTTGTTTTGGGATTTTTGGAATATATATTTTCTGCCCAGATTTTCCAGAACGAAAATTTTATTTTTGGGGTCCTGAAAATCCGTATTTTTGATCGAACTTCTAAAAGACTTAAGCTGACGGGTTTTTCTGTGATGTGATATTTGTATTGAACGTCTGCTAATCGCTATATGTCGATTAGTGGGGGTTATACAAATCTGTGATCTGTAATGTTATTGGAATGTGTATATGAATTCATTGGATTGTCGCGGGTGAATAGCCGGGGTTGTGAGACGAGAGTTTTCTTTTCTTTCAATTCATGTAAATTTGTAAATTGATGTAATATTTATTTGTATGGCCGCACAACCGGGTCGGGGTTGTAGCCGTCATTGTATAATTTCTTTTTACTGTTTTTGCTCCTAGGATAGACCCATGGAGGGGGTGCACAAACTACCGGGTATGCCGAAGTGCCGAGTGGCCTACTCACGGAGTTGAGGGAGGTTGCTTCGCTTCGGGTACTTGGCGGGTAGTTTTCCGCACCCGTAGGGGTCTTGGGTGGGGTTTTGGCTATTCACCGCGACCGTGTAATCTGCTTTTCGTTACAGGCTCGTACGAATTGCGGATTCCTAGTATATCCAATGTGTTCATCTGTGATCTGAAATGGCTATCATTGCAATATATCTATATATGATATTATTTAGGCGTTGCTTATGTTTTACAGCCGCGCTAGCCCAGCCCCCGCTTTGTCGTTAGTTAAGTAACCTAACGGGTAATGACGGGGCCCCGTGGCGAATGCGAATGGCATAAGCGTACGTCATATTTTGGTTGTTTTCTGCAATGGTAGGATTAAATGATGGGACGCATTAAAAGAACTAATGCAAGAATATCACGCATTAAAAGAACTAATGCAAGAAAATAAACCAAGTTAAAATCGTTGGAACACTTTCGAAAAACCACTCGGTTCTTTTCAAAACAAACTTTTAAAATGCGGAGTTTGAGCCACTCCTTTTAAAAGCTATCTCGTTCCATCAATTATATCAAGTTCTCTACGTTCACGGTTTCGCCAAAACCATTCGTAGCCCTCCATCGTTTCACATGAATAGTCAATAGTATTCAAGCTGTGTTTGTTGGCCAAAGTCAAGGCATAGTGATTGGTAGCTATTGGGTATTCATGTGCAGCATAGATAGATGCGTTGGTTTGGAACAGTCGTACTGCCTTGTTGGCCAAAGTCAAGGGTAGGTACGGGTGGATTCAAATTAACCTGGAGAACGACGGGTAGAACTTGACATGTGACTTATGATTTGTTGGCCGAAATCAAGGTCATAAGAGCATGGGGGCAAAAATCCACATCGGGAGTTTCAAAAGAACTGAAACTTGCTAGTGTTGCATACCATTTGGAGTGTGATGATTCTGGTAGGATTCCTTCAGTTTCGTCACGCGAAGATATTTGGATCCCGATCCTACTGTGAGTATATGCTACTCCTCGGGAAATTTCTCACTTAACGATCAATGCTATAAACCAAGTAGGTGTCTAGAAAGGTGTTAGCGGGGCTACGCCCTCAGGGAAAAGAGGTTATTTAATTAAGGAACTTCGCGAAAGCGTTGGAAAACCTCCCTCGAAGTACCGACACTGGCCTGGCTGAACGGTTAAGCAAGAATTGTACGGTGAGATTGATCCTGACTAATTCTTCCTTTTTTGGTTTGAGGAGGGATTCGAGAAACAGTGGGAGCCATCCTGTTTAGACAAACTAAAAACCATTCTAAACTAGCAAGAGCATCAAGCTGAGTGTTTCTTCTCTCTCTCCTAATTGCAGCGACCAATCGACATGACTGGACTTAAGTTACTTCCAGATAAAAAACATACTGACAGGGACAAACTACAAAGATTGGCTCAGGAATGTCAAGATGGCAATCACTTACGACAAGCTGGGGTATCTTCTTACCACCAAAGCTCCCCCTGTCCCTGGTCCCACTTCCAGCGTCGCGGATAAGGAAATCCGTAAGACTTGGGAGATTGATAGCGCGAAGGCCAAGTGCCTCGTACTTGCCTCTATGGACAATGAACATCAGAGGAGGCACGAGAATATGGACTTGGAATCCATATTTCTTCATACAAAAGAACTGTATGGAGAGCAATCTCGTATCGCAAGATACGAAGCGTCGAAAAAGTTATTTTCGGCAAGGATGGCCGTCGGATCATCAGTAGCAGAACACGTGCTTAAGATGATCGGCTACATTGAGGAGCTCGCGGACCTAGGGACCACATTGGAGAGTGAGCTCTATACGGACTTAGTTCTCCAGTCCCTTCCTTCCACTTACGCCCAGTTTATACTGAACTTCAACTTACAAGAAAAAGAAGTTGAACTTTCAGAGCTCCTCAACATGCTGAGGAGCGCAGAGGGCACCCTACAGAAAGGTAGGGAAACATCCACTTTGTTTGTAGGAGGATCATCTTCTTCTAGGTCCAAGGCGAAAGCCAAGGGAAAGAAGAAGAAAGCCCCCGCCAAACCAAGAGGCGGTGTTAGTAAAGTGGATACGAAGGGAAAAGCTAAAGCAACAAAGAAAGCGGGGAAGCTTGTGGATCAGGAAGAATGCTTCTATTGTCATATGAAAGGACACTGGAAAAATGATTGCAGGGCCTGGAAGGCCAGAACACAGGAATTGAAGCAGGTTGCAGCTTCAGCTTCAGGTGTGTATGTTATTGAAAACTGTCTTTCAATAAACTCTACTTCCTGGGTATTGGATACCGGATCAGGATCTCATATCTGTAATTCTTTGCAGGCGTTGAGAAACCGTAGTGTTTTGAAAGCAGGTGACATGACCCTCAGAGTTGCGAACGGAGCTAGCATGGATGCTAAAGCCGTGGGGGACTATCACCTGGGAATGTCAGATGGACATGTTTTGGTTTTGCGTAATTGCTTTTTTGTACCCAACGCAACTTGTAATATCATTTCTGTATCTTTAGTTTCTAAAGAAGGTTATGAATTTGCGTTTGTAAGCAATGTTGTAAACATTCACCTTAATCAAGTTCTGATTGGGTCAGGTACATTGAGCAATGGTATATACGTATTAAACCAACAACAGATTTTCAATGTCCAGAATACACACAAAAGAAAGTCTCCGGAAATAAATCAGACTTTCTTGTGGCATTGTAGACTGGGTCACATCAATGAGAGAAGGTTGATGAAGTTACATACAGAAGGATATCTGAATACGTTCGAATATCAATCGTATGCCACTTATCAATCCTGTCTCAAAGGAAAGATGACAAAAACTCCGTTTACTGGACACGGAGTAAGGGCGAGCGAGCTCTTGGGACTCGTACACAGCGACGTGTGCGGTCCAATGTCTACACATGCGTGAAGCGGTTTTTCTTACTTCATTACTTTTACGGATGACTTTTCAAGGTACGGTTATGTCTTCTTAATGAAACATAAGTCCGAAGCCTTTGGAAAATTCCAGGAATATAAGAATGAAGTAGAAAAACAAACCGGCAAAAGTATCAAGATCCTAAGATCGGATCGAGGTGGTGAATACTTGAGTGCCGAGTTCCTGGACTATTTAAAAGAGAACGGAATTCACTCTCAGCTTACTCCTCCATACACTCCGCAACATAACGGTGTTTCGGAGAGACGGAACCGAACCCTATTGGATATGGTACGGTCCATGATGAGTAACGCTGAGTTACCGCGATCATTCTGGGGGTATGCGCTAAAATCAGCTGCATACCTTTTGAACCGAGTTCCAACTAAGACTGTGCCTACTACACCATATGAGATGTGGTGTGGGAAGAGACCCTATCTTAAGCACATTAAGACATGGGGATGTCCAGCTTTTGTTAAAAAGCAGCATGCGGACAAGCTCGAGGCACGCTCAGTACAGTGTAAGTTCGTGGGATATCCAAAGAACTCCAAAGGATATTTCTTCTACTGCGAAGAGGAACAAAAAGTTCTTGTTTCTCGTCATGCCTACTTCTTGGAAACTGAGTTTTTAGAAACCCAGATAAGTGGGAGCACAGTAGAACTGGAAGAAATTCCAGAACCTCGAGCTATTACTGAAAGCTTAGTGGAACCAGAGGGTTCAAAAGAACAGGACATTCCTACGCCGCTCCGCAGGAGTAGTAGGCAGTCTCATCCGCCCGAGAGATACTACGGTTTTCTCATAGACGGGGATAGAGAGGATTGCATCATGGATTATGATGAGCCTACTAGCTTCCAGCAGGCCGTTCAGAGCGTTGACTCAGTAAAATGGCTGGATGCAATGCGGACCGAAATGGAGTCCATGTACACCAACAAAGTATGGACATTGGACATTGCTCCAGACGGGGTAAAACCCGTAGGATGCAAGTGGATCTTCAAAAGGAAGATTGGTGTAGATGGACAGGTTGAGACCTATAAAGCTAGGCTTGTTGCAAAGGGTTTCCGGCAAAGACCTGGCTTGGACTATGACGAAACCTTTTCTCCAGTGGCTATGCTGAAATCCATTCGGATCCTTCTTGCCATTGCTGCCTTCCACGATTATGAGATCTGGCAAATGGACGTAAAAACCGCTTTTCTAAATGGAAATTTAGAGGAGTGTGTCTATATGGACCAACCAGAGGGTTTCATTCAGAGTGGGAGCAACGGAAAGGTGTGCAAGTTGCTTAAGTCCATCTATGGACTAAAGCAGGCATCGCGGAGTTGGAACATCTGTTTTGATGAGACGGTCAAGGAATTTGGCTTTATCAAAAATCCAGATGAACCATGCATCTATTGTAGATTTGTAGCGAGAACTGTAGTATTCCTCGTTTTGTACGTGGATGACATTCTCTTAATAGGAAATGACATTCCTATGCTACAATCTGTCAGGGGGTTCTTGTCACACAGGTTCTCCATGAAAGACCTGGGTGATGCCTCATACATCCTGGGGATCCGGATCCATCGTGATAGATCCAAGAGGATATTAGGACTTTCACAGTCCAGGTACATCGACACCATACTGAAAAGATTCAGTATGGAAGATTCCAAGAGCGGTAACCTACCGGCTTGTCATGGGATCACCCTCTCTAAAGAGATGTCTCCCAAGACTGATTTGGAGAGGGATCGCATGTCTATTATACCCTACGCTTCTGCGGTAGGCTCTATAATGTATGCGATGTTGTGTACCAGACCGGATGTAGCTTATGCACTGAGTGTGGTAAGCCGGTATCATTCAAACCCTGGGGAGAAACGCTGGATAGCAGTAAAGAACATTCTCAAGTACCTCAGAAGGACTAAGGAGATGTTCTTGGTGTATGGCGGAAAAGACCTCCAGATTGAGGCCTTTGCTGACTCCAGCTTCCAGAGTGACAAGGATGATTCCATGTCCATGTCGGGTTTTGTCTTTACCTTCAATGGAGGGGCGGTGTGTTGGAAGAGTTCCAAACAGGAAACCGTTGCAGACTCGACGATGGAAGCGGAATACATCGCTGCATCTGATGCCGCAAAAGAAGCTGTCTGGATGAGGAAGTTCTTGAAAGAGCTTCAGGTGGTTCCGTCCATTGTTGATCCAATACCTCTGTATTGCGACAACAACGGGGCTATAGCTTTAGCGAAGGAACCCAGGTCCCATCAGAGATCCAGACACATCTTGAGGCGGTATCACCTGATCAGGGAGATCGTGGATCGCCAGGAGATCGAGGTTCGGAGAGTCGCTTCAGAAGATAACACTGCAGATCCATTCACCAAGGCCTTGCCCCAGACTCAGTTCGAGCGGCTGATCGAGATGATAGGTCTTCGATACGCCAGTACTTGGCCTTAGTGCAAGTGAGAGATTGTTAGTGTATATGCCCTAGAGGCCATTACTGTATCATACTAGTTTGTATATTACTTAATGGAAGCTTGGGATATTCACCTTGTATATACAATCTTGCTCAAAATAGTAGTATGCTACTTGGTTTGTTTCTACTTCAATGTGTACATGTGTTTATTTTAGTATATCTCCTATACACATTAGTGGAGCCCTTAGGATCTTTGCTTGATTACCAGCGTTGTGATGGCAGTCACACTAGTGGGGCTGGGTAATCTATAAGCACATCCTTATGCAGGTCCCTGGTCGCAGGACTATCGAGACAGGGCATCGATACTCCGGAGTAGACTAGCGCATGCGCTTCTCATCCCAGTGTGGGAGACGGTCTGTCCCACAGCCGTCAATACGTCGTACTTGAGAGAGTATGCGGGTGTTCGTTGGGTTACGAGTACACTGGACAGGACTCGTCGGGAACTGACTAGTTGGTATTATGCCTATCATCAGTTATCAGTTCCCAGGTGACATGAGTACAGCTTAGTCCGCTGACTTGACACTGTCACTTCGCCTCGAGTGTGTTCCCACTGTACTTTGATTAGTACCCTACCACGGCTCAAAGGAGTCGTGCAAACAGGTGGTAGTTGGGTGCAGTCCCGAAGCACTTGGAGGTAGTGACGGTTAGACAGGATTCGTCTCTCCCGGTATTGGGGGTTGACATCGCCCTGTGTCTAGGAGAGCCATTACACAAGTAGTCCCTGGCCAGGGCAAACGAGATATACTGGTAGGCTTCCAGTGTTATCTCAGGGTGTTTTGGGCTTCACTCCGACACGACTTGTACCGCTATTGGGGGACTGACGTTTACTGCCCCCTAGGCTCGCCATGCGATATATCAGACGAACAGACCGGACTGTACGGAGAATGTCACATTCAGGCTCAGTAGGAGTTTAGATGGGTTTCGCCTCGTCAGTCTTCTTGTCGGCATCTACCTGGGGACCGTTACGCACAGCTAGTGCCGCTTGCGGTCTGTGGTTAAACCCACTGCCAGCGTAGTGTCGAGTCTTTAGTGTCCCACACAGAAAGCTATTCGCCTTTAGGCAAAAGAGTAGAGGTCGCATGGTTTTGCGACAGGGTTCGGTCACATCCGTGCACTTATGCACGTACAGTGTCCGGACAGTTATCACTAGCGGGCTTTGGTTTAAGCCAGATCCTAGTGTACGTTTTGGGATTGGATTTATCCAGTATGTATTCGTGTTCCTCGGAACGCGGATGCGGGTGTGTATGCACAGTTGACGGAGAGACATAGGCAGAGGATTCTCATTAGGGTTGTTGACCGTTGACTGTTGACTATTGACTTTTTGGTCAACCCTAATGAGAATATGATATATGATTAACAATAATATTAATTAAGTATTGTGGTGACATGGTTGTTGAGGGGTTGACTTTGTTGACTTGTTGACTTTGTTGACCGGTTGACTAGGTTGGACTAGTTGACCATCATGATGACAATGGCTATCATTTCATGGCAAAGACTTTTTACTTGCTTGTTTCTTTTGTGAGAAATGAGTGCATGAAATGATTTAGCCATTTTGACTTGAACCATTTTACACAATACTTGATTATTATTTTTGTGATGATGGTTTTGGATTATGAGAGCCAAGAGAGAAAAGTCTTCTCTCATTCTTTCATGCTCATTCTCTCTCTTGTTCTTGAGTTCTCATCTCCTCCTCTTGCTCTCCCTCTCTTGACTCTATGGTTCACTTGTCTCATGAGTTGAGAACCAAGAACCATAGATAAAATCCCATACAAACTCTTCTCTGCTCACTCTAGTTCACAAGGTTTAGCAAACCGAGTGAACTAGTTTCTTCAAAGTTCGAAGAAGGAGCCAAAGGTTGAAGCTTTCAGGTGGATCTATCTTCGGCGCAAGGAGACGACGGGGAGAAGTCGATTCGGAAGACCATCGAAGCTTGAAGACGAAGGGGTTCGAGAAAAAGAAAGGTATAACCCCCTAACCGAGTAGTTAGCAACTCGTAGTTAGGTTGTTAGTTAGATGTTTAACAAAGATCCGGGTTTTTAGTCTATGTTACCACCTCTAAGAAAATTGTTTTTCACCAAATTCCGCATGCCCGAAAGTACCGGGTGAGGTAGCATGGACTTACAAATATTTCTTATACGATAAGTTGTGGACATCGATCGTTTATCTAAACTGACTTTGTGGTGTCTAGGCTAGGCAAGTGAGCTTGGGTAACTTTAAAAGGCCCGCCTCACGATTCGTGAGCGGATCCCTCCCTCCTCACTTGTACTTACCTGGCCACAATTGGTGATGAAGAGGCGATTTGAGGCTTCTAATGACTTGTCGTTTAGACCTTTAGAAATAGGCTAGTTGGCTTAGGGAACCCTAGAAACTAAAATACGGAAATTTACATCCCTTTATAAATAAATACCTTATCCTTATAAAACCATTTTCTAAATGAATAGTATTTATTAAACCTTTGCAAAGCGCCACTACAACCCACCTTTGGGGAACTCGTTAGGGATGTTACGGTTTATCGTGCATCCTCGGGCTTAGTAGTGCGAGATTCAGACCTCCGCAAGGAGCATTCGGTCTCGAAAGGTTTAAAATACGACATTTAAGAAAAATGAGATTTTTGGAAAATAAAATATTTATATAAAATTATTCTTGTATAAACATATGTATATTTATCATTTAAACACCTATTTTATTATAAGGTAAAGTTTCCACCTTTTCCTAAAAAAAATTACAAGATTAAAAGTTACATTAAAATACCATGAATTTCAAATAAATCAATATTATAAATTAATACTTTTATAGGATATATTCACTAGAATAACACAAGTAAAATTTACACTCATTATAACTATAAAGACGAATAACAAATACTTGAGGTGTATCTTGAAAACTATACAAAAGTACTTTTTACATAAAACCCCCTCAAGTTTTATAAATTACAATAAGGACCCTAACAATTATAGAACTTCAAATTACTTTTCTTTTAGTCTGACTCGGGTTTGAGTCTGACTATTTCTGACTTGAATATGATTCAAGTCAATCTATATTCTTTAATATTTCAACTCAACATGAACACATGAATCCCTGAATCAAGTTAACAATCTATTCAACCTGACTGAATCAAACCATGGATAAACATCCATTATTCCGTTATTCCAATTACTTGATACAATCCGTTTACTGATATCATAGTTTTGGTCAGTCATCCAACTTACATAAAACAATACAACAATACTGTTAAAACACTACGGGGTTTAAGCGGTAGATTGGTAAGGAAGGTGTTAAAGGTGGCACGAGGTGGTCAGATTAAGACACCAAACCTATATTCCGTTGCTGTTGTACCGTGGCTTAACGGTTCCTTGTACTTTCCGTTTTCCCTGGTCTCTAGCATATAGAGACCCCCCTCGTATACACTGATATCCTTCTGTACCAAGCTACAAACAACAACGTTAACATAACATTACAACAATAGTTTATACTTTAAATTGTATCTTCTTATTCTGTCTTCTCTACTTCCCTCTTACCTTTGAGACTTACCGAGCGATCTGTTCGCTGACGGCATTCTGTTTCTCTCTTCTTTGAATGTCGTCATATGACTTGGACCCGGCAGAAGTTGAGCCATCACAAGAAGACTTGGAGCAATTTGCTGAAGACCCTGCACTTTAGTTCATTGTACACTTTTCTTTTCAGTACTTTTTCATTTCCTGTTATGCCACTGTTTAGGCATCTTTATTTCAATTGTATTTCCTTTTCATGTATTGTACAAAGAATGTTAATAAATAAAGTTGCTGTACTTTTTTTACTCTTGTCTCTTGTGTATTTATTTCTATATTGCTTAGCTACGCTTAGCGTATGTACTTCTGAGTACATACGTAGCGGACTTCGCCGTGTCCCCTTCGTCGTACACTGGGAAGCGGGGCGTGACAGGTTTTGTTGGTGGCCCATGCAGGTCAGAGCTGTATGAATCCCTGTCGCGCCGGGCTCCCGTTAAAAGGGATCCGATCTGGACAGTTCGTTCCTTGTTCCCTTCGACGAGGGGGACCTCTGTTAGTGCCTCCACCGGGGCCCCTCGGATTTCCTTCTGTTCTTCACGAGTATCCAAGGACCCCTGGAAATCATTTGCACTTCCGAGGTCGTTGCTTTTCTTTTCAGTGGTGGACATCGCTGTGAAGCAAATATTGGAGATTTGCTGGTTCCCGTAGGCCCGGCCTATCCCACCTTGATCCAACGGAAACTTGATCGGGAGGTGGTAGGTCGAGATTTGAGCCCGAAGAGAGTTTAGCGTCGGGTGTCCCAGGAGGATGCTGTAGGACGAGGGGATCCTGGTGACGATGAATTCCACCGGTACGGTCCTCGTACGGCCCGCTTCCCTAATGTTAAGGAGGTGGGTAACAACTCCCTCAGCCAGGATGGAGTGGTTAGTAAACCCCGATAGGATGTGGTGGTTGGCCGTAGGTCTGATAGGCCGAGCACCATACGCTGGAAGCAGTTATAGAAAAGGACATCTACCGAGCTTCCTGAGTCGACCAATATCCTTTGAACCTCATAGCGGTGGACCTGTGCCGTAATCACGAGGGGGTCGTTGTGAGGCAAGGATATACCATGCAGGTCTTCATCAGTGAAGATGATGGGCTCGGCGGTCTTGCATTTCTTCCGGGGCTGGTCGCTTGTTCCTTCGATGGGTAGGAGGCGGCAAACCTCGCCAACTCCATATGCACACCCCGAAGTAATGACTATGATTTGGCTGATCGTTAATTCGCCGGGAGGGGATAGTTGTCATGCTCCCTGTCTGCCTGTCATTTTTCCCCTAGGTATTTCACCAGGTGGCCCGAGCGGATCAACTCCTCGATATAGTCGCGGATCTGTTTACAGTTCTCGGTCGGGTTTCCCTGCGACCTATAGAAGGCGTAGTATAGGCCCCGGGTCCGTTTAGCCGCTCTATTGGTGACCGGAGGGAGCTTGAAGAATCTCTCGCCCTTTACCTCCTCTAACAGTTCGGTCTGAGAGATGTTGAGTAGAGTATACTCCTGAAATTTCGGGGAGTACGGCTTTGGCCGGTCGACCTTCTTCTTCTCTTCTTTGCCCCTCTTCTTTTGGTCGGCCTGGTCACCCCAGGTAGGTTTGCGTTTACCTCAGACTCGAGTTTGATTTCCCGCTCGGTCCAAGCTTTTAACTCGGCCATGGTCTTAGGTTGCGCTAATACAAAGGAGCGGAGCCACTCCTTGTGCCTAAGCCCTGACCTCAGAGCTGTTGGGTTAGCCTAGCACCTCATGAAGGGTTTGGAAGCATCACATGAACCAAAGATTGAATTTTTAGGGTGCTAAGTTAACGAACATAGAATCGTTCCTAGAAAATTAGGGTTTCAAAAACCTTGCATATCATCTCATGAAAGAAAAGCTAGGGTTTGGAGAGTACAACCTTTGTAGCTCCCTACGCTAGACTCCTTGGCTACTTGGGGTTTGGAAAAGTTCCGCTTGAACTCCTCTAGGTCACCGATGATCCACCTGGAGTCCTCTTTGTCCAAGCTAGCAACTTCGCGAGATCAAGAATGAAAAACGAAGCTAACACTCTAAACAAGTGGGCAAGAATTGTGTAGAACGATGTTGTGGTGGCTTTTCTCACTTCAAAATCCTATCTTGATGAATGATTTGCTCTCTAGAAAATTCAAGAGAGCATGAGCTCAAGGTTGAAGAAGATGATGGATATTTTAGAAGAAGATAAGAATAACTCTTAAAGAGAAAAAGAAAAACATAAGAATATATATTTTTCTTTCTCTCATCTCAAACCATGGTTAAACAATATGGATATTTATTTCATTCTAGTTAAAAGAGAAGAGGAAGATAAATCATGGTTAAATGGTAGGTGAAAATGGTTAGGTCAAAAGAAGAGTGTAGAAGATAACCATTCATTCACCTTTTTTCTCTTTTCTTTTGTTTTAACTTTAAATAGAAATAAATATCCATAATATAAACCATGGTGTGAGTCTTATATATCCACCATTTTCTATGTATAAACAACCATGATAGATGATGTGTGTATGTATGTGTGCATGCACATCCATATGTGCATGAATCAATAAGGAATGCATACATGCATCCATACATCCAATAGATACAAGAAAAGATTTCTAGTGAGAATCTAATGGTTAAATGATAAATCAACACTTGATTTATCAATCCGGCCATATCACATACGACCCTAACCAAAAGCAAGCCGCCCGATCAATATACGGTATCCTATACGCGCATTTTAATCGGGTCCATATGCATATCGCATACGCGCACCACAACGTTTCGCCTGGACTAGGTAACTCCATTGTGGGACTCTAAGACTCGTCAATACGCCGGCAGTGGATGATGATCATATCAAGCACCCCCAAGCCGCAAGCGGTCAGCTAAACGTAATGGCCACCCGGGTATTGAGTGATCAGAAGAGAACAAGCGAACTTGCTACAACTCCCGTCGAGCCAACCGGCAACACTTCCCGTACAGTCCGGTCTCCTCGTCTGATATGTCGCATATCAACTCTAGGGGTGGTAAACGTCAGACCCCAATAACCGATAAGTCGTGCCGATGTGAGGCTCATAACGGGTCGAGAAACTACTGGTAACACTTAACAGCAAATCTCTGAATCAGCCTTGGCCAGAGACTTCCCTGTTACGGCCAATCGAGCACAGTGCAACATCAACCCCCAATACCGGGAGAGACGAAACCCCTCCTATCGCTCATTGCCTCCATGTGACTCGGGACTGTACCCAAAAACCACCGTTTTGCATGCCCTCATGGACGTGGTAAGGTGGAAATCAAAATACAGTGGGAATCACACAAGACTCTATGACGATCTCGGGTCTACAGACTAACCTGTACAAGTGTCACCTGAGAACTGCCATCTGATGTGAGGTATAATACCATCTGGGAGTTCTCGGCGAGTCCGTCCAGTGTACCCAGTCTCCACTGAGCACCCGTATACCATCTCTGATGTCAAACACCAATGGATATGGGATCATCCATTGCCCATCTCATGGGTCGAGAAGCGTATACGCTAGTCTACACTGGTATATCGATGCCCCGTCTCGATACACCCATGACTAGGGACCTTGAAGGATGTACTTATGGACTACCATGTCCCCACTAGTATGATCCGCATCATAGTCCAGGTAGTCAAGTACACATCCTAAGGGCTTTACCAACATGTAACTATAAGACAGTATAAAGAGACTAGTATACATTTTAAGATAAAGAGTAACCAGATAGCATACTATCATATCGAGCAAGAAAGTCATCTCTATATACGTCCAAGCATCCAATATAATATACATAATCTGTACAATACTGGGCTCTTGGGCATACATACAACTAACAATCTCCCACTTGCACTAGGGCCGGCTGTTGTAGTATCGCATACTGAGCATCCCGAAGAGTCTCTCAAACTGTATCTGGGGAATGGCCTTCGTGAGTGGATCCGCTGTGTTATTCTTCGTATCAACCCTCCTGACCTCGATCTCCCGGCGATCAACTATCTCCTGGATCAGGTGATACCGCCTCAGAATGTGCCTGGATCGCTGATTGGACCTGGGTTCCTTAGCCAAAGTCACCGCTCCATTATTATCGCAATACAAAGGTATTGGATGCTCAATGGATGGAACCACTCCAAGTTCAGTAATGAACTTCTTGATCCAGACAGCCTCTTTGGAAGCATCGTTGGCAGCGATGTATTCAGCCTCCATCGTCGAGTCTGCTATGGTTTCCTGCTTGGAACTCTTCCAGCTAACCGCCCCTCCGTAAAGGGTAAAGAAAAATCCCGACTGCGACTTAGAGTCGTCCTTATCGCCTGGAAGCTCGAATCGGTAAAGGACTCCACTTGGAGTTCTCCGTTACCATACACCAAGAGCATATCTTTAGTCCTTCGTAAGTACTTGAGAATGCTCTTCACAGCTGTCCAGTGACTTTCTCCAGGATCGGCTTGATGCCTGCTCACTACACTTAGTGAGTATGCTACATCGGGTCTGGTATATAGCATCGCATACATGATAGAGCCTACAGCCGAGGCATAGGGTATCCCATGCATGCGAGCTCTCTCCAAATCAGTCTTGGAAGACATCTCTTTGGAGAGAGTGACTCCAGAGATCGTAGGTAAGTTCCCACACTTGGATTCTTCCATACTAAACCTCTTTAGTATGGTGTCAATGTACCTGGATTGGGACAATCCCAATATCTGTTTGGATCTATCTCTATAGATCCTAATTCCCAATATGCAGGAGGCATCACCAAGATCTTTCATTGAGAATCTTTGTGATAAGAAGAGCTTGACCAATTGCAGCATAGGAATGTCATTTCCTATCAAGAGTATGTCGTCTACGTACAATACGAGGAAGACAACCTTACTCTCTGCCACCTTCTTGTAGATACAAGGTTCATCTACGTTTTTGACGAAATCAAACTCTTTGATAACGACGTCAAACCAGATGTTCCAACTCCGCGATGCTTGCTTTAATCCATAAATGGATTTAAGCAGCTTGCATACCTTCCCGTTGCTCCCACTGTCAACGAAGCCCTCTGGCTGAATCATGTACACGCACTCTTTTAAATCACCGTTTAGAAAGGCGGTCTTAACATCCATTTGCCAGATTTCATAATCATGATATGCAGCGATGGCAAGCATGATCCAGATGGATTTAAGCATAGCCACTGGAGAAAAGGTTTCGTCATAGTCCACACCTGGTCTTTGACGAAAACCCTTTGCAACAAGTCTAGCTTTGAAAGTCTCTACTTTCCCATCTACACCAAGTTTTTTCTTGAAGATCCACTTGCTCTTAATGGGTTTTACCCCTTCAGGAGCAACTTCCAAAGTCCATACTTTGTTGGTGTACATGGATTCCATCTCGGACCGCATTGCATCCAGCCATTTCACTGAGTCTCTACTCGTGATGGCCTGCTCGAAACTAGTTAGGTCATCATCCTCCATGATGCAATCCTCGCTCCCACCGTCAATGAGAAAACCATAGTATCTCTCAGGTGGACGAAAAACCCTACTAGATCGGCGGAGAGGCTGGGGTTCGTCGGGTACTACTGAATCCTCTGGTTCTACCAAGTCTTCTGTTATAGTTTGTGTCGCTGAAACCTCTTCCAGTTCTATCTCAATGCCACTTGTCTGTTTCATAAGAAAACCTTTTTCTAAGAAAGTGGCATGTCGAGAAACAAACACTTTTTGTTCCTCGGAGTGGTAGAAGATATACCCTCGCGAATGTTTGGGATATCCAAAAAACTTACATAGAACAGACCTTGCCTCGAGCTTGTCCGGATTTTGTGTTTTAACATAGGCCGGACAACCCCATATCTGAATAAAATTAAGACATGGTCTCTTACCATTCCATATCTCATATGGAGTGGTAGGCACTGATTTGGTTGGAACTCTATTCAATAGGTATGCAGCTGTCTCCAGTGCATATCCCTAGAAGGAAATAGGTAACTCAGCTGCACTCATCATAGAGCGCACCATATCTAATAGGGTGCGATTTCTCCGCTCCGATACACCATTGTGCTGTGGTGTATAAGGAGGAGTAAGCTGAGAGAGAATCCCATTCTCTTTTAGATAATCTCTGAATTCATTGCTTAAGTATTCTCCTCCTCGATCAGATCGAAGGATCTTAATACTTTTCCGGTTTGGTTCTCGACTTCTTGTTTATATTCTCTAAATTTCTCAAAAGCTTCTGATTTGTGTTTCATCAGGAACACATATCCGAATCTAGAGAGATCGTCAGTGAATGTAATGAAGTACGAAGAACCATCCCTGGCATGTGTAGACATGGGACCGCATACATCACTATGTATCAGTCCCAAGAGTTCGGTAACTCTTTCTCCGTGTCCCGTAAACGGAGTTTTGGTCATCTTGCCTTTGAGACATGAATGGCAAGTATCATAAGATGATAATTTGAACGAATTCAAATATCCATCTTTATGTAACTTAGCCAGTCGTGTCGCATTGATATGACCAAGTCTGCAATGCCACAAGAAGGATTCGTTCATTTCTGAACCTTTCCTCTTGTTTGTGTTTTGTATATTGAGAACTGTATTTTGATTTAGAATGAATATGCCATTATGTAACGAGCCTGATGCAATCAACTTTTGATCTAGGAATATGTTCATAACATTATCCTTTACTACAAAATTATATCCTTCTTTACTTAATAAAGAAACTGATATAATGTTGCACATCATGTTCGGTATATAATAGCACTCATTTAGAATCATTGTATCACCACTTGGTAATACTAGGTGATATTCGCCAACTGCTTTGGCTGCAATACTTGCACCATTCCCTATTTGAATGGAATGATCACCTTTCCCTAGTTCTCTACCTTTCCGTAGCCCATGTAACTGTTTACATATGTGGAATCCTGATCCGGTATCTAATACCCAGGACGTAGGGTGAACTGAAAAACAGTTCTCAATGACAAACACACCCGAAGAAGGTGCATCAACATGCATGTTCTCCATTTGGGCGGCGTGAGAATCCAGATATTCTCCTGTTTCCTGTTCAGTCTTATAACACTTATAAGATAGAACGGGTTCAACGTTCCTCTGCACTGTATAACATGCGGGTTCGGTCAATACATCCATATTATTATCTTGATTAAGGCATGACATGGTCGCTACCTGGAGAGAGAGAGAAGAAAACACTTTAGCGTATGCTCTTGCAAGATCAGATTGGTTATTATCTTATCTGATCAGGATGGCTCCCACTGGTTTTTATCAAATCTTCGTTCAAACCCTAAAAGGAAAGATTAGCCGGGATTAATTACACCCTAAAACTTCGCCGATCTTTCAGCCAGGGAAGTGTCGGTACTTTGAGGGGGGTTCCCCGTGCTTTCGCACGGACCTAATTAAAGTAAACCTCGTTTTCCCAGAGGTGTAACCCCGTTGACACCTTTATAGATACCTACTTGATCAGCTAATTATCCTGTGTAAAACTCTCTCAGGAGTAACAATTACTCGCAGTGGGTATCGGGATCCAACTATCTCATAGAAGGTATGCAATCTCATTGCAAATTTCAACACTTGAAATTCCCGATAATGCTTTTGCCCTTGGCGTCCCATGACCTTGATGGAGGCCAAACTACCCATAGGGCGCTAGTCAAGTTCAACCCGTCATTTTTTGATTGAATTAAACCCACCAGTACGACCCTTGACGGAGGCCAAACTATGCCGTACGAATACCCTAATCCAATCGCATCATATGCTAGCAGATAAGCACTAGTTAGCTACCATACACTACGCCTTGACGGAGGCCAAACTACCGCAGCATGAATACTAAGTAGTACTTATCTGAAATGACGGAGGGCTACACAGGTTTTTTCAGAAAAACCATGAGCATAATGAACTTGATATCGTTGTAGAATCTAGTGAATTTTGAAATGGAGTGATTTTGAGGCTTTTATTAGTTTTGCTAAAGAGCTCACTCCCGGTGAAGGGATCTCGGCTCTTTCCTCATCGAATAAGGTACGGGATATATCATATATATCACTGTGCAAAGCAAAACTCAAAAAGCCGTTAAAAGTCAAACCGAGTGTTGTAGCATCTGCCAGTTTCGCTAAAGAGGTCACTCCCGGTGAAGGGATCTCGGCTCTTTCCTCATCGAATAAGGTGCAGGGTATATTATATATACCGCTATGCAAAGCAAAACTTTAGCTACCCTTTTTATTTTAAAATTTGATTCTACAACATCTTTTAGGTTTCTTTTCTTTCATTAATCATATTAATGAAGTCCCATCATTTAAGTCACCTAAACATCACAGATAAATACGACGTACACTTATGCCATCCGCATTCGCCTCGATGTCCCCTCGTGCACCGTTAGGTTAGGTAACTAACGGCAGAGCAAGGCAGGGCTAGTGCGGGTGTAAAACATAAGTAACGCCTATATAATATATCATATATACTATATAAAGTATCTATAACAACATATCAAATGATCTCATCACAGATATCGCAGCAGAAATATAGATATAATATGGGATATACTAGGACGTCCGTATTTAGTATTTAGCCAACAATAGAAAATACGGATTCCACAGTCGCGATGAATAGCCACGCCCACACCCTGGACCCCTACGAGAGCGGCAAGCGACCCTACCAATTCTGGAGTTTAGGAGACCCGGTCTCGACTCCTCGAGATGGCCTCCCACTGAACCCCAGAACCCGGTCACCTGTGCTCCCTTCCTTGGGTCCATCCTAATGCGGAAAAGTAAATAATATACAACACAGGTGGCATCGACCTCAGCCCGGAAGTGCCCCAAATAAAAGAATATTACATTACATTTGAATTTACATGAATGAAAATATAAAACTCTCATCTCACATAAAACCCCCGGCTATTCAATCGCGACAATCCTGCACATCATACCTCAGCAACACATAATATCTCATATCATCAACGTAAGTAAGTACGCATACACCGATTGTCGTCGACGTATAGCAATGACAATCGGCAATACCACTACATACTACACTTACGGTCACAGAAAAGAAAGTGTAAAACTGCAATATCTGGAATCCACATTCTCTTTAGACATCGTAAATGCGAAATATCACATACTTCGTATTTCATGTCTACTAATATGAATTCCACACATTGCATCACATTCCACATAATTAGACAGTATTAAAGTTTTCGAACGAATGATCAAATACCCAAGATTCACTAAAGCTCAACACTTAAGCGGAGTTCAAAAACTCGGAGTGTGACACAGTAGTAGCGGTCCAGCCGTAGAAGGGTCAAGCCAACGCCTCACATGTGGCACGCCGTACTGCCCCAAACCCTAAGGTTCAAAGGGCAGTTCAATACGGTCATATAATCGAGTTAAGGTTTGTTGTCTTCTAGAGGGTCCACCACAAAACTTGCACTTATCTCCGAAGGATTTAAACCCCGTGAAAAGTGAGTAAATGACACTCGTTCGAACAATTCGATACTTTCTAATTTACCCGGAAAAGTCACGAAATGAAAATTCCGATCGAATCGACGAGTCCAAAACCATCTCCAGAATTTACAGTACTAAATTCAGATTAAAAATACTCCAAAACAATATACAAGCAGAGTAATTAGTTACTGTACAAAAACCACACCATGAATCAACAGAACGGCCGCGGAACCGCGGCCTAAGCAGGTTATTGCCGCGGTTCCGCGGTGGATTTAACTGTTCATGGCCTCGTTTTTCACAATAATTCTTACATTTACCTGATGAATTTTTTGCATATTTTTAATTCTGAAAATAACCAGATTTTAAAAAATGTCCAGAGAGCATCCGAGAAAGTCGTATTTTGGTTCGATCGGAGTTTTTACTTCGTAAAAGTGTCGCCTAATGTTCTAGGTTGGCTCTGATACCAATGTTGGGTTAGCCTAGCACCTCATGAAGGGTTTGGAAGCATCACATGAACCAAAGATTGAATTTTTAGGGTGCTAAGTTAACGAACATAGAATCGTTCCTAGAAAATTAGGGTTTCAAAAACCTTGCATATCATCTCATGAAAGAAAAGTTAGGGTTTGGAGAGTACAACCTTTGTAGCTCCCTACACTAGACTCCTTGGCTACTTGGGGTTTGGAAAAGCTCCGCTTGAACTCCTCTAGGTCACCGATGATCCACCTGGAGTCCTCTTTGTCCAAGCTAGCAACTTCGCGAGATCAAGAATGAAAAACGAAGCTAACACTCTAAACAAGTGGGCAAGACTTGTGTAGAATGATTTTGTGGTGACTTTTCTTACTTCAAAATCCTATCTTGATGAATGATTTTCTCTCTAGAAAATTCAAGAGAGCATGAGCTCAAGGTTGAAGAAGATGATGGATATTTTAGAAGAAGATAAGAATAACTCTTAAAGAGAAAAAGAAAAACATAAGAATATATATTTTTCTTTCTCTCATCTCAAACCATGGTTAAACAATATGGCTATTTATTTCATTCTAGTTAAAAGAGAAGAGGAAGATAAATCATGGTTAAATGGTAGGTGAAAATGGTTAGGTCAAAAGAAGAGTGTAGAAGATAACCATTCATTCACCTTTTTTCTCTTTTCTTTTGTTTTAACTTTAAATAGAAATAAATATCCATAATATAAACAATGGTGTGAGTCTTATATATCCACCATTTTCTATGTATAAACAACCATGATAGATGATGTATGTATGTATGTGTGCATGCACATCCATATGTGCATGAATCAATAAGGAATGCATACATGCATCCAAACATCCAATAGATACAAGAAAAGATTTCTAGTGAGAATCTAATGGTTAAATGATAAATCAACACTTGATTTATCAATCCGGCCATATCACATACGACCCTAACCAAAAACAAGCCGCCCGATCAATATACGGTATCCTATACGCGCATTTTAATCGGGTCCATGCGCATATCGCATACGCGCACCACAACGTTTCGCCTGGACTAGATAACTCCATTGTGGGACTCTAAGACTCATCAATACGCCGGCAGTGGGTGATGATCATATCAAGCACCCCCAAGCCGCAAGCGGTCAGCTAAACGTAACGGCCATCCGGGTATTGAGCGATCAGAAGAGAGCAAGCGAACCTGCTATAACTCCCGTCGAGCCAACCGGCAACAGTTCCCATATAGTCCGGTCTCCTCGTCTGATATGTCGCATATCAAGTCTAGGGGTGGTAAACGTCCGACCCCAATAACCGATAAGTCATGCCGATGTGAGGCTCATAACGGGTCGAGAAACTACTGGTAACACTTACCAGCAAATCTCTGAATCAGCCTTGGCCAGGGACTTCCCTGTTACGGCCAATTGAGCACAGTGCAACATCAACCCCCAATACCGGGAGAGACGAAACCCCTCCTATCGCTCATTGCCTCCATGTGACTCGGGACTGTACCCAAAAACCACCGTTTTGCACGCCCTCATGGACGTGGTAAGGTAGAACTCAAAATACAGTGGGAATCACACAAGACTCTATGACGATCTCGGGTCTACAGACTAACCTGTACAAGTGTCACCTGAGAACTGCCATCTGACGTGAGGTATAATACCATTTGGGAGTTCTCGGCGAGTCCATCCAGTGTATCCAGTCTCCACTGAGCACCCGTATACCATCTCTGATGTCAAACGCCAATGGATATGGGATCATCCATCGCCCATCTCATGGGTCGAGAAGCGTCTACACTGGTATATCGATGCCCCGTCTTGATACACCCATGACTAGGGACCTTGAAGGATGTACTTATGGACTACCATGTCCCCACTAGTATGATCCGCATCATAGTCCAGGTAGTCAGTACACATCATAAGGGCTTTACCAACATGTAACTATAAGACAGTATAAAGAGACTAGTATACATGTTAAGATAAAGAGTAACCAGATAGCATACTATCATATCGAGCAAGAAAGTCATCCTTATATACGTCCAAGCATCCAATATATTGTACATGATCTGTACAATACTGGCCTCTAGGGCATACATACAACTAACAAGAGCGGTGATGACAGTTTCTTCCCGGTGCTCGGGAACCTCAAGAAAAGCGTTGTAGAAGTGAGTGATGTATCCTTTAAAGGATTCCTTTTCCCCGCTCTTTATGGTGAAGTGGTAATTCACAGTCCGCTTCTGTCGATTGTTCCCGACGAAATGTCCGAGGAACTGGGTGGCAGCTCATCAAAGGTAGAGATGGAGCGTGGCGTGAGTCCTCGGAACCAGTCTCGTCCAGCCCAGATGAGAGTAGCGGGAAATTCTCAGCATTGGGCAGCGTCAGAATTATCCTGGAAGCTCATGCCCGCCATAAATGCGTCCAGATGGTCCTTTGGGTCAGGCTTCCCGTTGAAGAGGGCCACCTTGGGAGGTTTGTTTCTGGACGAGACATGTGCAGCGAGCAGCTCCTCAGTGAAGGGCTTTGTAAGCGAGTCAGCGGCATACCTGGCCCCCTCGCTCGATGGATGACCCTCCCGATGTATACCCTCGATTTTCTTTTTGAGGGCGTCGAGACAGTTGTGGTACCCCGAGGATTCGGCGTAGTCGGAGTTGTGGCCCTTCATGCTTGTAGCCCGCGCCTGGCTGCAACTCCGGTTCCGTTCTATCAAATTCCTCAGGTCCCTTGGCAAGGTAATTCTTGAGTTTTCGCGGCGAGTGCTGCCCGCGCGGCCCCGTCGAGGGAGAGGGTGCCAGCCATGCCTGGGAGAAGGCGAGCTGACCGACACCTTTTCGGAAGGGACGGGAACGCGATGTGCCTCAGGGTGATGGGCTCTTTCACAAGACCGCGGCGTGGAGCCATGTAGCGCCCAGCGGGTCATTGAATCAGTCGCTGCGGGGGACCTGTGGTCGCCAGAGTGAGCAAGACATTGGTCAATGGTGCCAGCGGGGGCAGCATTGTAGGGTTCCTAGGCATCCTAATGAGGTCTCGCAAGGCATCGAACATGCCAATTTCAAAAATTCTAGGTGCCGAGAAACCCGACTACGGACCGTTGGCTAGAAATCTAGGCGAAAAACAATCTAGTTAACAACTTAACTAATGGGTTATCGGAAATACAACCTTTGTAGATCCGGTGCTCCACCTCCATAGCTCCGCAACGAAGTCCTTTGCTGTCCAAAAAGAATCCGGGCTCTAGCGTCGGCTTTATCGGAGAATAGGCGAGCTAGGTCGTCGATGTCCATGCCGAAGATGATCTACGTCGAGGCATCGCTAAATCAAGCTCCACCTTCACCAAGTCATGAAAACTTGTGAAGGAAACACACTCTATTACTTGGCAAGAGGTAGAGGATGAAGAAATAGGAGTTAGGTTCACTTTAGAATTGGATTTCTCACTCAAATCATCAATCCACCATTGATGAAGAAAGCTTTTCTTCTTTGAAGAAGATGAAGAAGAAGAAGCTAGTATTATGATAAGATAATTCAAAAAGAAAAGTATAACAATACTTATCATAATATTAACTCTAGTCAAGTGTAGAGAATGAATCATGGTTAGTGGGAATGGTTAGGGTTAAGGATGAGATAAGAATGGTTGACTTGATCAAAGTTTCATGAAGCTTCAACTAAACTCCAAATTAAGCCACCATTCTTTTCTCCTTTCCATTTATTTTCCAAAAGAATAAACAAATAAATGAATAAATAAATAATGGGAGAATAAACAAAACCCTAACCACTCTCACAACCATGGTTTAATCTTCACACAAATCCAATTTAACATATATCATCAAACATGATACAATCATGTGCACAAAACTATATCAAATATACAATGTGCACATCCGAGCGAGAAAATCCATTTAAAGTGAACCGATACTAGTTAATGCAAAGTAATATATCAAATATATAATTATGCATTAAATCATTAAATCAACTCATGATTTAACGATCCGGTCATATCGCATATAACCGGCTAGTGTCTAATGTATCGGCTTATCAAATCAATCCTTGATTCGATAACTAGGGTATATCTCATATAACCTAATCGATACATTCATCGCGAGAATGGAATACGGTATCACATACACGCATTATTCTCGGTCCCGCACATATCTCATATGCGCTCCTATTTCGTTTCGCTTGAGCCAGGAAACCTCTGTGTAGGACTCTAAAGACTCGTCAATACGCCGGCAGCAGGTGATGATCATATCAAGCACCCACAAGCCGCAAGCGGTCTGCTAAACGTAACGGCCACCCGGGTATTGAGCGATCTGAAGATCGACGAGCAAGCCCGCTCACACTCCAGTGAATCCAACCAGTAACACTACCGTACAGTCCGGTCTGATCGTCTGATATGTCACATATCTCGCCTAGGGGTGGTAAACGTCAGACCCCAATAGCTCGATAAGTCGTGTCGATATGAGGTCTATAACAATTCGAGAAACTACTGGTAACACTTACCAGTAAATCTCAGCAACCATGGCCTGGGATTTCCTGTTATAGCCAATCGAACACAGCGCAACATCAACCCCCTATACCGGGAGAGACGAATCCTCTCCTATCGCTCATTGCCTCCATGTGACTCGGGACTGTACCCAAAAACCACCGTTTTGCACGCCCTCTTGGACGTGGTAAGATGGAAATCAAAGCACAGTGGGAACCACACAAGACTCTATGACGATCTCGGGTCAACAGACTACTCTGTACCAGTGTCACCAGAGAACTGCCATCTGACGTGAGGTATAATACCATCTGGGAGTTCTCGGCGAGTCCGTCCAGTGTACCCAGTCTCTACTGAGCACCCGCATATCATCTCTGATGTCAAACACCAATGGATATGGGATCATCCATCGCCCATCTGTATGGGTCGAGAAGGTATACGCTAGTCTACTCTGGTATATCGATGCCCCATCTCGATACACCCACGACTAGGGACTTTGAAGGATGTACTTATGGACTACCATGTCCCCACTAGTATGATCCGCATCATAGTACAGGTAGTCAAGTACAGATCCTAAGGGCTTTACCAACATGTAACAGAGAGACAATCAGTATACACGTTAAGGTAAAGAGCAACCAGATAGCATACTATCATGTCGAGCAAGAAAGTCCTCCCTATATATGTCCCAGCATCCACTACAATATACATCCTATGTACAGTAATGGCCTCTAGGGCATATATATAACTAACAATCTCCCACTTGCACTAGGGCCATCTGTAGCAGTGGTTGTAGTATCTCATACTCAACCATCCCATAAAAATCTCTCTCTGGGAACAGGCCTTTGTGAGTGGATCCGCTGTGTTGTCCTCTGAGTCTACTCTCCCAACCTCGATCTCTCTGGAGATCAACTATCTCCATGATCAGGTGATACTGCCTTAGAATATGTCTGGATCACTGATGGGACCTGCATTCCTTGGCATAAGCCACAACTTCATTGTCACACAATGGGAGGAACATAGTTCATCTCATGAACCACTATACACCCAAACAGCATCTTTGGTAGCATCTTAAGTAGCGATGTATCCTGCCTTCATCGTCTAGTATGTCACGGTATCTAGCTTGGAACTCTTCCAACATACCGTCCCTTTACTGAGGGTAAAGACAATGCCTGCGACTGACGTTCAGTCGTCTTTATCACCCTGGAACACTTCCAGTGATTCTCCCCAGGATCAATTGATACTATCTCACTACAACTAGTGAGAATCCTAACATCCATTTAGATCTATCTCATAGATCCAAAACTTAGGATTAAGGAGGTATCATCTTGATCCTAAGTGGAGAATCTTTGTGACAAGCGGAGATTGACCGAGCGTAGCATAGGAAACTCTTTCCTTATCAAGAGTATGTCATCCACGTACTCTACGAGGATCACCACCATACTCCCTACTACCTTTTTGTTTATACAAGGTTCATCTACCATTTTGATGATGTCAAACTGTTTGACTTATCCATCAAAACAGATGTTCCAACTCCGCGATGCCTGCTTTATCCTATAAAACATCTTGCACACGTTTCCGCTGCTCCCACTGTCTACGAAGCCCTCTGGCTGTGTACTTATAGAAACTCTCTTCTAAACATCATTTAGAAAAGCTGTCATGACACCCAACCACCAGATATCGTAGTCATGGTATGTAGCCGTGGCAAGTAGGATCTGGATGGACTTAAGCATAGCTCCTTAGAAAAAAGGTTTCCTCATGATCCACACCTGGTCAATGATGCAAACCTTTAACAAGTCTAGCTTTGAAAGTCTCAACTTTTCCATCTACACCAAGTAATCTTCTCAAGATATACTTGCTCCTGATGGGGATTTAACCCTTCAGATATTGCAACTAAAGTCCATACTTTGTTGGTGTATAAAGATTCCATCTCAGATCACTAAGCATCCAGCCATTCTTACAGAGTCATACTCCTGATGGCCAGCTTGAAACTAGTTGGGTCATCATCTCATGATGCAATCCTCGCTCCCACTGTCATAGAGAAACAGAAGTATCTCTCAGGTGGGTGAGGAACCCTACTAGATCGGCGGAGAGGCTGAGGTTCGTTGGAATCTACTGAATCCTTTGGTTCTACCAAATCATCTGCCGTTGTTTGTATAGCTGAAACCTTTCCAGTTGTACATAACAGATCTTGCCTCGAGCTTGTCCGGATTTTGCTTTTCAGACATAGGCTGGACAACCCCAAATCTCAACTAACTTGAGAGATGGGCTCTTCCCTTATCATATCAAATATGAAGTGGTAGGCAACTGATTTGATTGGAACCCTATTCAATAGGTATGCAGCTTCTCAAGTGCATAACTCCCAAAAGGAAATAGGTAACTCAGCAGTACTCATCATAGAGCACACCATATCAAATAGGGTGTATATGCTCCGCCCCGATATACCATCGTGCTATGGTGTATACGGAGGAGTAATGCTGAGAGAGAATCTCATTCTCCTTTAGAATAGTCCAGGAATTCCATGCACAAGTATTCTCCTCCCAGATCTCATCATAGGACATAATACTTATACCCGTATTTTGGTTCTCTACTTCTAACTTATATTCTGTGAATATCTCAAAAGGTTCGGACTTGTGTTTCAACAGGAACATATGTCTAAATCTTGAGAGATTATCAGAGAACGTAATGAAGTACAAAGAACCATTCTTGGCATGTGTAGACAGGGGACCTACATACATCAACATGTATCATCCCAAGAGTTTACTAACTCTTTCTCTGTTTCCAATAAACAGAGCTGGTGTCATTATATCTTTGTGACATGACTGGCAAGTTTCATAAGATGTAAATTCAAACTGTTTTAAATATACATCTAAATGTAACTTCAGCCAGTCGGGTCGCATTGATATGACCTAGTCTACAATGCCTCAAGAAGAATTTGTTCATTTCTGAACTCTTCCTCTTGTGTGTGTTCAGTATACTAGGAACTGTAGTTTGATTTAGAATGTTAATGCTTTTAGATAGCGTGCCTGAACCGATCAACTTTTGATATAGGAAATGTTCAAAACATTATCCATCAATACAAAATTATATCCTTTCTTTACTAATAAAGAGACTGATATGATTTTGTATATCAGGTTCGGTATCTAATAGCATTTGTTCAGAATCAATGTATTCGTAATACAGGGTGACAGTGACCAACAGACTTGGCTGCAACACTTGCCCCGTTTTCTGCCTCATGAAACTTATCACCCGTTCTCAGTTTTTCTACCCTTCTGTAGCCCTATGTAACATATTACATATCTGGGATCCTGATCTGGTATCACATACCCAGGACGTAAAGGACACTGAGAAACAATTCTCTATATAATGAACACACCCGAAGATGATGCATCAGCATGCATTCTCTTCGTTTGGGCGGCACGGGAAATCTGGTATTCCCTTTATTTCCTGCTCTGTCTTATAACAATTATAAGTTGGAGCGGGACCAACGTTCCCCAGCTCAGTATAACAAGCGGGTTCAGTCAATATTCCGTTTTATTATCTTGATTAAGGCGTGATATGGTCGCTACCTGGAGAGAGAGAGAAGAAAACACTCAGCGTGCGCTCTTGCAAGAATAGATTGGTTATTATTTTATTTAATCAGGATGGCTCCCACTGCTTTTTATCAAATCTTCCTTCAAACCCTAAAAGGAAAGACTAGCCGGGATTAATTACACACTACAAGTTCGCCAATCTTTCAGCCAGGCCAGTGTCGGTACTTTGAGGGAGGTCCCCCGTGCTTTCGCACGAACCTAATTAATGTAAACCTCGTTTTCCCAGAGGCGTAACCCCGTTGACACCTTTCTAGACACCTACTTGATCGGCTAATTGTAATGTATAAAACTCTCCCAGGAGTAACTCTTACTCACAGCGGGTATCGGGATCCAACTATCTCATAGAAGGTATGCAATCTCATTGCAAATTTCAACACTTGAAATTCCCGATAATATTTTGCCCCTAGCAGCTATATGACCTTAACATAGTCAACAAATCATAAGTGCTAGTCAAGTTCAACCCGTCATTTCCCGATTGAATTAAACCCACCCGCACGACCCTTAGCATAGTCAACAAAGTCGCACGACTACCCTAATCCAATCACATCATATGCTTATGCAGATAAGCACTAATTAGCTACCGCACACTACGCCTTAACATAGTCAACAAACGTAGCACGAATACTAACCAGTACTTATCTGAAATGACGGAGGGCTACGACAGGTTTTTCTGAAAACCTATTGCGTAATGAACTTGATATCGTTGTATAATCAAATGATTTTTAAAATGGAGTGCTTTTGAGGCTTTTCTAGTTTTGGTAAAGGAGTCACTCCCGGTGAAGGGATAGTCGGTCCTTTCCTCGTCGAATGAGGTGCGGGATATATCATATATATCACTGTGCAAAGCAAAAACTCTTAAAAGCAATCAAAAGACAAACCGAGTGTGTAGCATCTTCCAGTTATTGCTAAAGGAGTCACTCCCGGTGAAGGGATCTCGGTCCTTTCCTCATCGAATAAGGTGCAGGATATATCACATATACCGCTATGCAAAGCAAGAACTGTAGCTACCTGTTTTATTTTGAAATTCGATTCTACAACATCTTAGGTTTCTTTTATTTCATCTCATTAATGAAGTCCCATCATTTAAGTACCTAAACATCACAGATAAATACGACGTACACTTATGCCATCCGCATTCGCCTCGATGTCCCCTCGTGCACCGTTAGGTTAGGTAACTAACGGCAGAGCAGGGCAGGGCTAGCGCGGGTGTAAAACATAAGTAACGTCTATATAATATATCATATATACTATATACTGTATCTATCACAGAACATCACATGATCACATCACAGATATCGCAGCAGAAGAATCATATGAAATATTGGATATACTAGGACGTCCGTGTTTTCAATACGAGCCAGTATAAAACACGGATTCCACGGTCGTGATGAATAGCCAAACCCACACCCGTAGACCCCTACGAGAGCGGCAAGCAACCCTACCAATTCTAGAGTTAGGAGACCCGGACTCGACTCCTCGAGTTGGTCTCCCACTGGACTCCAGAACCCGGTTACTTGTGCTCCCCTCCTTGGGTCTATCCTAGTGCGGAAAAGTAAATAATATACAAATGGTGACAACTTCCGCAACCTGGAAGTGCCCCAATAAAAGAATATTACATACAAGTTTTTACATGAATGAAAATGAAAAACACTCATCTCACATAAAAACCCCCGGCTATTCAAACACGACGATCCAATATAACATATCCAGCAACACATAACATCACATGTCAACAACGTAAGTAAATATGCGCATCCCAATTGTCGTTGACGTATAGCAATGAAACCGGCGATATCACATATTACACTTACGGTCACAGAAAAGAAAGTGTAAAACTACAACAGTTGGAATCAGCAACCACCTCAGACATCGCATGCCTGACCAAATGAATTTCTTAGACATCACATGCCTAACAATTATAAACCCCGCATTTTAGTCTCATTATCGAAAACTCTTTTCAATATCAAGTCGGGTAATTCAACAAGATTCCCGACATCCTGATCGAATACTCGTCGCAAACTTCAGTAGGCGGCCGCACCCCCGATACCGTCGACGAAGTGCACCAAGGCGGAACACCGCTACCGCGAGCACCCGGACGGATGCTTTCGGCGACGGGGTTCTCCTACAGTCACTTGGTCGGGGCTATGGAGCGAGGCTGTCTATTAAGTTTACCCAGCGAGTATCCGCGTACGCTACGTGATTGCAACGGACTTTTGATCACATCAAAATTCCGTGGAAACCGATCATGTGAGACTAAATTGCTACGTTTATAACATTCATTTAGTTATCTCATAACTATTTGTGAATTCCAATTATTGTATCCCATTCCAGATAATTAGAAAATGTTAAACTTTCCGATTGAACATTCGAACACCCAAGTTTTCCCGATACAGATCAACACATGAAACAAGTCTAACAACATTCCGTTCGTGCCTCAGTACCAACGGTCCAGCCGTAGAAGGGTCAAGCCAACGCCTCACATGTGGCACGCCGTACTGCCCTAAACCCTAAGGTTCAAAGGGCAGTTCAAGACGGTCACATAATCGAGTTAAGGTTTGTTGTCTTCTAGAGGGTCCATCGCGTTACTTGCACTACTTAGAACGTCGTTAAACTACGGAAAGATCCAACACTTGGAAATTTCCCGACAGGGGAAAAGTTGGGTATTTATATCCGGTCGAACTTTTTAACATATTCTAAAAATTATCCGGAAAGCCACACAGACAAAATTTGATACTCCGATCGAAACACCGAATCCCCAAAATAATCCCAGAAAATACAACTCTGGAATAAATTTTAAAAATACCCAGAAAATCCAGCATAAAATAATAGGAGTTACTGTGCAAACAGTGTACGATGACGTCATCATTCCGCCGCGGAACCGCCGCAGAATGCAGGCTTCTGCCGCGGTTCCGCCGCGGTTTGTACTGTTCATCGAAAAAAATTTGCATCATAATTCTTATTTTTTCCTGCTGAATTTTTTAGCAATTTTTAATTTGAAAAAATCCATGTTTTCAGAAAACGTCCAGAAAGCATTTTCCGGTTGGGGTTTCGGGTCGTTCGGACTTCAAAATCCGTCTAGACTTCGCCTAAGGCTCTAGCTAGGCTCTGATACCACTGTAGGGTTCCTAGGCATCCTAATGAGGTCTCGCAAGGCATCGAACATGCCAATTTCAAAAATTCTAGGTGCCGAGAAACCCGACTACGGACCGTTGGCTAGAAATCTAGGCAAAAAACAATCTAGTTAACAACTTAACTAATGGGTTATCGGAAATACAACCTTTGTAGATCCGGTGCTCCACCTCCATAGCTCCGCAACGAAGTCCTTTGCTGTCCAAAAAGAATCCGGGCTCTAGCGTCGGCTTCATCGGAGAATAGGCGAGCTAGGTCGTCGATGTCCATGCCGAAGATGATCTACGTCGAGGCATCGCTAAATCAAGCTCCACCTTCACCAAGTCATGAAAACTTGTGAAGGAAACACACTCTACTACTTGGAAAGAGGTAGAGGATGAAGAAATAGGAGTTGGGTTCACTTTAGAATTGGATTTCTCACTCAAATCATCAATCCACCATTGATGAAGAAAGCTTTTCTTCTTTGAAGAAGATGAAGAAGAAGAAGCTAGTATTATGATAAGATAATTCAAAAAGAAAAGAATAACAATACTTATCATAATATTAACTCTATTCAAGTGTAGAGAATGAATCATGGTTAGTGGGAATGGTTAGGGTTAAGGATGAGATAAGAATGGTTGACTTGATCAAAGTTTCATGAAGCTTCAACTAAACTCCAAATTAAGCCACCATTCTTTTCTCCTTTCCATTTATTTTCCAAAAGAATAAACAAATAAATGAATAAATAAATAATGGGAGAATAAACAAAACCCTAACCACTCTCACAACCATGGTTTAATCTTCACACAAATCCAATTTAACATGTATCATCAAACATGATACAATCATGTGCACAAAACTATATCAAATATACAATGTGCACATCCGAGCGAGAAAATCCATTTAAAGTGAACCGATACTAGTTAATGCAAAGTAATATATCAAATATATAATTATGCATTAAATCATTAAATCAACTCATGATTTAACGATCCGGTCATATCGCATATAACCGGCTAGTGTCTAATGTATCGGCTTATCGAATCAATCCTTGATTCGATAACTAGGGTATATCTCATATAACCTAATCGATACATTCATCGCGAGAATGGAATACGGTATCATATACACGCATTATTCTCGGTCCCGCACATATCTCATATGCGCTCCTATTTCGTTTCGCTTGAGCCAGGAAACCTCTGTGTAGGACTCTAAAGACTCGTCAATACGCCGGCAGCAGGTGATGATCATATCAAGCACCCACAAGCCGCAAGCGGTCTGCTAAACGTAACGGCCACCCGGGTATTGAGCGATCTGAAGATCGACGAGCAAGCCTGCTCACACTCCAGCGAATCCAACCAGTAACACTACCGTACAGTCCGGTCTGATCGTCTGATATGTCACATATCTCGCCTAGGGGTGGTAAACGTCAGACCCCAATAGCTCGATAAGTCGTGTCGATATGAGGTCTATAACAATTCGAGAAACTACTGGTAACACTTACCAGTAAATCTCAGCAACCCTGGCCAGGGATTTCCTGTTATAGCCAATCGAACACAGCGCAACATCAACCCCCTATACCGGGAGAGACGAATCCCCTCCTATCGCTCATTGCCTCCATGTGACTCGGGACTGTACCCAAAAACCACCGTTTTGCACGCCCTCTTGGACGTGGTAAGATGGAAATCAAAGCACAGTGGGAACCACACAAGACTCTATGACGATCTCGGGTCAACAGACTACTCTGTACCAGTGTCACCAGAGAACTGCCATCTGACGTGAGGTATAATACCATCTGGGAGTTCTTGGCGAGTCCGTCCAGTGTACCCAGTCTCTACTGAGCACCCGCATATCATGTCTGATGTCAAACACCAATGGATATGGGATCATCCATCGCCCATCTGTATGGGTCGAGAAGGTATACGCTAGTCTACTCTGGTATATCGATGCCCCATCTCGATACACCCACGACTAGGGACTTTGAAGGATGTACTTATGGACTACCATGTCCCCACTAGTATGATCCGCATCATAGTCCAGGTAGTCAAGTACAGATCCTAAGGGCTTTACCAACATGTAACAGAGAGACAATCAGTATACACGTTAAGGTAAAGAGCAACCAGATAGCATACTATCATGTCGAGCAAGAAAGTCCTCCCTATATATGTCCCAGCATCCACTACAATATACATCCTATGTACAGTAATGGCCTCTAGGGCATATATATAACTAACAGGCATCACCTTCCCCTCTGTGGAGGTTGTGATCCTTGGGAGGGGGAACGGCGACCTGGAGGCGAGGCCCGCCGTTTGGACGCGGACGAGGGCATCCACTATGGACGCGAGCCTGTCGATCCGTGCAGAGAAGGCATGGATGGTGTTTGGGGGAGGAGTAGATCCATCCGTGCCTCCGTTTTGGGGAAGGCGGCGGCTTGTGCTCGGATCGTCACGGTGTTCGCTCTCATGAAGTCGAGAGTGGAAAATCAACTTTCGATGAGTGGAAGGAACAAGGTCAGAGTTCCCACATATAGCGCCAACTGATGGAGGTTTGGATCTCCTTCAGCTATTGTCCTCTGTCGATCTGTCGCGAGCGTTGATGAACGGCTGAGATTGGTATTGAGGGTTGTCTCCCTGAGCGTGTGGATCTTAGTGGGCTTGTTTTGATGTAAAGCCGATCTATCTGCAAAAGAAGTCCCGGGGTGGTTGTACCACCGTGGACCCTCCGACGATCAAGTTAACCAAGGAATTTGAGCAGATTAGCGGCTTATTGGAATAAAATTGCGTTACCTGAGTCGTCCGGGAGAGGGTTTTTTATAGTGGTCGCTCGGAGCGAGCTGGCGCGAGATCTTCGCCGTCTGTCACGTCCCTGGCATTACGCCTACGTAAATGACGTGATCCCCCCATTAATGATGAGGTACGTTCGTTAATGGGGGGATACAGCGGCGTAGAACTCGGGATCGTGGGGTGGCGGATATCTAGCGTCTGGTGAAATCCGCGGAGCCGTGGCGGAGGCGCTTCCGATCTGCGTTCTAGGTTGCTTGGTAGAACCGGGAATGCTTAGCTCGGCGGCAGGCTCAAGGTGAATGGGAGGCCGAGGAAGCTCGGTTCTGTGATAGCTCGGAGGAAAGCTGGGAGGGCTGAGGAAGCTCAGCGTGTACGAGGGCTCGGAGGAAAGCCCATGGTCATTTATAAGGCATGCATAGGAGTGCTCAGGGATGCACCGATGATCGGGTCATACCTCGAGACGAAAGCCAAGGGAAAGCCTCTAATGCATAGTGCTTGCCCTGTTTCCGTGAGCCCCGGGACACGTCATCTGCCACGTGTCTATTGGATATAGTGCCCTCAGAGTCAATTATTGGATCACAGGCACGTGATTGCAATGATTGAGGGATGACCTATGCCGGTAGGACAGTCTTACTCAAGATGATAGTATGCTATCTGGTTTATCTCTATCATCATGTACAGCTTTAGGTGACCTTACAGATCACTATTACACATTGATAGAGCCCTTAGGATTCTTGCTTGATGGCCAGCAGTATGATGACGATCATATACATGGGAGCTAGGGTCTATAAGCACATCCTTAAAGTGGTCCCTAGTCGTGGGAGTTTCAAGACTGGGCATCGATACTCCATTAGTAGACTAGCGTACACAGTCGAGACCCCGACGAGGGGCGGTGTCCGGTCTCACAAGCCATTGGTGTCAGTTGGATCACCTAAGATGTATACAGGTGCTCATTGGGTTATGAGTACACCGGACAGGACTTGCCGGGAACATGCCAGTTGGTATTATACCTGACGTCAGATAGCAGTTCCCTGGTGACATGTGTACAGGTTAGTTCATCGACCTGAGATCATCATTTGTCTCGTGTGAGTTCCCACTGTGCTTTGATTACTACCCCACCACGGCTCAAAGGAGTCGCGCAAACAGGTTTTAGTTGGGTAAAGTCCCGAGCCACATGGAGGCAGTGAGCGGATCGGCAGGGGTTTCGTCTCTCCCGGTATTGGAGGTGAGATCGAGCTGTGTCTAGGAGAGCCATTACACGAAGTCCTTGGCCAAGGCAGGAGATATACTGGTTGGTATTCCAGTAGTATCTCATGGTGTTCTGGGCTACACTCCGACATGACTTGTACCGCTTTTGGGGGTCTGACTTTTACTAACCCCCTAGGCCCGACATGCGATGCTCATAGATGAACGGACCGGACTGTACGGATATTGTCACTGACAGGCTCAGTAGGGTGTCAGGATGAGTTCGCTCATCGACCTCCCTTTTGGTCAATACCTGGTAGCCCGTTACATACAGCTAGTACCTCTGACGAGCTAGTGGTTAAATCCACAGCCAAAGTATTGATGAGTCTTTAGAGTCCCCCACAGACAGTTTCTCAAGTTTCGGGCGAAACGTTGTAGAGGCCGTATGATATATGCCAGGGTTCGATCATATACGTGCAGTAGCGCATGGATCATGATCGGGCGGATCATACTAGTGGACTTTGGTTTAAGCCGGATCCTAATATTAGATTTGTTGGATTACTTTAGTCTCATTGCATTCGCATTCGGTCGGAATGCGGATGCAAGTATGTATATACAGGTGAGGGGTATCCTTGTGATCCGTCACGAGTTTACTTTAGATATTGCCGTATCTTTTTATTGTTGTAAACATTTGGATTAATGTTTACAAATGGAAATTGTGAGCATAAATCATCATTTTGAGCATTTAATGTGACATAGACTTCATTAGTGACTCATGGTCTCTTTTCTTGTGCTAATGTCACATTATGTGATTGATTTGTGGTTTGATATGAGAGGAAGAGAGAGAAAGGCAGCCATTGTAAAGGTTTTTGGTCTTGTATTTTTGATAGACACTCTCTCATTTTATCATAGAACAAAAGAAAGAAAATGGCTTCTCTTCTTCTTCTTCTTCTAGCTCACAACCTCCATTGATGGCTTCATCTTCAACCTCCATCCATGCAATGGATGCAAGAGAAAAAGTTGTCATAAACATTCTCTACTTCGCCTTGGACACGTCGACTAGCGAACTTCGTGCCCGAGTTGCTTCGGATGAAGCGGGAGCCCGTAAAAAGACTCGAAGATGTGGTGCCCTTTCCGACGAGGAGACCGGAGATCGGAGATGCCGCGAGGAGCTAGGGATGGTGGCCAAAGACCGAAGGACACGGATCGATCGATATAGCTTTCTAACCCTTTCTCTAGTTGCTAGTTGTAGGTTAATGGTTCGATCCGGATTTAAAGTCTGCGATAGCGCCAGTTTCAAGTTTAGAAAAAGTTTTCGTTTCCGCATTTTGGCCTCAGACAGACGGCCGGGCGCTACCGTAGACTTACATGGTATCAGAGCCACGCCATTAATCTTTACTAGCTTGCTCTAACGTGTTTAGAACTTCGATCGAACGAAATTTTCCAAAACCGCATTTCCAATTCTGCAGTTTCTGTCGAAATTTTTTTGTCGTCAAAAAATTATTTTGAGTATTGCAGAAAATCAGGCAGGCTTTTTTAAGAAAACTGCAGAAAATTTGTAGCATGAGCTCACTGTAGCGCCGCGGAACCTCGGCCGTACCCCCGTTTTGGCCGCAGTTCCGCCGCAGTACTATAGCTACACTGCACCATTTTTCCTACAGTGCTCTCTGACTTGGAAATGGGGTTTCTGGAATGTTTATTTTTGGCCCAGATTATTTTGAGTGTTGCAGTTGTACTTAGGGCCCACTTCGGGAAATTTTGTCGATCGAAAATTTTAAATAAGTTAGTTTACAGTACTTACATTATATCTGCGACCGTGAATGTCATTTGATCGGTAAATCTTGTCTAATTGCTATAGCCCTTTTAGACGGATTTGCGAACGTGACATTCACGTTGATGTTCTGTGTTGTGCTGTGATGTTGCGGATTTGTCGTGGTGGATAGCCTGGATGCAATGGTAGTACAGTTTGGTTGTATTTGTACATTTGATATTGCAGGGCGAGCGTCCGACATGTGGACTGTCGTCACTGCCTGTTTGTATATTATTCTTTTGGGGCACGACCGGGCTGAGGTCGATGTACCCGTTGCATATATTTTACTTTCTGTACTAGGATTACCCAGCGGTGGGGTGCATGGATAGCCGGGTTCTAGAGGGAAACGAGCCCACATGTCATGGCTTTGAGACGGAGGGGGCTTTACTCTAGAATTGGCGGGCTATTCGCCGCACTCGTAGGGGGTACAGGCTGACCCAAGGAGGGGTGCCCAAGTTACCGGATTCCGTGAAGTGCTGGGTGGTCCATTCACTTTGTTGAAGGGGTTACCTCACTTCAGGTTTTGGCGGGTAACTTGCCGCACCCGTAGGGGTCTAGGATTTCATTGCACAGGCTATCCACATGACCAGGGGAACGTCGGGTTTCTGTAGCGGCTCTATGAAACCCGGGGATCCCAGATTATCTGTATTATTCTGTGATGCTTATTACATTTCTGTGATGTTGCATTTTATCACGCCATGAGCGAATATTATATATTGATATATATATACTAGTAGATGTTGTATATATTTTACGCCCGCACTAGTCCAGTCCCCGCTCTGTCGTTAGTTAAGTAACCTAACGGGTGATGATGGGACCCAGTGGCGAATGCGGATGGCATATACGTACATCATATTTTCCTTCTTTTGTGGTGTGATTAATTGATGGGACTTCATTGATTCGGATCAATGCAAGCTAAACAAACCTGTTTGATGTTGTTGGAACATTTTTCAAAAAGCTGTTATTGCAAGGGTGTTCACTTTTGTTTTGCACAGTGGTATTCGGTTATGAATATCCAGCACATAAGTCGACAAGGCAAGGGCCGAGATCCCTTCACCGGGAGTGACCCCTTGGACAGAAGTTTGCGTCAGGGTAATAACTTCACTATAGTCGATTACTTTTTGCTTTGCATCGTGGTATTCAGTTGGAATATCCTGCACCTCATTCTACGGGGAAAGAGCCGAGATCCCTTCACCGGGAGTGACCTCTTTAGCAAAGGTTTTCGCCACTATATTTATAAAAAGCTATCTGGTTCATTCAACGATATCAAGTTCATTACGTTAAAAGTTTTTCGCTAAAACCAGCCGTAGCATTCCGTCATTTCAGATTAGTATTGCATAGTATTCGCGCTACGTTTGTCGTTGCTATTCGCTGAGACGTAGTGTGCGGTAGCTCTATTATTTTAACATTTTAAAAATAATTAAATAATTAATTAAATAAATAAAATCGTTTAAGTGAATTTTATAATTTTCGGTAAAGTAAAACGTAGTTTTCATAAAACTAAACCGTAATTATTTTTCACTATAAATTTAAAAATACCTATTTTAATTATTTTATTAATAGTAAATGGTGTTTATTTAGCCACTTATAAATTTTTAGTTTAATTAAATATTTTTCTTAAATTAATTATTTTAAATATTAACATAAGCTTTATTTTTACACTAAATTAGTGTAAATTACAAATTTGAATGGGTTAAATTTGCAAAAATGAACCATTGCATCTTAGAATCAAGTGTGTTTCATGAAAATTTATTTTCAAAATTTTACAATGGTTCTAGACCATTCTAGGTCAAATGGAGTAAAGAAAATAAAGATTTTTTAAATAAATTCATGAAAAGACTTAATTGTGTGATATTTTTGTGAAATCTTCTACACTTTTCTTCACCTTTTCTCACTCTCCTCACTTTTCCTCACCTCATGGCCGGCCTCACCTCCATGGGCAGCCCCAAAATTTCCCCCCCATCATTTTTGCATTAAAAATCATCAAAATTCGTCAAAAATTCAATAAAAATCCACAAAATCCTAATTAATTCCTACCCTCTATTCTTTGCTCATCTTTACATGGATTTTGGAGATGGAAAGCATTAATTTTGGAGGCTTATTTTCATGTTTGGATTTCATATTGTGGAGGTATAAATCTTCTTCTTTTGATTTATTGTTATTAGATGTTTCATTTAAGCATAATTAGATTTAATAAATAATTTCTATCTATAAGTTTTAAAATTCAAGTTAGGGTTTAGAAAATTAATTTATGGTTTTTATTAATTAAGTAGGGTTATAATAACTAGTTTAACATTTTTATAAGTGGAAAATCTTGTATGGATGATATATTGTAAATTGTTTATCCAAAATTATTTAAATTAATCCATTTTGCAAACTAGATTTCTATATATTGTATATATTGGTGAGATAAAATTCCAATTAATGTTTGTAACACTAGATTGTGGTTTTAATGAGGATATTAATTTGTTGGTGGAATGAAAAACTTAAATTGGTTACTAGTTTCTATTGATAATTGAAAAATACTAATAAAAATGCGATTTTGCTAACTAGATTTTGGAAATTCTTAAATAAATGAAATTTAAAATATAATTTATGGTTTCATTATATCATTATCATCATGATTTGTAGTTTAATGCATTAATTCATGCAAAATCCAGTTTAGATGTGATATTGTGAAATTTTCCTTATAAGTATCGAAATCGGGTAAGTTTGCAAACTAGAATTTTCAAACTAATATAAATTAGGGTGTTAAAAATATAGTGATGGTTTATATAGTCTAGTTATGCTAATTAATGAATATTATGACCATTAGTTTCTTTTAAATATCAAGTTTTGAAGTAAAACGGTAAATTGGTGTTTTCAGGTTTTACGGAATCGGACGATTTGATCGATTTTTAGGGTTTCGATGGATTAAATCATGTTTTATATTATAAGTAATGAGTTTTTAAACTACAAGTTGTTTGCTGATGTTTATCTCGATCAATCGGCGTTTGTACGCCGACATCGAGCGATATTTGGTTCTTTTGCATGAGCGAGACATAGGTTTTAACCTATGCGCGTTCCGTGCGTCATTTTGACTTTTGTCCATGATTCAGTTTACGATATTATATATATGTTTGCGTATAGGTACCCCTCACGTGGACTGCGGGCGATGAAGAAGAGGATGGCGACAACATTTTCGGCAGACAAGGACTAGGTGAGTAGATGTATATCTACGGGAGGAAGTCGGGTGGATGGCGTTTAGCACCCCCGCAAACGTAGAATACGGATAGTACTTATTGTCATTAGGAAGCCAGACGTGATCTTAGATTCTTGATGAGTAGGACCCTAGTAATGACCCTAGGTTGGACTAGACTGATTTAGAAAGACCATACCAGAGGATGAATACCTTGGAAGAGATTCGTAGGTTTCAGGTAGATACACACACACGCACACACTGAGACTCGACGTGGTGTATACGTGTATGCATATATATATAGGACTAGGTGTAGGTATATATATATACACAATACGTATATGTGATACAAGGATGTGATATGATACACGGGGATGAAACAATATAACTGGGCTGATGCCGTGATTCTTGGCTATACAGTCGTGTTATGATGTTAGCGGATCATTAGAAAATGAGATAATGGATTTGTATACTTGAACAATAATAAAGGGTGGTGATGATATTGAAGTATATGGGACTCTAAAATAGAACCCGGACCGTAACATGTGCCCGAAATTCTGATATGATATCATATAGGTGTGACTTGATTACGACATCATATAGGTGCGACTTGATTTCGATATCATATATGTGTGACTTGATTACGATATCATATAGGTGTGACTTGATTACGATATGATCTAAGTGTGACTTAATCACAATATGATACATATGACATGATATTTCTGAGGATAAATTAACGAGATATATTTATGCTGACAATGATATATGATTGATGTATGCGATTACAGTATAGCACCTTGATCTTGACATGTGTTGATGATGATATTATACAAATGATGAGACACGTAGGTGATACTTGACCCGTACCCCGATATTGGGATGCCGTACGATGGATTTTACCGTACGAGGCATAGATATGATGATTGATCCAAACTCTTGATTCGAGGAAGCCGTACTACGTACGTGACGCTATTGATGCTGGATCGCCGACTATTAGAGATATGGATTCAGACCTTAGGTGGACTCTTATTTCTTATTGACTAGTTTCTTAGGTTTAGTTCCTTAGGAGGGTAGATGGACACTAGTTTAGGCTCGAGTCATATAGTTGTAGTTATACTTGTATATCACAGATGAGTGGTTATTACACATCCGTCTTTACATTCATACCGTAATCATAATGGTGCATGTTCCTTCATATGTTTCTATAATCAGTATAAAACTCTGCATGTTAGGACACCAGCACCATTACCGATGATGCGCATATTCCACGCACACTTATTTGCCGGCTCATACACATCATCATCGGTAATTGCTATGTCACGTACACTTTAGAACATATTATCTTTTATTGATAGAATCAGCTAGCAACTAGATCGATACAATATTGTGATTACTCTCTGGTGTTAGTATAGACATGGTATTTATTACTTAGACATTTCATGCATTCGCATTTTCATGTTATCGTGCAGTATTATGGGGCATATGCCGACACTTATCATATACTTACTCAGGATTTTGGGATTTTGGATTTCTATGAGATTTCTAGATTTTTGGGGAAAACCGCAAGAATATATAAAAACTTCTCTCTCTCTCCTCCTCTCTTTTTAAAACATAAGATGCGGTTTTCTCATGATGTATGTGTCGTCCACCATGAGATTTCATGTTTTCTGTTGGATTTCGAGACCCGATTCGAGAAGTGGATGAACCGTCTCGGGTACATGGTGGGCCCGGTATGGTACCCCGGGGCAAGAAGATCGAGTTGTAGACGATGAGCCTGGCAGGGGAGGACTACCTACCGGTGATGTCTGGCATGGCGGATATCCGGAGGATACCGACCGTTGTCGTGAGATTTGATGATATGGGCCGATCCGGACTGACGGAGCCCGAGATATTGAGACTATGAGACATTGAGATTATAAGGTATTGAGACTTGAGATTTACATGTTTTGTGTCGATGCTTGACACGGATTTCCATGGATTTCATCGTTGATATTTCAGATTTCTATACACATTTTATTATGATAAAAGTTAAAGATTTCTTATACAGATATATCTAGATTTCAGGATTGTTTATTTCACATTCATGGTGCATGCATACTCATTCACATGACATAGTTCTATATGAGGCACTGATACGAGCACGGAGCATTTACACTTACACGTAGCTTATTATCCTGTCTTTACTTGATGACTAGTAGTATATTAGTATATTATTATGACCTAGGACAGCGTCGTGCATTCGATTTCTTTTCGCAGATATCTTCTACTCACGAGTTGGCAACTCACCTCCGTTGTGCCAAATTTTATTACAGGTTCGATGTACAGGTTTTCCTGGCAGCTTGCTGGCACATCTTTTCATTCAGGGTGATTTGCACGGTAGGTTGGTTCACTTGTATCTGGACCTCCATTGTACTTTTATTATTTCATTTGTATCTAGAAAACTCCATCAACCAAACTTGTATTACTTGATAGGTTACTGGATAAGTTGTTTATTTCGACCTTAGAGTCGCGCTTGTATTATTATGATATCTGGTGGTTTTGTTTTCTTTTGAGTTTTGAGCCTTGCCCTTTGGCGGTGTATACTATTGTGCATTGATGTGGTTGTTTCCGCCTTTTGGCGTAGAGCTAGCTCCCGTTTGGGGATGCTTTTTATTGTTTGTATATATATTATTCTTGTTTGTACCCGTTTGGGGCCAGTTTTTACAAAGGAGACTCTGCCGAAATTTTTAAGAAAATTGGATGTTGCTTTTAAACTTGTTTTCTACATGTTTTCCTTTACTTCTTCTTCTTTTTATGGTTTAGATTTCTGGGCTTCGGCTTACTTAGGTTACGTTGCGCCCTTAGACGCTTCGTAATCTAAGTGCCGGTCACGTTCCGTACTTTTGGGTCGTGACAAAATTGGTATCAGAGCGCTAGGTTTAACCTTGTATATGTCTAGGGTGACCCTTGGTTGATGGAGTAGGCGACTTAGGTAGAGTGACGTACCGTGGGTATGATCCGCGGCATACTTACGATACGCTACTCTTCTTAAGTAGCCTTAGGATGTACATTTGTTTGCACCGCATTTCATTCGTTCCTTTGATCTATCTTCGTCGATATCGGAGGGTGGTTTCTGTTACCACGGGCGCACGGGCAGAAGGAGCTGCGGCTCGAATGCGATAACCATTAGGGTATTGGTTATTCTTGAGGATTGAAGCATTGTTTAGCGTGTAGATGAAGGGTATTCACATGCCGTCCAGACGAAGTTAAAGGATTCGAACGATTGTCAGAAACCCATTTTATCAAGTTTAAAGTATTCGGAAGAACATGCAAGTATTTCTATGGACCCTCTAGAAGAAGGAAACCCTAACTCGACATAATGACCACGAGAACGCCCTTGAACCTTAGGGTTTACGGCAGTTTCGCGGTGCCATTAGTGAGGCTTGGGTTTACCCTTCTACGGCTGGACCATCGATGCTGGGGTATGTACCGGATATTTTTAAACTGTACTTGAGTGTTGAGCTCTCGGGGAATTATGGGATTTTGATGAATCGATCGAAAAGTTTAATGTAGTCCTGATATCAGGTGAAGGGATCGACTAAGTGGGAGACTCTGCCGAAATTTTTGAGAAAATTGGATGATGCTTTTAAACTTGTTTTCTTCATGTTTTCCTTTACTTCTTCTTCTTTTATGGTTTAGATTTCTGGGTTTCGGCTTACTTAGATTACGTTGCGCCTCTAGACGCTTCGTAATCTAAGTGCCGGTCACGTTCCGTACTTTCGGGTCGTGACAGTTGTGCTTTTCTGTTGCATGGATATGTGGATTGGTTAGGACGGTCATACGACTTTGTGATTATTCGTCAAGGGTCGTGCGGGTGGGTTTAACGCAATCAAGATGATGACGGGTTGAACTTGACTAGGACCTTTTGATTTGTTAATTATTTGTCAAGGTCACTTGTGTCCTAGGGGTAAAAACATACATCGGGAGTTTTTAAAGAAACTGAAACTTGCCAGGCATGCGCATACCTTCTGGAGTGTGATAACGTGAATGGATTCCATCACGTTATCATGCGATGATAGTTAGATCCCGATTCCCACTGATGAGTTGGTATACTCCTCGGGTGATCCCGACTAATTCTTCTTTCAGATTTGGAGGAGAATTTGAGGTTACAGTGGGAAGTTTCCTGATTAGATAAATTGATAACCATTCTGATCCAGGTTAGAGTGCACGCTGAGTGTTTCTTTTCTCTTTTTCTTTGGCAGCGACTATGACCCGGCCCTTGACTATGACTCAGTGACCAAGTTAACCGAACCTTCTTAAAACACTGGCTTTTGGATTGTCAGAGTTGCATACCTCAGTGCCACTCCGTCTTTTACCCTTTTCTCCGGAACATTCCGTATTACTACGAACATCCACTTCCGTTGGATAAAACCATCGTGTGGTTATATACGAACTCGAAGGAACTTGTTCCAAATTCGAGGATGGTTTCCGGTTCTGGAGAAAATGAATAGGACTATTCAGTTGTCTTTTCCTTTTACCTTCTCTCAGGTTGCGAGTGCTCTTTGGACTAGGACGGTACACCTGTTACGCTAATTGGATAGTCTTCATCCAAACCATAGGCAGGTGACAAAAAGTAGGGAATGAAGAAAACCAATTGGCCTAACGATGGTGTACAGAAGGTAATAAGTTAAGACAAATAAAGGGATTAAAAAGAGGGAAAAGTAAATTGCGACTACTATTCACGACTAAACCAAGTATTTCATCGCCACTCCTACTTCACCTTTGTATTTCTCCAGGACACTCCGTATTACTACGAAGATCCATAGTTATTTGGATACTCCATCGTATGGTTATATACGAACTCGAAGGAACTTGTTCCAGTTCGGGGATGGATTCTGGTTCAGGAGAAATAGGAATAAGGTTTATTCAGTTGTCTTTTATCTTTACCTTCTCTCGCGTTGCGAGTGCTCCTAGGATTAGGGGAGTACACCCATTATGCTTATTGGATAGTCTTCTTCCAAACCATAGGCTGGTGCTGAACGGTAGGGAAGGAAGAAAACCATTTGGCCTAAAGGGGTGTACAGAAGGTAATGACTAAAGACATATAAAGGGATTTGGAGAGATGGCAAAGAAATATACGGTTACAGTCATGAATCTGGATAATGGAAGAGGCATTACTAGGAATACCCGGATACCCCTTCGAAACATTTATATGTTTCAGTTTCATTGTGTATTGTTAAAAGAAAACTGATTTCCCAATTAGTCCTTGCCCAGGGTATGTATTTACCAGGTTTGATTCTCATATCTGTATGGTTTTACAGATGATGAGTGGGAGTAAGTTATTGGGAATTGGGTGATCATCCTCATTATATCGGGATTCGTTGTAATTGGTGATATTTGAGGAAATCGCCTGGGTTGTATGCCGAACGGCAAATATTTTGTTTTGAATATCCGTTGTTATGCACCAATTTCAAATTGATATATCTGTACATTTATTTTTATAAAGTGAGATATAACTTTTTGAAATTATGTCCATGACATTTACCTGTATCAGTTGATGGTTAGGTAAGGAGTATTAAACAGCGGTGTAATTCTTCTTAACTATAAGTACAGTTTTCAACCTACGACACACAGGGGATGAGTTATTAGACTCAGGGGACTTATATAGAGTATTGTATTTTGTCCAGTGTCCATGAGGACAGAGGGGTTGGTACTCGTACTATATTCTGTTTACTTGTGACTTCTCTAGTTCTTAGACATGTGTTTCGTAGAAATGCAAGGTCTAAGTTTTGAGAAGTTATAGGTATAAGAATAAGGTAAAGAACCAGGCGTTGCAAGTATCAGGATTCTTCAAGGTGATCGAAGATATAGATACTTGTGTATGGTATTCAGTTGATAGTAATGATTAAGAGAACTTGCTTCTTTTTCAGACTACTCATAATTGGAAGCACTCCTAAGTTGAGTAATGCTGATTGGCCTCTCTCCATTTAGTTGACATGCACTGGAGATAGCTGCATGATTTGAATCTGGTTCCAATTAAATCAGTGCCTCTATTTCTATATTGGATATAGAATAGTTTATATCTTAACAATGTTAAGGTACGGGGAGTTGTCCGACTTATGCTTAAAACCAGACTCTGGATAACTCAAGGCACATTTCTGTAATGGCTGTTTGTGGGTTGACCCGGGCTATGATGAGGGTTGACTTTCTACCATCTGGAAGATCAATAGTGATATTGTTCTTGACTCGCCACAGTTTTAGTAAAATGGATCTTTTCAGAAAACAGTAGTGGGAGTATGGTAGAACTGGAAGTGATTCCAGAACCGCAAACGATTACTGAAAATTTGATAAGAACCTAAGGATTCAATCTGGTTTGACACTCCATTAGCCACTCCGCAGATATGGTGGGTAACCTCAGGCACTCGAGAGGTACTTCGGTATGCTCAAGGACGGTGACATGGAGGTTCTTGTTTACCCAGACTTGCCATTGCTGTTGTTCCAGACTGTGAGACCCGGCAGGAGGATGAGTATAGCGTCGTTCTAAACTAGCTTTAGAAGTGCACGTGTATATGACTCTGCCAGAGGGTTGTCGTTGTCAGTGGGAGCAGCGGAAGCATAGTGGACAAGTAGCTTATGTCTATTTATAGACTAAAGCAGATATAGCGGAGTTTGATAATCTATTTCTGATGTGACAGTCATAGGTTTGACTTCATCAGAATAGGGGATGGATCTGTTAAGAAAGTAGTAGGGTGTGATGTCCTGGTATTTGGATGACATACACAGAGTAGGAAGTGATTTTCCTATACTACGATCGATTATACTTTGGTTGTCACACAGTGGTTTCTCCACAGAGGACTTGGATATTATATCAGATATTCTGGTTACTAGATCTATAGTTTTAGATCTAGATTTGGGCAGTTTCCCAATCTGGGTACTTAGACAGCATTCTAAAGATGTTTTAGAATGGACGACTCCTGGCATGGTAGTGTACCTGCAGGTAATGGAGTCACCCTCTCTAAAGGTGTCTTACAGACTAAAAAGGGAGAGGGATGTGCATGATTGGCAGATCACTTGCTTAGGCAATTGAGTCAATCATAAGATGTCAAGTACCACACCAGATGTTGTTTTTGCACTAGATGAAATAAGTTGATATTAATCCTATCCTGGAGAAACGTTCGGAAGCAGTTTTAGAACATAAGTGGATGTTCTAGGGATATGATAACAACCGCCTCTTTTAGGAGACGGTTATCATTCCAGGCTTCCAAGGTGACCTGGATGACAGAGTGGCTGTCAGAGTTATAGTTTTTCCCTCTGACGAGGGGCAGTAGTTTGGACAGATGGTCCAAGCGGATACTGAGGGAGGCATGGCGCAGGATACTGATTAAGTTCAGTTGACGATACAGTCTAAGAAGTTTGGATTTGGAGTTCATTTATAAACTAGGTCCCATCAGATAACCTGACATATTCTAAGACAGGTATTGCTCATTTCGGGAGATGGCTTTCTCCGCGAACTTGAGATAAAGAGAGACATAGAAAGAAACATCAGGGCGGATCCACTCATTGAGGATATTCCTCAAACGCAATATTTTCGTAAACGGGCTTTGTGAGACTGATTTGTAGAGGAGTTGGGTGTTCGGTATCACACGGGCTGTGAGTATGCGACATCGCAATAATTAGCCTTGAGTGCAAGTGAGAGATTGTTGGATATAGTGCCCTCAGAGTCAATTATTGGATCACAGGCACATGGTTGCAATGATTGAGAGAGGACCTATGCCGGTAGTACAGTCATGCTCAAGATGATAGTATGTTATCTGGTTTATCTCTATCATTGTGTACAGCTTTAGCTGACCTTACAGATCACTATTACACATTGATAGAGCCCTTAGGATTCTTGCTTGACGGCCAACAGTATGATGGCGATCATATACGTGGGAGCTGGGGTCTATAAGCACATCCTTAAAGTGGTCCCTAGTCGTGGGAGTTTCGAGATAGGGTATCGATACTCCATTAGTAGACTAGTGTATACAGTCGAGACCCCGACAAGGGGCGGTGGCCGGTCTTGTTAGTCTACGGTAGCGGCCCGGCCATCTTTCCGAGGCCAAAATGCGGAAACGAAAATTTTTCTAAACATGAAACCGGCGCTATCGTATGCTTAAACCCAGATCGAACCATTAACCTACAACTAGCTATCTAGAGAAGGGATAGAAAGGATATACCGATCGATCCGTGTCCTTCGGTCTTTGGCAACCATCTCAAGCTCCTTGCGGCATCTCCGGTCTTGATCTCTTCGTCGGAAAGGGCACCACATCTACGAGTCTTTTTATGGGCTCCCGCTTCATCCGAAGCAACTCGGGCACGAAGTGTGCTAGCCGACGTGTCCAAGGTGTTGTAGAGAATGTTTGTGATCACTTTTTCTCTTGCATCCATTGCTTGGATGGAGTTTGAAGGTGTTGCCTTTAATGGAGGTCATGAGCTAGAGGAAGAAGAAGGAGGAGAAGCTTTCTCTTCTTTTCTTTTCTTGTGTTGGAATGATAATGAGAGTGAGAGTGAATTATCAAAATACAAGAGCTAGCAACTATCTCATGGAAGCCCTTCTCTCTCTCCTTATTAATTCATCACTCAAATCCATCATATAATGTGAAGCATGCACAAGAAAAGAGACCATGAGTCATCACTTGTACATGTGTCACAATTAATGATCTTATTCATGATTTTGTGCTCATAATTTCCATTAACAAACATTAATCCAAATGTTTGCAACAATAAAAAGATACGGCAACATCTAAAGTAAACTCGTGACGGATCACAAGGATACCCTCACCTGTATATACATACCTGCATCCGCATTCCGACTGAATGCGAATGCAACGAGACTAAACTAATCCAACAAATCTAATACTAGGATCCGGCTTAAACTAAAGCCTACTAGTATGATCCGCCCGATCATGATCCGTGCACTACTGCACGTATATGATCGGACCCTGCCATATATCATACGGCCTCTACAACGTCTCGCCCGAAACTTAAGAAACTGTTTGTGGGGGACTCTAAAGACTCGTCAATACTTTAGCTGTGGATTTAACCACTAGCATGTCAGAGGTATTAGCTGTACGTAACGAGCTACCAGGTATTGACCAAAAGGGAGGTCGATGAGCGAACTCATCCTGACACCCTACTGAGCCTGTCAGTGACAATATCCGTACAGTCCGGTCCGTTCGTTTATGAGTATCGCATGGCGGGCCTAGGGGTTGGTAAAAGTCAGACCCCCAAAAGCGATACAAGTCGTGTCGGAGTGTAGCCCAGAAAACCCTGAGATACTACTGGAATACCTACCAGTAAATCTCCTGCCTCGGCCGAGAGCTTTGTGTAATGGCTCTCCTAGACACAGCGCGATCTCACCCGCAATACCGGGAGAGACGAAACCCCTGCTGATCCGCTCACTGCCTCCTTATGCCTCGGGACTGTACGCAACTAAAACCTGTTTGCATGACTCCTTTGAGCCGTGGTAGGGTAGTAATCAAAGCACAGTGGGAAATCACACGAGACAAATGACAATCTCAGGTCGATGAACTAACCTGTACACATGTCACCAGGGAACTGCTATCTGACGTCAGGTATAATACCAACTAGCATGTTCCCGACGAGTCCTGTCCGGTGTACTCATAACCCAATGAGCACCTGTATACATCTTAGGTGATCCAACTGACACCAATGGCTTGTGAGACCGGCCACCGCCCCTCGTCGGGGTCTCGACTGTATACACTAGTCTACACTGGAGTATCGATGCCCTGTCTCGAAACTCCTACGACTAGGGACCACTTTTAAGGATGTGCTTATGGACTACCCAACTCTCACGTATATGATCGCCATCATACTGCTGGTAGTCAAGCAGGATCCTAAGGGCTCTATCAATGTGTAATAGTGACTTGTAAGGTCACCTAAAGCAGTACACGATGATAAAGACAAACCATGGTAGCATACTATTCTCTATCAACGTGTAATAGTGAACTACAATGTCACCTAAAGCATGTACACGATGATAAAGACAAAGCAGATAGTATACAAACCTCTTGAGTAAGACTGTCCTACCGGTATAGGTCCTCCCACAATCATTGCAATCACATACCTGCGATCCAATAATTGACTCTGAGGGTACTATATCCAACAATCTCCCACTTGCACTCAAGGCTAATTATTGCGATGTCGCATACTCACAGCCCGTGTGATACCGAACACCTAACTCCTTTACTAATCAGTCTCACAAAGCCCGTTTGCGAAACTATTGCGTTCGAGGAATAGCCTCAGTGAGTGGATCCGCCCTGATGTTTCTTTCTATGTCTCTCTTTATCTTAAGTTCGCGGAGAAAGTCATCTCCCGAAATGAGCAATACCAGTCTTAGAATATGTCTGGATATCTGATGGGACCTAGTTCATAAATGAACTCCAAATACAAACTTCTTAGACTGTATCTTCAACTGAATTTAATCAGTATCCTGCGTCATGCCTCCCTCAGTGTCCGCTTGGATCACCTGTCCAAAACACTGCCCCTCATCAGAGGGAAAACTATAACTCTGATAGTCACTCTGTCATCCAGGCCACCTTGGAAGCTTGGAATGATAACCGTCTCCCGAAAGAGTTTGTTGTTATCATATCCCTAGAACATCCACTTGTGTTCTAAAACTGCTCCCGATCGTTTCTCCCGGATTGGATCAATATCAACATATTGCATCTCGTGCAAAAACAACATCTGGTGTGGTACTTGACATCTCATGATCAACTCAATTGCCTAAGCAAGTGATTTGCCAATCAAGCACATCCCTCTCCCCTTTAGTCTGTAAGACACCTTCAGAGAGGGTGACTCCATCACCTGCAGGTACACTACTGTGCCAGGAGTCGTCCATTCTAAAACACCGTTACAATACTGTCTAAGTAACCAGATTGGGAAACTACCCAAATCTAGAGCTAAAACCATAGATCTAGTAACCAGAATGTCAGATATTATATCTATATTCTATGTGGAGAAACCACTGTGTGACAACCAAATCATAACCGATCGTAGTATAGGAATTTCACTTCCTACTCTGTGTATGTCATCCAAATACCAGGACATCACACCCTACTATCTTCTTAACAGATCCATTCCCTATTCTTATGAAGTCAAACCTATGACTGTCACATCAGAAATAGATGATCTATCTCCGCTATATTTACTTTAGTCCATAAATAGACATAAGCTACTTGTCCACCAATACTTCCGCTGCTCCCACTGACTACGACAACCCTCTGGCAGAGTCATATACACGTACACTTCTAAAGCTAATTTAGAACGACGCTATACTCATCCTGCTGCCGGGACTCACAGTCTGAAACAACAGCAATGGCAAGTCTGGGTAAACAAGAACCTCCCTGTCACCATCCTTGTGCATACCGAAGTACTTCTCGAGTGCCTGAGGTTACCTACCATATCTGCGGAGTGGCCAATGGAATGTCAAACCAGATTGAATTTTTAGGTACTTATCAAATTTTCAGTAATCGTTTGCGGTTGTGGAATCACTTCCAGTTCTACAATACTCCCACTACTGTTTTCTGAAAAAATCCAATTTTATTAAAACTGTGGCGAGTCAAGAACTATATCACCATTGATCTTCCAGATGGTAGAAAGTCAACCCTCGTCATAGCCCGGGTCAACCCACAAATAACCATTACAAAAACGTGCCTTGAGTTATCCAGAATCTGGTTTTAAGCATAAGCCGGACAACTCCCCGTACCTTAACATCGTTAAGATATGAATCGTTCTATATCCAATATAGAAACAGAGACACTAATTTAATTTGAACCAGATTCAAATCATGCAACTGTCTCCAGTGCATGTCAACTAAATGGAGAAAGGCCGATCAACATTACTCAACTTAAGAATACATCCAAATATAAGTAATCTGAAAGAGAAGCAAGTTCTCAAAACCATTACTATCAACTGAATACCATACACAAGTATCTACATCTTCGATCACCTTGAAGAATCCCGATACTTGCAACACCTGGTTCTCTACTTTATTCATATACCTATAACTTCTCAAAACTTGAACTTTGTGTTTCTATGAAACACTTTTCTAAAAACTAGAGAAGTCATAAGTAAACCGAATATAGTACGAGGACCAACCCCTCTGTCCTAATGGACACTGGACAACATACAATACTCTGTATAAGTCCCTTGAGTCTAATAACTCTTTCCCTGTGTCTCGTAGGTTGAAAACTGTACTAATGGTTAAGAAGAATTACACCGCTGTTTAATGCTCCTTACCTAACCATCCACTGATATAGGTAAATGTCATAGACATAATTTCAAAAAAAGTTATATCTCACTTTATAAAAATAAACGTACAGATATATCAATTTGAAATTGGTGCATTACAACGGATATTCAAAACCAAATATTTGCTGTCCGGCAAACAACCCGAGTGATTTCCTCAAATATCACCAATTACAACGAATCCCGATATAATGAGGATGATCACCCAATTCCCAATAACTTACTCCCACTCATCATCTGTAAAACCATACAGATGTGAGAATCAAACCTGGTAAATACATACCCTGGAGTAAGTACTAATTGGGAAATCAGTTTTCTATTAACAATACACAGTGAAACTGAAACATGTAAATGTTTCGAAAGGGTATCCTGGTATTCCTAGTAATGCCTCTTCCATTATCTAGATTCATGACTATAACCATATATTTCTTTGCCATCTCTCCAAATCCCTTTATATGTCTTTAGTCATTACCTTCTGTACACCCCTTTAGGCTAAATGGTTTTCTTCCTTCCCTATCGTTCGGCACCAGCCTATGGTTTGGAAGAAGACTATCTAATAAGTATAATGGGTATACTGTCCTAATCCTAGGAGCACTCGCAACCCGAGAGAAGGTAAAGATAAAAGACAACTGAATAAACCTTATTCCTATTTCTCATGAACCAGAATCCATCCCCGAACTGGAACAAGTCCCTTCGAGTTCGTATATAACCATACGATGGAGTATCCAATAAACTGTGGATCTTCGTAGCGATACGGAGTGTTCCGGAGAAATACAAAGGTGAAGTAGGAGTGGCGATGAAATACTTGGTTTGGTCGTGCAAAGCAGTCGCAGTTTACTTTGCCCTCTTACTAATCCCTCTATTTGTCTTAACTTAATACCTTCTGTACACCTTTTAGGCTAAATGGTTTTCTTCATTCCCTACCGTTCGGCACCTGCCTATGGTTTGGAAGAAGACTATCCAATTAGCGTAATAGGTGTACCATCCTAATCCAAGGAATACTCGCAACCTGAGAGAAGGTAAAAGGAAAAAACAACTGAATAGTCATATTCATTTTCTCCAGAACAGAAAACCATCCTCGAATTTGGAACAAGTTCCTTCGAGTTCGTATATAACCATACGATAGTTTTATCTAATGGAAGTGGATGTTCGTAGTAATACGGGGTGTTCTGGAGAAAAGGGTAAAAGTAGGAGTGGCAATGAGGTATGCAACTCTGACAATCCAAAAGCCAGTGTTACAAGAAGGTTCGGTCAACTTGGTCACTGAGTCATGGTCACGGGTCGGGTCATGGTCGCTGCCAAAGAGAGAGAGAAAAGAAACACTTAGCATGCACTCTAACCTAAATCAGAATGGTTATCAATTTATCTAATCAGGAAACCTCCCACTGTAACCTCAAATTCTCCTCCAAACCTGAAAGAAGAATTAGTCGGGACCACCCGAGGGGTAAACCAACTCATCAGTGGGAATCGGGATCCAACTATCATCGCATGATAACGTGATGGAATCCACTCACGTTATCACACTCCAGAAGGTATGCGCATGCCTGGCAAGTTTCAGTTTCTTTAGAAACTCCCGATGTGTGTTTTTACCCCTAGGACCTAAGTGACCTTGACAATTCCAACATATCAAAGAGTCCTAGTCAAGTTCAACCCGTCATTATCTTGATTGCGTTAAACCCACCCGTACGAGTCCTTGACAATGCCAACATAATCGTACGACTGTCCTAACCAATACACATATCCCTGCGACAGAAAAGCATTACAGAGCTACCGAACACTACGCCTCGGCAATGCACGACATACGTAGCACGAATACTAAGCAATACTAATCTGAAATGACGGAGGGCTACGACAGGTTTTTGGCGAAAAACCTTTAACGTAATGAACTTGATATCGTTGAAGGAACCGGATAGCTTTTTATAAAAATATAGTGGCGAAAACTGTAAGTGCACGGCGGCGCCCCGGCTGTCAGTCCGACGGCCAAATGCCGAAGCGGTGATAAACTTTAATTTTGCGAACTTAGTAAACCGGCACCACCGCGCACTAAACACCCGGATCAGGCCATTAAACTAGATCTAACTAACTACAAGACGGGTTAGAGATATACCGAGTGATCCGAGTCCTCCGGTCTTCTCGTCGTCGTCCCGATCTCCTGCGGATACTCCGGTCGTCGCCTCCTCGCCGGAAGGGCACCACATTGCCTGCATCTTTTACGGGCTCCTACCTCAATACCGAGGCAACTCGGGCGCGAAGCTGGCAAGTCGATGCGTCCAAGATTTGCTGTAGGCTAGTGTAGAGTCTATGTCTCATTGGGGTTTTGTTGCCTTTGAAGATGATGGAGGAATCAAGATAAGAAAAATGGTGCTTGCATTTTTCCTAGCATGAAAAAGAGATCAAGAAAAATCCCACAAGCTCAAAAAGAAACTCTCTCCTTTCTTTCTCTCAAGTGTAGCCTCTCCCCTCATGAGAAAAAAATGGTGGAGGAATGAATATCAAACATAACAAGAAGGGAGGTGAGTGTAGGAGAAGAGAATGGGTGACCACATCCAAAACATCATGATAACAATCTCACATCAACTCCAAATCAACCCTAATCACCATTAATGCAAATCAAGTGATGTAAAGAGAATCAAATGATGGTGGAAAAGAAATGATGCCATCATAATCAATACATTTGCAAGAAACCCCTCCACAATGTGTTATTTGCAAACTTGCAAATAACCCCCTCAATCGGAAAAGTCCGGCCGGGAAAGAACAAAGGAAAACCGGCCGGAACGGAATGCTAACTGGCAACTCCAGAAAACTGGTCCCGTAATAAATTACAGGAAAACCCCGTTATTGTGCATACACACCCGCATCTGTATACCGACCGGATACAAATGCAATGAGACAAAATCTACACTGTACTATACTAGGATCCGGCTTAAACCAAAGCCGGCTAGTAGTATCCGTCCGATCCTGATCCGTGCAATACCGCACGTATCTGATCGAACCCTGCCATATATCTATACGGCCTCTAGTACAAACTGTCTGATCCTGATCCGTGCAATACCGCACGTATCTGATCGGACCCTGCCATATCTCCATACGGCCTCTACAGCGTTTCGCCCGAAAGCTTGAGTAACTGTAAGTGTGGTGGACTCTAAAGACTCGTCAATACTATGGTTGTGGATTTAACCACTAGCACGTCAGAGGTATAAGCCAATACGTGACGGACCACCAGCTATTGACCAAAAGGGACGTCGATGAGCGAACTCATCCTGACACCCTACTGTGCCTGACAGTGACAATATCCGCACAGTCCGGTCCGTTCGTCTAAGAGCATCGCATGGCGGGCCTAGGGGGTTGGTAAAAAGTCAGACCCCCAAAAGCGGTACAAGTCGTGTCGGAGTGTAGCCCAGAACACCCTGAGATACTACTGGAATACCTACCAGCAAATCTCCTGCCTTGGCCAAGGACTTTTCATGTTCTGGCTCTCCTCGACACAGCGCGACCTCACCCCCAATACCGGGAGAGACGAACCCCTGCAGATCCGCTCACTGCCTCCATGTGGCTCGGGACTGTACCCAACTAAAACCTGTTTGCACGACTCCTTTGAGCCGTGGTTGGGTAGTAATCAAAGCACAGTGGGAACTCACACGAGACAAATGACGATCCCAGGTCGATGAACTAACCTGTACACATGTCACCAGGGAACTGCTATCTGACGTCTGGTATATAAACCCAACTAGCAGGTTCCCGGCGAGTCCTGTCCGGTGTACTCATAACCCAATGAGCACCTGTATACATCTTAGGTGAACCAACTGACACCAGTGGCTTGTGAGACCGGCCACCGCCCCTCGTCGGGGTCTCGACTGTATACACTAGTCTACTCTGGAGAATCGATGCCCTGTCTCGAAACTCCCACGACTAGGGACCTTTTAAAGATGTGATTATAGACTACCAGCTCCCACGTATATGATCGCCCTCATACTGCTGGTAGTCAAGCAAGAATCCTAGGGGCTCTATCAACGTGCAATAGTGACCTGTAAGGTCACCTAAAGCAGTACACGATGATAAAGGTAAACAAGATAGCATACTATCATCTTGAGTAAGACTGTCCTACTGGGACAGGTCCTCCCCTCAATCATTGCAATCACGTGCCTGTGATCCAATAATTGACTCTGAGGGCACTATCTCCAACAAAAACCTTGCTAAAGAGGCCACTCCCAGTGAAGGGATCTCAGCTCTTTTCCCGTAGAATGAGGTGCAGGATATTCCAACTGAATATCACGATGCAAAGCAAAAAGTAATCGACTATAGTGAAGTTATTACCCTGACGCAAACTTCTGTCCAAGGGGCCACTCCCGGTGAAGGGATCTCGGCCCTTGCCTCGTCGACTGAGGTGCTGGATATTCATAACCGAATACCACTGTGCAAAACAAAACAGAACGCTCTTGCAATAACAGCTATTTTTTTAAAAAATGTTCCAACAATATCAAACAGGTTTGTTTATCTTGCATTGATCCGAATCAATGCAGTCCCATCAATTAATCACACCACAAAAGAACGAAAATATGATGTACGTATATGCCATCCGCATTCGCCTCTGAGTCCCGTCATCACCCGTTAGGTTACTTAACTAAGGACAAAACGGGGACTGGACTAGCGCGGGTGTAAAACATATACAACATCTACTAGTATATATATCAATATATAATATTCGCTCATGGCGTGATAAAATGCAACATCACAGAAATGTAATAAGTATCACAGAACAATACAGATAATCTGGGATCCCCGGGTTTCATAGAGCCACTACTGAAACCCGACGTTCCCCTGGTCGTGTGGATAGCATGTGCAATGAAATCCTAGACCCCTACGGGCGCGGCAAATTACTCGCCAAAACCTGAAGCGAGGCAGCCCCTTTCAACAACGTGAATGGACCACCCAGCACTTCACGGAATCCGGTAACTTGAGCACCCCTCCTTGGGTCAACCTGTACCCCCTACGAGTGCGGCGAATAGCCCGCCAATTCTAGAGTGAAGCCCCCTCCGTCTCAAAGCCATGAGATGCGGGCCCGTTGCCCTCTAGAACCCGGCTATCCGTGTACCCCACCGCAGGGTAATCCTAGTACAGAAAGTAAAAATATATACAACGGATACGTCGACCTCAGCCCGGTCGTGCCCCAAAAGAATAATATACAAACAGGCAGTGACGACAGTCCACATGTCGGACGCTGGCCCCGCAATATCAAATATACAAATACAACCAAACTGTACTACCATTGCATCCAGGCTATCCACCACGATAAATCCGCAACATCACAGCACAACACAGAACATCAACGTGAATGTCACGTTCGCAAATTCGTCTAAAAGAACTATAGCAATTAGACAGGATTTACCGATCAAATGACATTCGCGGTCGCAGATATAATGTAAATACTGTGAACTAACATGTTTAAAATTTTCGATCGACAAAATTTTCCGAAGTAGGCCCCAAGCACAATACCCAGTACTCAAACAAATCTGGGCCCAAAATAAAATTACCAGAAACCCCTTTTTCTAGTCAGGAATCACTGTAGGAAAAATGGTGCAGAGACGTTACTGTTCTGGGGCGGAACCGCGGCCAAAAGGGGGTTACGGCCGCGGTTCCATGGCGATACAGTGACCTCATGCAACCATTTTTCTGAAGTGTTCTCTAAAAACCCTGCCTGATTTTCTGCAATACACCAAATAATTTTTTGACAACAGAAAAATTTCGACAGAAACTGATGACTTGGAAATGCAGTTTTTGATAATTTCGTCTGATCGAAGTTCTAAACACGTTAGGGCAAGCTAGTGAAGGTTAATGGCGTGGCTCTGATACCATGTTAGTCTACGGTAGCGCCCCGGCCATCTTTCCGAGGCCAAAATGCGGAAACGAAAATTTTTCTAAACATGAAACCGGCGCTATCATATGCTTAAACCCGGATCGACCCATTAACCTACAACTAGCTATCTAGAGAAGGGATAGAAAGGCTATACCGATCGATCCGTGTCCTTCGGTCTTTGGTCACCATCCCAAGCTCCTCGCGGCATCTCCGGTCTTGATCTCCTCGTCGGAAAGGGCACCACATCTACGAGTCTTTTATGGGCTCCCGCTTCATCCGAAGCAACTCGAGCACGAAGTGTGCTAGCCGACGTGTCCAAGGTGTTATAGAGAATGTTTGTGATCACTTTGTCTCTTGCATCCATTGCTTGGATGGAGGTTGAAGGTGTTGCCCTTAATGGAGGTCATGAGCTAGAGGAAGAAGAAGGAGGAGAAGCTTTCTCTTCTTTTCTTTTCTTGTGTTGGAATGATAATGAGAGTGAGAGTGAATTATCAAAATATAAGAGCTAGCAACTATCTCATGGCATCCCCTCTCTCTTTCCTTATCAATTCATCACTCAAATCCATCATATAATGTGACACATGCAAAACAAAAGAGACCACGAGTCATCACTTGTGCATGTGTCACAATTAATGATCTTAATCATGATTTTGTGCTCATAATTTCCATTAACAAACATTAATCGAAATGTTAGCAAAAATAAAAAGATACGGCAACATCTAAAGTAAACTCGTGACGGATCACAAGGATACCCTCACCTGTATATACATACCTGCATCTGCATTCCGACTGAATGCGAATGCGACGAGACTAAAGTAAACCAACAAATCTAATACTAGGATCCGGCTTAAACCAAAGCCCACTAGTATGATCCGCCCGATCATGATCCGTGCACTACTGCACGTATATGATCAGACCCTGCCATATATCATACGGCCTCTACAACGTTTCGCCCGAAACTTGAGAAACTGTCTGTGGGGGACTCTAAAGACTCGTCAATACTTTGGCTGTAGATTTAACCACTAGCACGTCAGAGATATTAGCCGTACGTAACGAGCTACCAGGTATTGACCAAAAGGGAGGTCGATGAGTGAACTCATCCTGACACCCTACTGAGCCTGTCGGTGACAATATCCGTACAGTCCGGTCCATTCGTCTATGAGTATCGCATGGCGGGCCTAGGGGGTTGGTAAAACTCAGACCCCCAAAAGCGGTACAAGTCGTGTCGGAGTGTAGCTCAGAACACCCTGAGATACTACTGGAATACCTACCAGTAAATCTCCTGCCTCGTCCGAGGGTTTTGTGTAATGGCTCTCCTAGACACAGCGCGATCTCACCCCCAATACCGGGAGAGACGAAACCCCTGCTGATCCGCTCACTGCCTCCTTGTGCCTCGAGACTGTACGCAACTAAAACCTGTTTGCATGACTCTTTTGAGCCATGGTAGGGTAGTAATCAAAGTACAGTGGGAACTCACACGAGACAAATGACGATCTCAGGTCGATGAACTAACCTGTACACATGTCACCAGGGAACTGCTATCTGACGTCAGGTATAATACCAACTAGCATGTTCCCGGCGAGTCATGTCCGGTGTACTCATAACGCAATGAGCACCTGTATACATCTTAGGTGATCCAACTGACACCAATGGCTTGTGAGACCGGCCACCTCCCCTCGTCGGGGTCTCGACTGTATACACTAGTCTACTCCGGAGTATCGATGCCCTGTCTCGAAACTCCCACGACTAGGGACCACTTTTAAGGATGTGCTTATGGACTACCCAACTCTCACGTATATGATCGCCATCATACTGCTGGTAGTCAAGCAGGATCCTAACGGCTCTATCAATGTGTAATAGTGACCTGTAAGGTCACCTAAAGCAGTACAAGATGATAAAGACAAACCATGGTAGCATACTATTCTCTATCAACGTGTAATAGTGAACTACAATGTCACCTAAAGCATGTACACGATGATAAAGACAAAGCAGATAGTATACAAACCTCTCGAGTAAGACTGTCCTACCGGTATAGGTCCTCCCTCAATCATTGCAATCACGTACCTGCGATCCAATAATTGACTCTGAGGGCACTATATCCAACAGGTCTCACAAGCCATTGGTGTCAGCTGGATCACCTAAGATGTATACAGGTGCTCATTGGGTTATGAGTACATCGGACAGGACTCACCGGGAATATGCTAGTTGGTATTATACCTGACGTCAGATAGCAGTTCCCTGGTGACATGTGTACAGGTTAGTTCATCGACCTGAGATCGTCATTTGTCTCGAGTGAGTTCCTTCTGTGCTTTGATTACTACCCCACCACGGCTCAAAAGAGTCATGCAAACAATTTTTAGTTGGGTACAGTCCCGAGCCATATGGAGGCAGTGAGCGGATCGGCAGGGGTTTCGTCTCTCCCGGTATTGGAGGTAAGATCGCGCTGTGTCTAGGAGAGCCATTACTCGAAGTCTTTGGCCAAGGCAGAAGATTTACTGGTAGGTATTCCAGTAGTATCTCAGGGTGTTTTGGGCTACACTCCGACACGACTTGTACCGCTTTTGGGGGTCTGACTTTTACCAACCCCTTAGGCCCGACATGCGATGCTCATAGACGAACGGACCGGACTGTACGGATATTGTCACTGAAAGGCTCAGTAGGATGTCAGGATGAGTTCGCTCATCGACCTCCCTTTTGGTCAATACCTGGTAGCCCGTTACGTACAGCTAGTACCTCTGACGAGCTAGTGGTTAAATCCACAGCCAAAGTATTGACGAGTCTTTAGAGTCCCCCACAGACAGTTTCTCAAGTTTCGGGCGAAACGTTGTAGAGGCCGTATGATATATGGCAGGGTTCGATCATATACATGCAGTAGTGCACGGATCATGATCGGACGGATCATACTAGTGGGCTTTGGTTTAAGCCGGATCCTAGTATTAGATTTGTTGGATTACTTTAGTCTCATTGCATTCGCATTCGGTCGGAATGCGGATGCAGGTATGTATATACAGGTGAGGGGTATCCTTGTGATCCGTCACGAGTTTACTTTAGATGTTGCTGTATCTTTTTATTGTTGTAAACATTTGGATTAATGTTTACAAATGGAAATTGTGAGCTTATATCATCATTTTGAGCATTTAATGTGACATAGACTTCATTAGTGACTCATGGTCTCTTGTCTTGTGCTAATGTCACATTATGTGATTGATTTATGGTTTGAAATGAGAGGAAGAGTGAGAAGGGCAGCCATTGTAAAGGTTTTTGGTCTTGTATTTTTGATAGACACTCTCTCATTTTATCATAGAACAAAAGAAAGAAAATGGCTTCTTTTCTTCTTCTTCCTCACAACCTCCATTGATGGCTTCATCTTCAACCTCCATCCATGCAATGGATGCAAGAGACAAAGTTGTCATAAACATTCTCTACTTCGCCTTGGACACGTCGGCTAGCGAACTTCGTGCCCGAGTTGCTTCGGATGAAGCGGGAGCCCGTAAAAAGACTCGAAAATGTGGTGCCCTTTCCGACGAGAAGACAGGAGATCGGAGATTCCATGAGGAGCTAGGGATGGTGGCCAAAGACCGAAGGACACGGATCGATCGGTATAGCTTTCTAACCCTTTCTCTAGTTGCTAGTTGTAGGTTAATGTTTCGATCCGGATTTAAAGTCTGCGATAGCGGCGGTTTCAAGTTTAGAAAAAGTTTTCGTTTCCGCATTTTGGCCTCGGACAGACGGCCGGGGCGCTACCGTAGACTTACAGTGTCATGATCTAGGGAGTTCCCAAATATGAGCATTATCAATGACAAACTATATTTTTTAGCTATAGTCATCTTGTTATAGTTTTGATCTTTTAATAAGGGGTTTTGTTATGAATATGAGTTGTGTTGGTTATACTAGTTGTTTACTTGGTGTTTACAGCCTATTTTAAGTAGTTGGTGGTGTTTGATGCAAGTTTTGTTGATTTCAAATGTGTTCTAGTTATATAAACATGGTTTCATTAAGTTCTTGGTGTTCAATTGAATTATGGAGTTATTTGGGACCTCTATAAAATAAAAGATGTATCCTACCGACCTAATTAGACAACTAAGAGACCACCATATGAAGACAACTTTCTAATTCGTCTACTTGGCCGGGATTTGCGGCCAAGTGGCGGCCTCACAGTGGAATTAGGGTTTGGGTTTTTGTTGGTGTCTTGTTCACTTGGTAATTAAGACAATGGTATACTTTATTCTAACCCAGATTTCATATATCAAATTTAGGAGCATTTTGAGTTGTGTTTTGACTATGTTTTAAGGTTTTAAATTGTGGTTTTCAGATTTCCATATCATGATTTGGTCGTTCGACGTTCGTACGTCGACATCGGGGGTATTTTGTTGAATTTGGCATGCGTTGGCCATAAGTTCTAACCTATGCGTGCTTCACTCGTCGTTTCGATTTTGATATAGATTTTCATACGGTTGTGTTATGGTTTCATTGTAGGTACGATCGCGGGGACTTCCGAGACGACGAAGAAAGGCAAGGCGTTCGTCGGCTTCGACTAGAGCAAGGCGCATATATGTGAGTAGATATATATTTATGGGGGGTGGATAGCGTATAGCACCCCCACAACCATAGTAATTAGAATACTATATTATAGAACTATATTCTTAGCGTATAGGGATATGCTAGAACACCTATAGGTGTAAATCTGTATACTTAGTAAGTAGTTATATACTTAGTCTCTATTTCATAGCCATTATGCTACACACACATGATTATTGTTATGTACTGTACTTGACTAGATGTCCATACTTTATATGATATGAGTTGGCTTACGCGACTATAGATCCATATAGTATTGATTAGAGACATCGTACAAGGGAGATTCCGTACATGATGTGATGAGGATAGATTGCCGAGTATGACCAATATTCAATTGACTCTGGAAGTCTTGCTAATCCCAAATTGGGACTTTATGAGATGTTTAAAGCTAGACTTATTTAAAAAACTAACGATCTGTTTTCTACTTTAAAATGATAATGTTAAGGATGCATTACAAATTTTCAAATGATATCTATTTCAAAATTATCATAGCCTCCTTATTTCCAAAATAATGTTTCATTCTATTTTAAACTATAACCTATACCTTGTAAGTAATCATCTATATTAACGCATGTTCACGTTATGACTGTTCTACTCTTTATATGCTAGTGCATCGATTACTTTATTGTATACACTACACTTATACCATTGTTTGAATTAGCTTTGTAAGCTAGTTTACAATTGACATGCTATAATAACTGTCACGCCCCGCTTCCCAGAGTGCGCTAAGATCGGCACGTGACAGAGCCAATCATACTACCTGTGGCTAAGAAACATCCCACCACAGTCACATTACGGCTGTCTATAAGATATCAAGAACAGTAAAATAAAATAAACTATCTCGTACATGTCCATATGCCAGAATAAACAAGTCAAGAAATAATATGCGGAAGCGATAAATCCAATAAACAAATAACATCTGGAAAGTACGTCCTAAATACGGGCTCACATCAGGAAAAGAAAATGCTGAAAGAAAACTAAATTAAACTAAACGAAATACCAAACTGCTCCTCACTGTTCGGCTGTTGACTGAACTACTCCTGGACGGCCTGCGAAAGAGAGAAAGGATCTGGGCCATGCAAAACTCAGACGTCAGTGCGTCATAATATCAAAAAATAAAATATAATCAGGAGGTAACAAGATATGCAGGCATGAGTATAAACAGTAATGAGTGTATAACAGTAACACGAATATGGAACAGTGAAGTGTATGTGCATGCGTTGAGTAATCTATGCTACTGGGTTAATTACTCTCAAGTCTTTGAAATCAATTTAATGAATCGTCGAAGTAACTCATTAGTATCCCATGCATGCCCGGGACCACGGTCCAGATTCTCGGGCTGAAACCGAGATGTGCCGCTAAGCATAAAACAGGAAACATGTACAGATGAATGATGTCAGCAGCATCATCCCGAGACTGGCCTAGCCCCCAAAACTGATTAGTATAAGTATCGAACTGTTGAGTTACAAGTCAGGTTTCATCATTGATTTCCCCTTACGCCCAAGTTATGTGTTCAAATCAAGTATTGATAAATCTAGAGCTAATACCGACACAGGATCAAGCAGGTACAGGTTTTGTCTAAATAGACAACAAGATACGTCAATCGGGACGACAAGTCAGGAATGTTGGTATTAGGAACAGGATCAGGTAACAGGTCAAGTAGTGGTGTATCCGTTCATGACAGGAAGTGTACATGTATCAAATGGATGCTCATAATAAAACTGTAGGAAGTATGAATGCACGATAAAAGTACGAATGCACAGTAAAACATGGATGCACAAATAACTATCAGGGATTACATCTACAACTCCATGACTACGCATGATGCATATTATCAAGCATGGGGTGCTAATATAACAGTAACATGAAATAATGTGATCTGGCATGCAACTAGATATATAATAAATGATACGGATGCACAAATATCTATCAGGGGATACATCTACAACTCCATGACTACGTAGGATGCACATTATCAAGCATGGGGTGTTAATACAACAGTAACATGAAATAATATGATCTGTAGATGCAACTGTTAGTTGTATGTATGCCCTAGAGGCCAGTATTGTACAGATGATGTATATTATATTGGATGCTTGGACATATATAGAGATGACTTTCTTGCTCGATATGATAGTATGCTATCTGGTTGCTCTTTATCTTAACATTTACACTAGTCTCTTTAAATTGTCTTATAGTTACATGTTGATAAAGCCCTTAGGATGTGTACTTGACTACCTGGACTATGATGCAGATCATACTAGTGGGGACATGGTAGTTCATAGGTACATCCTTCAAGGTCCCTAGTCGTGGGTGTATCGAGACGGGGCATCGATATACCAGTGTAGACTAGCGTATACGCTTCTCGACCCATGAGATGGGCGATGGATGATCCCATATCCATTGGTGTTTGACATCAGAGATGGTATACTGGTGCTCAGTGGAGACTGGGTACGCTGGACGGACTCGCCGAGAACTCCCAGATGGTATTATACCTCACGTCAGATGGCAGTTCTCAGGTGACACTTGTGCAGGTTAGTCTGTAGACCCGAGATCGTCATAGAGTCTTGTGTGATTCCCACTGTGCTTTGATCTCCACCTTACCACGTCCATGAGGGCGTGCAAAACGATGGTTTTTGGGTACAGTCCCGAGTCACATGGAGGCAATGAGCGATAGGAGGGGTTTCGTCTCTCCCGGTATTGGGGGTTGATGTTGCGCAGTGCTCGATTGGCCGTAACAGGGAAGTCCCTGGCCAGGGATGATCAGAGTTTTGCTGGTAAGTGTTACCAGTACTTTCTCGACCCGTTATGAGCCTTACATCGGCACGACTTATCGGTTATTGGGGTCTGACGTTTACCACCCCTAGACTTGATATGCGACATATCAGACGAACAGACCGGACTGCACGGTAAGTGTTACTGGTTGGATTCACAGGAGTGTGAGCGGGCTTGCTCGTCGATCTTCTGATCGCTCAATACCCGGGTGGCCGTTACGTTTGGCAGACCGCTTGCGGCTTGTGGGTGCTTGATATGATCATCATCTGCTGCCGGCGTATTGACGAGTCTTTAGAGTCCTACACAGAGGTTTCCTGGCTCAAGCGAAACGAAATAGGAGCACATATGAGATATGTGCGGGACCGAGAATAATGCGTGTATGTGATACCGTATTTCATTCTCGCGATGAATGTTTCGAATGGTTGTATGCGATATAACCTAGTTATCGAATCAAAGATTGATTCGATAAGTTGATACATTGGATACTAGTCGGTTATGTGCGACATGACTGGATCATTGAATCAAGTGTTGATTTAATGATTTAATGTATAATTATATATTTGATATATTACTTTGAATTAACTAGTATTGGTTCATTTTAAAAGGATTTTCTCACTTGGTGTGCACATTGTATATGTGATATATTTTGTGTGCACTTGATTGTATCATGTTTGATGATACATACTCACTTGGGTTTGTGCAAAGAATTAAACCATGGTTAAGTTAATGATTAGGGTTTTGTTTATTTGCTTATTTATTTATTTATTTATTTATTTATCCATTATGGAAAAGATAAATATGATATGGTGGCTTTCTTTGGATGCTTGTTGAAGCTTCATGAAGCTTTGAACAAGTCCACCATTCTTGTCTCATGCTTAACCCTAACCACTAAAAGTAACCATGGTCTATTCTCTATACCTAACCAAGGTTAGGATATGATAAGTATTCATATTGTTTTTCTTTTTAAAAACACTTATCATATTCTTTCTTCATCTTCTTCATCTTCATTAAGAAGAAAAGCTTGCCTCCATTAATGGCATCTTGAGTAAAAGAGTGAGAAATCCAATTCTAAAGTGAACCCACCTCCTATTTCTTCACCCTCTACCTCTTTCCAAGTAGTATAGGGTGTTTTCTTCACAAGTTTCACGACTCAGTGAAGTTGGAGCTTGATCTTGTGTTGCCTCGACGTAGATCATCTTCGGCATCGAAGCCGACGACCTAGCCCGCCCATTTCTCCGATGAAGCCGATGCAACAGTCCGGGATTCGAGATGGACAGCGAGAGGACGTCTACATGGAGCTAAGGAAGTGGAGAACCGGATCTACAAAGGTTGTAGCCTCTTTCCTTTAGTTAAAATGTTAACTAGTTTCACTTTTCGCCTAAACTCTAGTCAACAAATCCGTATTAGGGTTTCTCGGCACTTATAAAATTTGAAATTGGCATGGTTGATACCTTCTGAGACCTCATTAGAGTGCCTAGGAACCCTACAGTGGTATCAGAGCCTAGCTAGAGCCTTAGGCGAAGTCTAGACGACGTTTGAAATCCGAACGAACATCGAAACCCTAATTTTTCATGCTCTCTGGACTTTTTTCAAAAACTGGGTTTTTTCCAGATTAAAAATGCTTAAAAAATTCAGAAGGGAATTCTGAGAATTATGGTGCAAAAATTACTTCATAATATGTCTAAAGAGCGGCGGAACCGCGGCAGAAGCCTGGCCTCTGCGGCGGTTCCGCGGCCAATTAATGAGATTAGCCTCCAAATTTTGCACAGTGATTCATGTTCTCAGGTGCTGAGTTTTCTGGGAATTTTTAATTTGCACTCAAGAGTTGAGTTTTCTGGGGTGTTTTGGAGCGTAGATGATTCGATCGGATTATCAGATTTTGTCTATGTGGCTTTCCGGATATTTTAGAATATGTTAAAAAGTTCGACCGGATATAAATACCCACCTTTTCCCCTACCGGAAAATTTCTAAGTGTTGGATTTTTCTGTGGTTTAAGGACGTTCTGAGTAGTGCAAGTAACGCGATGGTCACTCTAGAAGACAACAAACCTTAACTCGATTATGTGACCGTCTTGAACTGCCCTTTGAACCTTCGGGTTTGGGGCAGTACGGCGTGCCACATGTGAGGCGTTGGCTTGACCCTTCTACGGCTGGACCGTTGGTACTGAGGCATGAAGTGGATGTCTTTGAACCTATTTCATGTGTTGAACGGTTTCGGGAAAACTTGGGTGTTCGAATGTTCGATCGGAAAGTTTAATATTTTTTATTTATCCGGAATGGGATACAATAATTGGAATTCACAAACTGTTGTGGGATAACTGAATGAATGTTATAAATCTAGCGGTTTAGTCTCACTTGATATTGAAAAGAGTTTTCGATAATGAGACTAAAATGCGGGGTTTATAATTGTTAGGCATGTGATGTCTAAGTATTTCATTTGATTAGGCATGCGATGTCTAAAGAGGTTGCGGATTCCAACTGTTGTAGTTTTACACTTTCTTTTCTGTGACCGTAAGTGTAGTATGTAGTGGTATTGCCGATTGTCGCTGCTATACGTCGACGACAATCGGTGTATGCATACTTACTTACGTTGATGACATGTGATGTTATGTGTTGCTGGATATGTTATATTGGATCGTCGTGTTCGAATAGCCGGGTTTTTTTATGTGAGATGATTGTTTTTCATTTTCATTCATGTAAAAACTTGTATGTAATATTCTTTTATTGGGGCACTTCCAGGTTGCGGAAGATGTCACCGTTGATGTATATTATTTACTTTTCTGCATTAGGATAGACCCAAGGAGGGGAGCACAAGTAACCGGGTTCTAGGGTCCAGTGGGAGACCATCTCGAGGAGTCGAGTCCGGGTCTCCTAACCCTAGAATTGGTAGGGTTGCTTGCCGCTCTCATAGGGGTCTAGGGGTGTAGGATTGGCTATTCATCACAACCGTGGAATCCGTGTTTTATACTGGCTTGTATTAAAAACACGGACGTCCTAGTATATCCAATATTTCATATGATTTTTTCTGCTGCGATATCTGTGATGTGATCATTTGATATGTTCTGATGGATACAGTATATAGTATACATGATATATTATATAGACGTTGCTTATGTTTTGCACCCGCACTAGCCCTGCCCTGCTCTGTCGTTAGTTACCTAACCTAACGGTGCACGAGGGGACATCGAGGCGAATACGGATGGCATAAGTGTACGTCGTATTTATCTGTGATGTTTAGGTGACTTAAATGATGGGACTTCATTAATGTGATTAATGAAAGAAAAGAAACCTAAAAGATGTTGTAGAATCAAATTTTAAACAAAAAGGGTAGCTACAGTTTTGCTTTGCATAGCGGTATATATGATATACCCTGCACCTTATTCGATGAGGAAAGGACCGAGATCCCTTCACCGGGAGTAACTCCTTTAGCAATAACTGGCAGACGCTACACACTCGGTTTGATTTTGATTGCTTTTGGAGTTTTGCTTTGTACAGCGATATATATGATATATCCCGCACCTCATTCGACGAGGAAAGGGCCGACGATCCCTTCACCGGGAGTGACCCCTTTAGCAAAACTAGAAAAGCCTCGAAATCACTCCATTGCAAAACTTCACTTGATTCTACAACGATATCAAGTTCATTACGCAATAGGTTTTCAGAAAAACCTGACGTAGCCCTCCGTCATTTCAGATAAATCCTACTTAGTATTCGTGCTACGTTTGTTGACCTCCGTCAAGGTGTATTGTGCGGTAGCTAACTAGTATTTATCTGCTTATGCATGTGATGCAGATTGGATTAGGGTAGTCGTACGACCTTGTTGACCTCCGTCAAGGGTCGGCCGGGTGGGTTTGATTCAATCAAGAAATGACGGGTTGAACTTGACTTGCACCCTGTGGTTTGTTGACCTCCGTCAAGGTCATAGGATGCTTGGGGCAAAATATTATCGGGAATTTCAAGTGTTGAAATTTGCAATGAGATTGCATACCTTCTATGAGATAGTTGGATCCCGATACCCACTGCGAGTAAGAGTTACTCCTGGGAGAGTTTTACACATTACAATTAGCCGATCAAGTAGGTGTCTAGAAAGGTGTCAACGGGGTTACGCCTATGGGAAAACGAGGTTTACTCTAATTAGGTCCGTGTGAAAGCACGGGGAACCTCCCTCAAAGTACCGACACTGGCCTGGCTGAAAGATTGGCGAAGTTGTAGGGTGTAATTAATCCCGGCTAGTCTTTCCTTTTAAGGTTTGAAGGAAGATTTGATAAAAACCAGTGGGAGCCATCCTGATTAGATAAGATAATAACCAATCTGATCTTGTAAGAGCATACGCTAAAGTGTTTTCTTCTCTCTCTCTCCAGGTAGCGACCATTTCATGCCCTAATCAAGATAATAATATGGATGTATTGACTGAACCCGCATATTATACTGTGCTGGGGAACGTTGGTTCCGTTCTTTCTTATAAGAGTTATAGGAATGAACAGGACATAGGGGAATACCAGGATTCCCATGCCACCCGAATGAAGAAAGTACATGTTGATGCATTTTCTTTGGGTGTGTTCGTTACGGAGAACTGTTTCTCCATTTGCTCTACGTCCTGGGTATTAGATACCGGGTCAGGATCCCATATATGTAATCAATTACATGGGCTAAAGAAAGGTAGAGAACTTGGAGAAGGTGATAAAGACATAAGAGTTGGAAATGGTGCAATTGTTGCAGCTAAGACTGTCGGGGAATATCACCTTGCATTACCAACTGGTAATACATTGGTTCTGAACGAATGCTATTACATGCCGAACCTGATATGCAACATTATATCAGTTTCTTTATTGAGTAAAGAGGGATATAATTTTGTATTACAGGATAATGTTATGAACATTTTCCGTAACCAAAAGTTGGTTGGATCAGGCACGTTGTGCAATGGCATTTATGTTCTAAATCAATCAACAGTTCTAAGCATAACAAACACACACAAGAGGAAGAGTTCAGAACTGAACGAATCCTTCTTGTGGCATTGTAGACTCGGTCATATAAATGCGACACGACTGGCTAAGTTGCATAAGAATGAATATTTGAATCCGTTTGAATTTTCATCTTATGACACTTGCCAGTCATGTCTCAAAGGCAAGATGACCAAAACTCCGTTTACGGGACACGGAGAAAGAGTTACTGAACTCTTGGGACTGATACATAGTGATGTATGCGGTCCCATGTCTACACATGCCAGGGATGGTTCTTCGTACTTCATTACATTCACTGACGATCTCTCTAGATTCGGATATGTGTTCCTGATGAAACACAAATCAGAAGCTTTTGAGAAATTTAGAGAATATAAACAAGAAGTCGAAAACCAAACCGGAAAAAGTATTAAAATCCTTCGATCTGATCGAGGAGGTGAATACTTGAGCAATGAATTCCTGGACTTCCTAAAAGAGAATGCGATTCTCTCTCAGCTAACTCCTCCATATACACCACAGCACAACGGTGTATCAGAACGGAGGAACCGCACCCTATTAGATATGGTGCGCTCTATGATGAGCACAGCTGAGTTACCTATTTCCTTCTGGGGATATGCGCTGGAGACAGCGGCATACCTACTGAATAGGGTTCCCACCAAATCTGTGCCTACCACACCATATGAGATATGGGAGGGGAAGAGACCATATCTTAATTTTATAAAGATCTGGGGTTGCCCGGCCTATGTCAAAAGACAAAAACCGGACAAACTCGAGGCAAGGTCTGTTTTGTGCAAATTTGTTGGATATCCCAAACATTCGCGAGGGTATATCTTCTACCACAGTGAGGAACAAAGAGTTTTTGTTGCTCAACATGCCACCTTTTTAGAAAAGGAATTTCTTGCAAAAGAGATTAGTGGCTCTGAGGTAGAACTGGAAGAGGTTCCAGCTGAACAAAACACAACAGAAGATTTAGTGGAACCAGAGGATTCAGTAGCTCCCAATAAACCTCAGCCTCTCCGGCGATCTAGTAGGGTTCCTCGCCAACCTGAAAGATACTACGGTTTCCTCATTGATGGTGGGAGCGAGGATTGCATCATGGAGGATGATGACCCAACTAGCTTTGAGCAGGCCATCACGAGTAGGGACTCAGTGAAATGGCTGGATGCTATGCGGTCCGAGATGGAATCCATGTACACCAACAAAGTATGGACTTTGGAAGTTGCTCCTGAAGGGGTAAAACCCATTGGGAGCAAGTGGATCTTCAAGAAAAAACTTGGTGTAGATGGGAAAGTGGAGACTTTCAAAGCTAGACTTGTTGCAAAGGGTTTTCGTCAAAGACCAGGTGTGGACTATGACGAAACCTTTTCTCCAGTGGCTATGCTTAAATCCATCCGGATCATGCTTGCCATCGCTGCATATCATGACTACGAAATCTGGCAAATGGATGTTAAGACCGCCTTTCTAAACGGTGATTTAGAAGAGTGTGTGTACATGACTCAGTCAGAGGGCTTCGTAGACAGTGGGAGCAGCGGGAAGGTGTGCAAGCTGCTTAAATCCATTTATGGATTAAAGCAAGCATCGCGGAGTTGGAACATCTGCTTTGACGTCGTTATCAAAGAGTTTGATTTCGTCAAAAACCCAGATGAACCTTGTATTTACAAGAAGGTGGCAGAGAGTAAGGTTGTCTTCCTAGTATTGTACGTGGACGACATACTCTTGATAGGAAATGATATTCCTATGCTGCAATCAGTCAAGCTCTTCTTATCACAAAGATTCTCAATGAAAGATCTTGGTGATGCCTCCTGCATATTAGGAATCAGGATCTATAGAGATAGATCCAAACGGATATTGGGATTGTTCCAATCCAAGTACATTGACACCATACTAAAGAGATTTAGTATGGAAGAATCCAAGCGTGGGAACTTGCCCACGATCTCTGGAGTCACTCTCTCCAAAGAGATGTCTCCCAAGACTGATTTGGAGAGAGCTCGCATGCAAGGGATACCCTATGCTTCGGCTGTAGGCTCTATCATGTACGCGATGCTATGTACCAGACCCGATGTTGCATACTCACTAAGTGTAGTGAGCAGGTATCAAGCTGATCCTGGAGAGAGTCACTGGACAGCTGTGAAGAGCATTCTCAAGTACTTGCGAAGGACTAAAGAGATGCTCTTGGTGTATGGTAACGGAGAACTCCAAGTTGAGTCCTTTACCGATTCAAGCTTCCAGAGTGATAAGGACGACTCTAAGTCGCAGTTGGGATTTGTCTTTACCCTTTACGGAGGGACGGTTAGCTGGAAGAGTTCCAAGCCGGAAACCGTGGCAGACTCGACGATGGAGGCTGAATACATCGCTGCCAACGATGCTGCTAAAGAGGCTGTCTGGATCAAGAAGTTCATTACTGAACTTGGAGTGGTTCCATCCATTGAGCATCCAATACCTTTGTATTGCGATAACAATGGAGAGGTGGCTTTGGCCAAGGAACCGAGGTCCCATCAGTGATCCAGGCATATTCTGAGGCGGTATTACCTGATCCGGGAGATTGTTGATCGCCGAGAGATCGAGGTCAGGAGGGTTGACACGAAGAACAACACGGCGGATCCACTCACGAAGGCCATTCCCCAGATACAGTTTGAGAGACTCTTCGGGATGCTCGGTATGCGATACTACAGCAGCTGGACCTAGTGCAAGTGGGAGATTGTTAGTTGTATGTATGCCCTAGAGGCCAGTATTGTACAGATGATGTATATTATATTGGATGCTTGGACATATATAGAGATGACTTTCTTGCTCGATATGATAGTATGCTATCTCGTTGCTCTTTATCTTAACATGTACACTAGTCTCTTTAAATTGTCTTATAGTTACATATTGATAAAGCCCTTAGGATGTGTACTTGACTACCTGGACTATGATGCAGATCATACTAGTGGGGACATGGTAGTCCATAGGTACATCCTTCAAGGTCCCTAGTCGTGGGTGTATCGAGACGAGGCATCGATATACCAGTGTAGACTAGCATATACGCTTCTCGACCCATGAGATGGGCGATGGATGATCCCATATCCATTGGTGTTTGACATCAGAGATGGTATACGGGTGCTCAGTGGAGACTGGATACACTGGACGGACTCGCCGAGAACTCCCAGATGGTATTATACCTCACGTCAGATGGCAGTTCTCAGGTGACACTTGTGCAGGTTAGTCTGTAGACCCGAGATCGTCATAGAGTCTTGTGTGATTCCCACTGTGCTTTGATCTCCACCTTACCACGTCCATGAGGGCGTGCAAAATGGTGGTTTTTGGGTACAGTCCCGAGTCACTTGGAGGCAATGAGCGATAGGAGGGGTTTCTTCTCTCCCGGTATTGGGGGTTGATGTTGCGCAGTGCTCGATTGGCCGTAACAGGGAAGTCCCTGGCCAGAGCTGATCAGAGTTTTGCTGGTAAGTGTTACCAGTACTTTCTCGACCCGTTATGAGCCTCACATCGGCACGACTTATCGGTTATTGGGGTCTGACGTTTACCACCCCTAGACTTGATATGCGACATATCAGACGAACAGACCGGACTGCACGGTAAGTGTTACTGGTTGGATTCACAGGAGTGTGAGCGGGCTTGCTCGTCGATCTTCTGATCGCTCAATACCTGGGTGGCCGTTACGTTTGGCAGACCGCTTGCGGCTTGTGGGTGCTTGATATGATCATCATCTACTGCTGGCGTATTGACGAGTCTTTAGAGTCCTACACAGAGGTTTCCTGGCTCAAGCGAAACGAAATAGGAGCACATATGAGATATGTGCGGGACCGAGAATAATGCGTGTATGTGATACCGTATTTCATTCTCGCGATGAATGTTTCGAATGGTTGTATGCGATATAACCTTGTTATCAAATCAAAGATTGATTCGATAAGTCGATACATTGGATACTAGTCGGTTATGTGCGACATGACCGGATCATTGAATCAAGTGTTGATTTAACGATTTAATGTATAATTATATATTTAATATATTACTTTGCATTAACTAGTATTGGTTCATTTTAAAAGGATTTTCTCACTTGGTGTGCACATTGTATATGTGATATATTTTGTGTGCACTTGATTGTATCATGTTTGATGATACATACTCACTTGGGTTTGTGCAAAGAATTAAACCATGGTTAAGTTAATGATTAGGGTTTTTTTTATTTGCTTATTTATTTATTTATTTATTTTTCCATTATGGAAAAGATAAATATGATATGGTGGCTTTCTTTAGATGCTTGTTGAAGCTTCATGAAGCTTTGAACAAGTCCACCATTCTTGTCTCATGCTTAACCCTAACCACTAAAAGTAACCATGGTCTATTCTCTACACCTAACCAAGGTTAGGATATGATAAGTATTGATATTGTTTTTCTTTTTAAAAACACTTATCATATTCTTTCTTCATCTTCTTCATCTTCATCAAGAAGAAAAACTTGCCTCCATTAATGGCATCTTGAGTAAAAGAGTGAGAAATCCAATTCTAAAGTGAACCCACCTCCTATTTCTTCACCCTCTACCTCTTGCCAAGTAGTATAGGGTGTTTTCTTCACAAGTTTCACGACTCGGTGAAGTTGGAGCTTGATCTTGTGTTGCCTCGACGTAGATCATCTTCGGCATCGAAGCCGACGACCTAGCCCGCCTATTTCTCTGATGAAGCCGATGCAACAGTCCGGAATTCGATATGGACAGCGAGAGGACGTCTACGTGGAGCTATGGAAGTGGAGAACCGTATGTACAAAGGTTGTAGCCTCTTTCCTTTAGTTAAAATGTTAACTAGTTTCACTTTTCGCCTAAACTCTAGTCAACGAATCCGTATTAGGGTTTCTCGGCTTGTAAAATTTGAAATTGGCATGGTTGATGCCTTGTGAGACCTCATTAGAGTGCCTAGGAACCCTACAACAACTATACATATAATAAATGATACGGATTCACACAGGTATCCGAAAACAGTAAACATTAATATGGATGTATGATTGATCATTTAAATTGTGAAGTTGTGTGAAATGAAAAGTTTCTCACAACTAAAGAATTTATAACCGCAATCAATTAACGGTGTCGATATAGCTCTTTAATGAATACAGATCGTCCACTGAGATTCGTGAATTTGTTCGATCTTGTTTTAGTTGAGTCGAAAAGAAAATATAAAAGAAAATGATTCATGATTAATGAGATTTAATTTCAAGAAACATCAAGAAAATAGATCTAGAATCAAGAAGATGTCCAATCAATTTAGTTATCAAGATTATATAGAATAGCTTGTAGGAATTGATCAAATTGGTAGCAATGATGAATACTAGAATTACGAATCTTATCTATTGATGAATTGTAGCTAGATCGATGATGATCAATAAAAATTAGGGATCTATTGAAAAAACTAGGGTTTCTCCTTCACTATCCCTTATCTTCTCATTGATAATCATTCAAATCTAGCCTCTAGCAAAGAGGATTTTCAATCGTTTGATCCCTAATTTGCAACGAGATTATCAAGAATGGTGATCTCGCTCCAAATTAGGTCATCGAAGATTCTTTTTCCTAGAGTTCACAAATATCATAAGACTTAAGAGTAGTAAAAGGATTTCATCATCATTAGATCTACCGATTTTCTCGATTCCTTTACAAGCGAAGATTTCACTCACACATCATGAAAATTAAAGAATCACAAACGAGAAATTTTATAATGCAAGAATGTAATGAAAACGAGAATTAACAATTTATCACTTTCATTAAATCTTCTTCAAATTACACAACTCCTCAATTTGAGGTACAAGATTAAGCTCTCGATCGCTTCTTTGAAGAGGTGAATTTTTCGTTGATCTTTGCGTGGCTCGATCGTCGTCAGACGTGGATCGTCGCGGATCTCTTGCTCTTGATGATGACCGGCGTTGCGATGAAGGATCATTGATTGCTCGCTTGATTTGCTCTCAATGGATCTTGATTTTGATTGGATTTTGAATTGGATCTCAAGTTGTGTCACTCAACTTGAATTTGAATTGTGTAACAACTTTTTTGAATTATTGAACAACCTTTTAAATGTAGATCTAGATCCCCTTTTATAACCTCAAATTTAGCTTCCTTCATAAGCTTGGTTGTTATGCAGAGCCTTCCACAAGATGCTACGTGGAAATGAAGCGTCTTGAGGAAGCTAGGCAGTTATAGGGGGGCTTCTAGAAAAGTTTCGTCACCGGCTCCTCCAACTCGGCCGCGGATCCGCGGTGGATCGGGCTAGATCGGCCGCGGTTCCCGGCCGTTTAAGGAGATCTTTGCATAATGTTTCTGGGGTGATTTGATGTTGGTCTTTGGGTGTTCTTTTGATTTATGGAATCATTTTATATATTCTTAATCTCTGCCATATTTCAAGTCTTTGACTTGTTGCATTTTATCGGCACTTTTGCGATTCCGGTTCTTTGACCTAAAGAATTTTCTGCACTTAATCTGGATAAAATGTGTTGAGATATACAATATCATGCAAGTAGTAATAAACACACAATTTTCTGTAAAGAATGTTGAATATAACTATAACACGTGGTATTTAGTATTTTCCAGACAAACTGGTAATATGTGTTATATTTATATAAACTATCCTTAGATGATTAGAATAATGAGGAAACTGATGTGTTACAGATTGCATTATTTTCGACTGAACAAATTCCCCCAAACTTAATTTTGATCGTCTCGAGCAAATATGTTTTATTTAAGAGAAGGAGAAAATATAAGAAAAAGAAAAACTAACTAGCACACTTTCGTAGGCAACACGATTGCACTGAGCACGTGCAACAAGCCTTTAAACCTTTAGGTGTCCCTAGTAGAAGGAATGTTGTCTCCAGAGGGTTTTCAGCGGATTGCACTCACAAAATCTCATAATGAAAGGAAGACTATGAAAGTTACATATAAAAACAAGAATTGTAAAAGAAAGACTTTGAAAATCAGAGTTTCCAACTACACTAGCTTTTCGGTTGTCATGAGCCCTCTCTTAATAGTCATGAAAAGATATTAGAAATCACATCATCTCTCAATAAAATATCATCTTTATTCTTCATTCCTACCTTTCTTCCAAACACTGATCATATACCCCTACATGTGTGTAAAGAACATCCCTACACTCGGAGAATTCAATTCAAGCTATCATATTCTTGTCCATCTATCTCAGTACTTTTTAATTGGTGAATATTTAGATGGAATTGCTCACACATTTTCATGCGACCGTTAATTCTTCTTGAGGTACTAACCGACCGATTACTCATGTGCTCACAAGTTAGGCATAATCAGCAATGTATTGCAACACCTAAGGCTTAGCAGTGACTCCCAAACTAGTTGGTCTAAGGCATTAGGTGATGAAGCACCCTTGCTATATTTTTTTATTGCTGCCTTTGTGATTACAAAACTAGTGTTCATTTTTCTGCACCATTTATATTTTATTCTCCAATTATTATTTTCTTCTGCTTTGGCTTTTAGAAAAGAGCATTTCAAGGTATTCTCTACTATTCCGATTTTCAAGACGTGTGTAAGTGTATATAGTAGGGTATCAACGTTCAAATGTTTGGCTTCCAGAATAAGAACTATTATTCGGACTTATTTTTATTCTCAGATTAGTGACTTCCTTCATCTTACTAACTCTTGGGACAACGGTTCATAACTATTTATTACTAGTTTCATTTAAGAAAACTTCTAATTTTCATGGTTTTGTTAAAAATTTCCAATCTTTTAGATGCAATTTTTCACTTTCTACTCTTTTATTATCTTATTTATGTACACATTTTTTTTATTATATGTTTTATGCTTATGCAAAGTATGATGCAAAGTGATGCGTAAATAAGCACAAACCTCCTCCAAACTTGTTTAGAACAGTGTCCTCACTGTTGTCATCTGTTAAATCTCAAAAACCTGTAGACTTGGGAGAAAAATTTATTAGCGGGGACATGAAATATGATCGTGAAAATCTCCCCAAACTTGTTCTTTATTTATGTAGAATTTTTTAAATATTTTTTTATATGTATGTACAAGTTGACTCACCTCTATTCTAAAAGATGAGGCAATATTACTAAGACATGGAGGTTAGGTGGAGGAAAAATCAGCCATTATAAAGCGGCTCCTGTAAAAACAGGTGCTCCTCCGAGGGGTCAGTGAAAAAAACGGTTTTAATCTATATCCATTCACTTTGAAAATTGAACTGTTTTCAACATTTTCAACTTCAACTGCCCCGTGCGGGTATACATACCGCACAACAAATGGTCCTTTTCACCGAGATCACAGCTTTCCCGTATGAAGATGAAGACGTGAATCGTAAAGAAGGACTTGTTGACCTGTTGTAAAAGTTTTTCTCAAAATGTTTTTATCGTGAAATACCTTTGTCCAATTCTTTACAATTACAGTATTATCGTAATTATCGTGAAATACCTTTGTCCAATTCTTTACAATTACAGCATTATCGTAAGCTTCATTGCGGAGTTCGCTTAACTCATTTAATTGCAGCTTCCGAAAGTTGCAGGCTTGATTTAAGTCCAAGTTTAGTTCTTTAATGGCCCACATTGCTTTGTGTTCAATCTTGACCGGAAGGTGGAAAGCCTTACCAAACACTAGACGATAAGGAGACATACCAAGATCGGTTTTATATGAGGCACGAAATGCCCAAAGAGAATCCGTCAATTTGGTTGACCAATCTTTTCGTTTTTTAGAAACTGTTTTCTCCAAAATTTATTTGATTTGTCTGTTTGAAACCTCAGCTTGCCCGCTCATTTGGGGATGATAGGGTGTGGAAAGTTTGTGGTTGATTGCATATTTCCGCATCAATGTCTTAAAAGACCGATTACAGAAGTGCATCCCGTTATCGCTAATGATAGCACGAGGGTGTCCAAATCGCGAAAAGATATTTTCTTTAAGGAACTTAATGATAGCCTTGTTGTCATTAGTGCGACAAGGAATAGCTTCCACCCATTTCGGGACGTAATCAACCACAAGCAATATATACAAATTCCCAAAAGAGTTGGGAAAATGACCCATAAAATCAATACCCCAAACATCGAAAATTTCAACCACTAAGATCGGTTGAAGTGGCATCTCATTTCTCCGAGAAATCCTACCCGCGTGTTGACACTGTGGACAGGTTTTACAATGATCAAATGTATCTTTGAACAAAGTCGTCCAGTAAAAATCGCATTGCAAAACCATCTCCGCCGTCTTTCGAGGACCAAAGTGACCTCCACATGCTTGATCATGACAGAAAGATAGAACGCTCTTGAATTCATCATTGGGGACACATCTACGAATGATCTGGTCAGGACAATACTTAAACAAATAGGGTTCATCCCAGTAAAAGTGTTTTACTTATGATAGAAATCGATGTATGTCCTGTTTCGACCATTCGCGAGGAATAAGTCCTGTTGCAAGATAATTCACTATATCCCTGAACCAAGGTTCGGTGGATACATTCAAGAGTTGTTCGCCCGAAAAAGAGTCATTAATTGGCAGGGTCACAGGTGAAGAAGAGATGCGTGAAAGATGGTCGGCTACTACGTTTTCATATCCTTTCTTATCTCGAATAACAAGATCAAATTTTTGTAATAGAAGGATCCAACGTATTAACCTACCTTTAGCATCCTTCTTCGATAAAAGATGTTTTAAGGCGGAGTGATCAGTGTACACAATAATTGGTGAGCCAATCAAGTAAGTCCTGAATTTTTCTAATGCAAATACAACTGCCAAAAGTTCCTTTTCGGTAGTTGTATAATTAATTTGAGCATCATTCAGGGTTTTGCTTGCATAATAAATCACGTGTGTTATCTTTTCAATGTGCTTTCCTAAGACTGCACCAACTGCAAAATCTGATGCATCACACATAAGCTCAAACGGGTGGTTCCAATCTGAAGATGATAGAATGGGGGCTGTAGTGAGAGAGCTTTTGAGTGAGTCAAATGCAGCCTCACAATCCGAGTCAAAGTGAAAGGTTATATCCTTGGCCAAGAGAAGAGTTAAGGGTCTAGCAATTTTGCTAAAATCCTTAATGAATCTCCGATAAAATCCTGCATGGCCAAGAAAAGATCATATATCTTTGACGCATTTGGGATGAGGAAGGTTATGAATGACATCTATTTTAGCTCTGTCAACCTCAATGCCTTTCCGTGAAATGACATGTCCAAGCACAATTCCCTCTTGAACTATGAAATGACATTTTTCCCAATTCAAAGTTAAGTTCTTATCTTTACAACGAGTAAGAACTGCGTCAAGATGAGATAGGCAGTCATTAAAAGAATTTCCGAATATCGAGAAATCTTCCATAAAAATCTCCAGAAAATTATCGACCATGTCCGAGAATATCCCCATCATATACCGTTGAAATGTAACGGGAGTATTGCATAACCCAAAGGGCATGCGTCTATAAGCAAAAGTACCGAAAGGACAAGTAAATGTGGTTTTTTCTTGATCCTTTTCGGCAATAGGGACCTGGTTATAGCCATAGTATCTGTCCATGAGACAATAATATTCACGTCCAGCTAAGTGTTCTAACATCTGGTCAATAAAAGGTAGAGGAAAGTGGTTTTTCCTCGTTGCAGCATTGAGTTTTCTATAATCAATACATACATGCCACCCAGTTTGAGCGCGTGTCTGGATTAACTCATTTTCCTCATTTGTTATGACCATGATGCCAGACTTTTTAGGGACAACATGAATTAGACTTACCTATTGGCTATCAAAGATTGGGTAAATGATACCACTGTCAGGGTATTTGACGATTTCTTTCTTTACCGCATCCTTCATGACGGGATTCAACCGTCTTTGTGGTTCTCAGGTTGGCTTGGCTTCATCCATCATATGTATATGATTTTCATCAATCAAGGGACCAATCCCTTTAATGTCAGTCATAGTCCAACCAAAAGCCTGCCTATTAGATCTCAATACCGTCAAAAGCGCATTCTCTTGCTCTGAGATTAGAGAAGCTGATATGATCACAGGTAAAGACTCATTCTCACATAAATATGCATATTTAAGGTGAGAAGATAACAATTTGAGATCTAATGCTGGCGGAGAAACAATAGAAGGTGAGGTAAACGACTGACATTCAGATTCATAAAGAAGCTCATAGCCTGCAAAGGATACAGACTCGGAAAGTGATGAGTCAAAAGGTTCAGACTAGGGAGTGGACTCGTCAAAAGTGTCCTCACTAAGATGTGCAAGATCAAGCAATGTCGTGCTAATGTCATCGAGATCTTCAAAGCAAAGTTCATCAACCTCGCAGCTTTCGGGAGCAATCTCGTGGACAGAACAGACATCAAGAATGTGAGCAGAGGGTTCAGACGGCTGACTTCCAATCTTATAGATGTTAAGCTCAATTGTCATTTTTCCAAAGGATAGGTTCATGGAACTATTTCGATAATTAATGACAGCATTGGAAGTGGCAAGGAAGGGTCGACCCAAAATCACCGGAATTTGGTTCCGTGGGTTCGCTACAGGTTGTGTATCGAGAACAATAAAGTCCACAGGAAATATAAATTCCCCGACATTTATCAACACATCCTCCAATTCACCCCTAGGTTTGGTGATTGATCGGTCTGCCATTTGGAGAGTGCAGTGAGCTGGTTTCAACTCTCCAATCCCTAACTGCTCGTAAACAGAATATGGAAGCAAGTTAACACTTGCGCCAAGGTCAAGTATAGCACGGTTAATGTTTTTACCCCCAATAGAAATCGAGATTGTAGGACAGCCAAGGTCCTTACGTTTCTTTGGTAACAGTGGGGTAAAAGCAGTGCTAACATTATTTGTCATGGATACCTTTTTGGGCACTTGAGTCTTCCTCTTCCTAGTACATAAGTCCTTAAGAATTTTCGCATAAGCCAGGACTTGTTGTATAGCATCTAGGAGGGGGATGTTGATGTTAAACTGTTTAAACATTTCCATAATCTTCTCCATATATGGACTCGATTTGTTTCCCCTTAACCGATTCGGATAAGGAGCTTTAGCAATAATAGCTGGGTCCAACATTGGAGAAGGTGGTGTGTGTGGAACTGATCCCAGAATAGGAGTGGGGATCGTCTTTGGTGGACTAGAAAGAATATGCTGAGGTTTCGAGCCTTGAGGAAAACGAATAATATGCTCAAAAGAAGATGGTGGGGTAGACAAAGTAGGATCAGAAGTAGAAGTGGATGTGGAAGTGGAAGGAAAAGTGGAAGTGAAAGCCGGGGTGTTATTGATTAATTCATCATGCTTATCAATCTCTTCACCGACTTGATTATTCAGCACTCTTCCAGATCTCAACGTTGTAATTGCATTCATATTGAAGTGTTGTGAATGTCCAGGATTCAGTAAGGGTTGAGACGGAAGTTTCCCTTTCTCTCGAGCACTCATTTCGGCATTCAATCGTGCAATTTGTGCTTCCATCGATTTAAAACTCTCACCTTGGGGGACGGTATCTTTCTTAATATTATCAACAGAAGACTTTATCTTAGCCGAAACTTGCATGAAAATTTTCAGAATCAAATTCATGGTTTGTTCTAGTGAAGAGGAATTATCAGTACCGGTCAATTGTAAAGAATTATACGGTGCAGAAGTATTGACCAGATTTTGAAAGTTTTGTGGTTGATAGGGGTGCTGAGTCAGTTGTAGTGGTTGCTGTTGTTGTGGAGGGCCCCTTTGAAAATTATTTTGGTTTAAAACCGTGTTTTGAGTTTGGTGTTGGTTCCAAGCAAAGTTAGGGTGATTCCTCCAACCCTGATTATAAGTGGAAGAAAATGGATCATTTCTAGGTCTTTACTGAAAAACAGCATTTGTATGCTCTTGACCTTGAAACGGAGAATTCAATGGACATTCTTCCGTCAAATGTGATGGATCAGAACAGCATCCACAGACAGTTTTGGAGAGTGTCATTTGATTTAGGGAGGCTAATAAAAAATTTTGTTCCATAGCTTCAAGCTTCTTTTGCATTGCTGCCATTTCAGGTTTAACTCCTATGCAAACATCTAGTTGATGGATACCACTCCTAGATGATGATTGACTTACACTCTCCCACTGTAAAGATTTTTCAGCGAAATCTTCTAAAAATCTCCAATCTTCACCATCGTCTTTAGACATGAAGTAGCCTTGACACATGGATTCAAAATTCTGTTTTGTTGTAGGATTAATGCCCTCATATATGATTCTGCACAGATCCCATCGGTGGATTCCGTGATGAGGTCATTGAACTAACAGATCCTTGAAGCGTTCAAAACACTTCGAAAATGGTTCATTGGGAAGCTGGGTAAATTGATTTATTTCGCTACGGACTCGGGCTGTTTTATGATTGGGATAAAATTTCTTTAAGAAAGCTCTGACGAATTCATCCCAGATTGAAATAGAACGTGCCGCCGTGTTATAAAGCCACTTCTCGGCTAAATCGCACAAAGTAAAGGTGTAACGACCCGAAATTGGCACGTGACGGCCCTTAAACCACGCAACGTCTACAGGCGTAACGCAATTTAAGTAAGCCAAAAACCCAGCAATCTAAACCATCAAAAGTAGTAAGTGATAATAATAATTTTAAAACTTTTGAAATCTCAAACCAAATTCTATAAAGTCCAACTTTACTTTCTTTTAAAATTTTGGCAGCACCTCCTTTGTAAAAACCAGCCCCAAAAAGGGTACAATAAAGATAAAAGTAAAGCATCCCCAAAATGGGAGCAAAAAACACGCCCAAAGACGGAAACCAACCACCACAACAGATATACGAAGCCGTAGCGAAGAAATAAAAGACGATAAAAATATAACTGCATAAAAGATCTCCAAGTCACAAAATAATATACAATATCGTCCTCACATCAAGTCTCTAAGTCAATACAAGTTAATGGTAGATGGAGAGTACAAGGTACAACGAATATACAAAGAGCAACATCGGATAACCGCAAAACCCACCTATAGCTAAACTGTACACAGTCAGCTGTAGCGGTATCCGCTACAAAAGATGATAGGATAGATGAAAAGTAGCCCTGCCTCTGACTACTCGGAGGAACAACCTGCAAAACACTGTGGCACAACGGGGAAGAGTTGCCAACTCGTGAATAGTAAATAACATATGCAGGTAATCGCAAGTATGCACGTACAGCGCGAATTTAAATATACAAGCTAATAGCAATAAATAGTCATATATATGCAACAGTCATGTGAGGTACTCTATCAGGTACTACTAATACATGAAGCAATAATATGACAATATATATGCAACAGTCATGAAAGGTACTCTATCAGGTACTACTAATACATGAAGCAATGATATGGCAATATGTATATGCAACAGTCATGAAAGGTACTCTATCAGGTACTACTAATACATAAAGCAATGCATATAAAATAAATCCGGAGTGTGGAATAAAACATGTCATTCCTACGGAATCTTGACCTCGTGGCAGGACCAAAGTCCATCAAGACAATCAAAATCTCAATTTCCTCAAATCAGCCCCCAAATTGGCTCTCATATCATGTAAGTCTCATATATCCTGAGTGTCCAATATCAAGTAAATCTCATATATCCCGTATCCAATATCAAGTAAATCTCATATATCCTGTATCCAATATCAAGTAAATCTCATATATCTTGTATCCAATATCAAGTAAATCTCATAAATCCTGTATCCAATATCAAGTGAATCTCATATATCCTGAATAAGTATATTTGCATGAATCAATATCATGCTGTATATAAATTTGATATGTATACATATATATTAGCGTCCCATACCACTAATCTATATATATATATATATATATATATATATATATATATATATATATAACAGCGTCCCATTCCAGTGTTATATACTTAGGAGTAAAAATATCATAAAACCAAGTGTCAAGTATCGACACATAAATACTGATCTATCAGGTGCTGTCACCATGACTGGCCCCCTGATAGGTACGTATCTTACGCTATCTCAAAAACTTAAGTGCCAAGCTTCGACCCTCGCCTTTCGACGTATCCATACGTGCATGACTCCGGTCGGTATCCCTACGAAAACCGCCGAGTCATAGGTACTGTCACCGGTAGGTATGGTTTCCCTGTCAGGCTCATTGGCGTGGTCCATCGTAATACCTTTCTTGCCCCGGGTACCTTCGGGCCCCACCATGTACCCGCACACGGCCCACGACGCCTCCTCGCATGGGGTATATATATATCAGAACTGATAAAACTCATGGTGGCTACTGAAATATCATATCAAGAGAAACCAGGTTTTCAAATAATGCATAATTTCATGAAACTACCACGGTCCTCAAATCCAGATAACATCATGAAAAATCCAAATCTCAAATGCGAAAATCCATGAATATAATATATGCAACATAAAACTGAAATGTGAGCATATAAAGGAAAAGCCGCTATTTAACTAAAACAAGTTAATATATATATCATGCGGTTCCTAATTTCTCCGAGTCTATATAACATCAAATAAAGGTGAACATGTAGCTATAGCCAGATATATGTGTAAACATGTAGGTATAACAAGGTGTATGCATCTACCTATCAGTAATGATGTAATACCCTCCAGGTATAAGTGTAAGTATGTATGCAAGATGTACATGTAGCTATGTCTCATATGTGTATATACCATCACTAATGGTACAATACCATATAGGTATATGGGTAACTAGCATGTAAAGATGTCAAGGCATATGTGTAAGCTTGTAGGTATACAGGTATGCTATATGTCATATGCATAAAAGAATATGAATCAATGTCCCCAACCAAACAATATCATATATGTATGTGTGTTGTGCGTGTCATGGAAATTATTGACTGTGTGAGTGGTATACAATCAGTGCTCGTGCAACATGAGCCGTCAATAATAGTGCAGTGTCCTAAGGATACAAGTCCAAGCACAACAAGTAATAATATGCAATGAGGTGTATGCGTAAAATCTATATATGCAATAGAATATATGACTAATATCATAACATCTCTAGCCCAGACGCATAACGCCATGCGGGCGATTCCCCTATAGATATTAAATCTACTCACCAACGCTCCTGGCTAAGTAAAGCCAACCACCTGTTTTTCCTTCTTTGCAACGACCGAAGTCTTCGCCTTCGAACCTAAAACATAAATCAATAAAACAAGTACGTATATTAGCAAACGACCAATAACACGTACAAACTACGTTTGATCGACGCGACAACTCCAAACAAACTCTCAAGTGTTCGTCTAGTGGCTAATGTGCATAGCGATACAACGAAACCAACTTAAGAGCAAAAGAACACAACGACACAAACCCTATCGGATAATGTAACGCATGAAAACGAAACACAAGAAAATAAGCAAGTGATCCCAGAATTTGCTATACCAACAATTTGTAGAAGTTGCAAGTACCATGAGACCGCATACAACCCCAGAGACCCCTACACCAAAACCCAAACCCCAACTCCCCAGTCTGGCCGCAATTTGCGGCCGGAAGCAATTAATTTGCGGCCCACTATTCATGGAATAGTGTCAGGTTTTTATGGTAGGTTTTAGGTCACTACACAAGATCACTGTGATCGGAACTTTTGCAACAAATACCTGGTTTGATAGCAGATCATTCGAGACCCAAAACTATACTAAAAATACGATATTTGCATGAAACGATACAATACGCGATCTAAACTAAAACGAATAAGATATGCAACACTAAAAAGACTTAATTTACAGAAATAGATCATTACCTACTCCCACAAGCTCAAAGATCCTAGCTTTCCAAGCTCCAAGGCATTCAAGAGGCAAAACTAGGCAAAATAAGTGATTTTTATGAGATTTGGTAAAGTTTAGTGAAGGTTTAGTGAAGAGAAAGGTAAGTGCTCAGTTTAGGCTTAGAGGAGATGAAGGAAATGATAAGAGATGAAGTGAGAGAGAACGAGAGAGAAAATGAGTGAGGTGAGAAGAAAAGAGAGAGCGAGGTGGGTTAAGGTGAGTGCACCCTTGCATTAACTCCACATTAATGCAAGAACATGCTCACCGTGCCACCTCCTCTCTAAACAAAACCCAAAACAAAAATATCTCTCACTCACAACAAATATCTAGATCTTTAGGTTAAGGTTAAACAAGGATTGGATTAGGGTTAAGTTGTCATGCTCACTAATCTAGATTACACAAACACACCCTCACATAAACATGCACATGTGTGTGCATGCCATAACAAATAAAAATAAATTATTAATTAAATGTTATAAAATGTGAGGAAGCCAAATTGGTAAACTTTTACCAAAAACCCGCATTACCGTCTAAACTAACACTAATCTATATCTAAGGCGTTACAATCTCCCCCCTTATAAAAATTCGTCCCCGAATTTAAAATTCTCACTAAGCGTACTTTCAAAGAGATGAGTACAAAACTCCTAAATCTTGCTCGCAGCCTCCCAAGTGATCACCTCACTATACGTCTACGTCCAAGAAAATCCTCTACAGATGGCAAGACCCTTGACCGAAGTTTCTCCACCTGCCGAACTACTAACACAATTGGCTGCCGGTGAATGAAAAGATTGCATCCCAATTAAAAGGTCTGGTGCTAAATCATGTGAGAAAGGTCATTAAGGTATTTACGAAATATCGACATAAGAAATACGGGGTGAATACTCAATAATCTGGGTGGAAGTGCCAAATTATATGCAACGGAACTAACTCACATTAAGGATCTCAAAAAGGACCTACAATCCTGGGACTAAGCTTCCCAAAACTCAACACGTCATTCATCGGAAAATCCGTAGGAATACATGATCTCCCACTGCGAACTCAAGTCTGCGACCACCACGGTCGACATAAGTCCTCTGTCTGCACTGGGCTGCTCTCATCCTGACTTGAATCAACTGGATCATCTCCGAAACCTCTCGACTAGCTGGGGTCCAAAAATCCTACTTTCGCAGAGTCAGAAAAACAGAATGGCGATCGACACCACCTACCAAACAAGGCCTAAAGGTTACCAATTGGAATGTCTACTGATAACAGCTATCGTAGGAGAACCCTAATAATGGCAAGTGACGATCCCAACTGCCAACAAAAATTAGTACGCACGCACAAGCATATCCTCCAGAGTTTGTATAGCCCTCTCTCACAAACCATCGTCCTGCGGATGGAAAAGTGGAGTTAAAGCTTAACCAGTACCCAAGGCTTTCTGAAGCTTCTGCTAAAGATGGCAAGCAAACAGGGTGCCTCTATTAGATACAACACATGAAGGAACTCCGTGCAACGCACAAACTTAATGAAGAACAACTGAGCAAACTGAGCATAACCGGACAACAAACACCCAAATGGAGTCACACCCTGTCTAGACCTGGGTAGACACCACAACGAAATTCATGGAGATCTGCTCCCATTCCCACTCCGGAACGGTTAAAGGATGCAACTCTCCATCCGGTCCCAAATGCTCAACCTTGGCTCACAACAAGGCAAACACCTTGAAATGAAATCCAAAACTTCACTCTTCATCCCTGCCCACCCGTAACTATCTCATAAGTCACGTTACATATTGGTGGAACTTGAATGAACACAGAAAGCTGACTGATGTGCCTGTTCTAGGATTTCACGTTTCTACCCATCAGCATCAGGTACACAAAACCGCATCCCTAAACGTAGCATACCCTGGTCACAAATCAAGGACTCCGAATAATTACCCAGCCGAGTATGCTCAAGAATCTCTGACAAACGAGTATCGGCGGGCTGTGCCTCGCGAAAACGATTAAGGAAAAGTGGACGGGCGCGGACATGAGCAAGCTGTCCCCTCAGTAGAGGCGAACTTAAGCTGTACTCAACGATCGCACAAGAACTGTAAATCTGCAGAAGACTGTCTCAGAACTGCGCACAACTGGGACAAGCTAACCCCGGGCCTACGACTCCAACATCAGCTACTGCAATCACCTTGCCACGGGTAACGAGGATCTTACAAACACAATCCTTCACAAGCTTCATCCAACGGCGCTGTCTCAACAATCAAAACCCGCCGCAGGAAGATGTACATTATGCTGTGGTGGTCCGTGAAAATCTGACACGACTCTCCGCACAAGTAGTGTCCACAGATCTTCAATGCATGACCACCACGGCCATCTCCAGATCATGAGTGGGATATCCTGCTCGTACTTTCTCCAACTGTCAGGAAGCAAAAGAGATAACTCTATAATGACACATCAACGCAAAATCGAGCCGCACTCGCGAAACATCATAGTTAAACAACAAAGTCGCCCGATCCAGAAAACAAAGAAAGAACTGGTGCAGTCGTCAACCGAGTCTTCAACTGCTGAAAACTCCGCACACATGCCTCAGTCCAAAGAAAAGGAACCTCTTTTCCGGTCAGTCCAGTCAACGGTGCAGCGATACACAAGCAATCCTGCAAGAAACGGCGGTAAAAACCTGCTAAGCCCAAAAATCTGCGAACCTCCGTCCCGTACACAAGTCTGGGCCAAAGCTGTACGGCCTCGATCTTCCTCAGGTCCATACAAAAACCGTCTCCCGTAACTACAAGACCTAGGAGTCAACACAATCAGGCTTGAAGGAACACTCCGAGAATTTAGCAAACAGCTGGTGCTCTCCCAATATCTGCAAAACAAATCCTCAAGTGCTCACGTTCCTCACGACTCTTGGAAAAGACCAGAATGTCATCAATGACACAACAATAAACTGGCCGAGGAACGGCCTGAAGAAATCTGGTTCATCACATCCACGAATGCTGCTAGGGCATTGGTGAGTCCAACGACACCACCAAAACTCATACTGCCCGTAGCGCGCACAAAAGCAGTCTTCGGAATGTCATCACTCCGAACCCGCAACCAATGATGACTTGATCCCAAACAAACTTAGAAAATGTCTCGCACACTGGAGTTGATCGAAGAAATTATCAATGCGAGGTAAGGGATACCTATCCGCACCGTAACTCGGTTCAATTGACGATCCATCAATACACAGCCTCAACTGCCATCCTTCTCCTGACGAACAGAATAGGAGCTCCCCAAAGCGAAACACTCAGACGCATAAGCCCCCTACAAGCAACTCTGCAGCTTATCCTTAAGCTCCCTAAGCTCTGCCGGCTCATCTGGAACAACGTCAGAAAACACTCGCACGGTAGGAAGTCGGTCCAACAAACCCACTGTGGCTCCAGCATCCCGAATGAAAGCCAAGAATGCTCGACATCCTCTCCCCAACAGCCGACTAGCGAAAAAGGCTGAATTCAAGCTGTGAGAGTCGGCACTACTGTCCCCCTGCACAACAAGAACTGACTTGCCGGGAAAACAAAACCTGACTGTTTCCTCACGGCAGTCCACAGACACATAGCACGTAGCTAACCAGTCCGTGCCCAGGAGATCGTCAAATCCAACATCTCTAGAAGGATCAAAACGACGGACGAATCACTATCTCCTATCCAATTGGCACATGACCGAATCACATGTCACACAACAAAAGAATCGCTGACAGAAATTAACACAACAAACGGCTGATCTAGCTAACACGTCTCTCGGCCCAACCACGACACAAAATGTGTAAAACAAACAAGTGCATCAAAAGAACATACGAATTAAGAATACCTGAAAACTCTGCATTGGACGCCTGCGCATCCCGATGAGTAGAAGCAAACTCTCGTGTCTGCCCCCTACCCGCAACTGGTTGAACTCCTCCTCTGCCAACCTGTCCTCTCTGAGCGAAACCTCCGCGACCATGACCTCTCTGAACACAAGCCTGGCGCGGTGCTAAGGAACAGTGTCTGACGAAGTGTTGAAAGCTCCCGCATCAAAAACATCCACTCCATGGTTGCTGACCCTCCTGGGGGTGAGTGCTAAGCGGCTGTCCTCGCCTTAAGCCTCTGCTACTCCCGCGACGTGCACGAAACCTGTCACGGTGACTGAACCTCTGTCTCTGGGCTGGTACACCTGCACGAGCCCTCCTCTATTCCGGAACTCTCAAAGTCTCGGGAAGACGTGCCTCGTCAACTAGGGCTGCATCCACTGGTGCTGTATACGTAACACAATGCTGTGTACTGATCGCAAGGAACAACTGGGTAACACGGGTGGCAACCTCCTGTCGCTGTGCTCGACTGGCCTCAACCAATGACCTCATCGTCTGGCGCAAGTCCTGCATCTCTGCCTCAAGCCTAGCGATACGATCTATCGAAGGCGGATCCATCTGCTCCTATGCAACAAACGTACCATCCTGGTCAGACCTCGTCCCACACGAGTCAACTCTGACCTCGGCCCTCGCCGCACCTCTCTGAGTCCTCATAGTCATCGGTGGCAAAGAATAAAATAAGAGATAGGATTTGATAAGAACACGGAAATCGAATCACAAGGATATGTATCATCAAGGAGGGAATTTCAAGCAATTAGTACTTAGGTCACTTTAGGCAGAGTACCATGTCGTGAGTATGCCGCGGACATACACACACTGCGTTACTCTGCTTCAGCTACCTACACCATCATACCAAGGTCATCCTACACTGCGAAAGATAAAACCTAGCGCTCTGATATCAACTTTGTCACGACCCGAAATTGGCACGTGACGGCCCTTAAACTACGAAACGTCTACAGGCGTAACGCAATTTAAGTAAGCCGAAAACCCAGAAATTTAAACCATCAAAAGTAGTAAGTGATAATAGTAATTTTAAAACTTTTGAAATCTTACAACAAATTCTTTAAAGTCCAACTTTACTTTCCTTTAAAATTTTGGAAGCACCGCCTTTGTAAAAACCAGCCCCAAAAAGGGTACAACAAAGATAGAAGTAAAGCATCCCCAAACGGGAGCAAAAACACGCCCAAAGGTGGAAAACAACCACCACAACAGATATACGACGCCGTAGCGAAGAAATAAAAGACGATAAAAATAAAACTGCATAAAAGACCTCTAAGTCACAAAATAATATATAATATCGTTCTCACATCAAGTCTCTAAGTCAATACAAGTTAATGGTAGATGGAGAGTATAAGGTACAACGAATATACAAAGAGCAATATCGGATAACTGCAAAACCCACCTATAGCAAACTGTACACAGTCAGCCGTAGCGGTATCCGCTGCAAAAGATGATAGGATAGATGATAAGTAGCCCTGCCTCTGACTACTCTGAGGAACAACCTGCAAAACACTGTGGCACAACGAGGGTGAGTTGCCAGCTCGTGAATAGTAAATAACATATGCAGGTAATCGCAAGTATGCACGTACAATGCGAATCTAAATATGCAAGCTAATAGCAATAAATAGTCATAAGCATGCAACAGTCATGTGAGGTACTCTATCAGGTACTACTAATACATGAAGCAATAATATGACAATATGTATATGCAACAGTCATGAAAGGTACTCTATCAGGTACTACTAATACATGTAGCAATGATATGACAATATGTATATGCAACAGTCATGAAAGATACTCTATCAGGTACTGCTAATACATGAAACAATGCATATAAAATAAATGCGGAGTATGGGATAAAACATGTCATTCCCACGGAATCTTGACCTCATGGCAGGACCAAAGTCCATCAAGACAATCAAAAATCCCAATTTTCTCAAATCAGCCCCCAAATTGGCTCTCATATCATGTAAGTCTCATATATCCCGAGTGTCCAATATCAAGTAAATCTCATATATCCCGTATCCAATATTAAGTAAATCTCATATATCCTGTATCCAATATCAAGTAAATCTCATATATCCTGTATCCAATATCAAGTGAATCTCATATATCCTGAATAAGTATATTTGCATGAATCATTATGATGATGTATATAAATTTGATATGTATTCATATATATTAGCATCCCATACCACTAATATATATATATATATATGCATATATAACAGCGTCTCATTCCACTGTTATATATACTTAGGAGTAAAAATATCATGAAACCAAGTGTCAAGCATTGACACATAAATACTGATCTATCAGGTGCTGTCACCACGACTGGCCCCCTGATAGGTACATATAAAACTGAAATGTGAGCATATAAAGGAAAAGCCGCTATTTAACTACAACAAGTTAATATATATATCATGCGGTTCCTAATTTCTCCGAGTCTATATAATATCAAATAAAGGTGAACATGTAGCTATAGCCAGATATATGTGTAAAGATGTAGGTATAGCAAGGTGTATGCATTTACCTATCAGTAATGATATAATACTCTCCAGGTATAAGTGTAAGTATGTATGCAAGATGTACATATACCTATGTCTCATATGTGTATATAACTATCACTAATGGTACAATACTGTAAGTCTACGGTAGCGCCCCGGCCAACAATCTGAGGCCAAACGCGGAATAAAAACTTTTACAACTGGCGCTATCGCATAGTATAACCCGGATCTTGCCATTAATGCTAAACTAACAAACTGTAAAGAGGTAGAAAGGCTATACCGATCGATCCGTGTCCTTCACTCTTTAGCCATCATCCCATGCTCCTCGCGGCATCTCCGATCTCCTGTCTCTTCGTCAAGGTGGCACCACGTCAATGGATCTTTATATGGGCTCCCGCCTCTAAACCGAGGCAACTCAGACATGAAGTTTGCTAGCCGACATGTCCAAGATTAATGTAGAGATAGTGTAGAATATTTTGTCTCAAGGCATCCAAGCCATTGGGTGAAGGTAAATTGAATTTGCCATTTGGGTTGATGAATTGAGCTAGGAATTTTAGCAAAAAAATCAATCTCCCTCACAAATAGGGCTCGGCCATTTTTTCGAGGCTGAATTGGGTGGGGCCTGCCATGAGGTGGAAGGGGTGAGCACAAGGTTTCAAGTGGTGAGGCTAAGAAGAAAATATCAACAACAAATATCCAACAAAGATCTTAAGCTTGGACAAAAGAACTTAATGCAAAAATGAGTCACTAAAACACCTCATCTCACATGAAGAGGCCAGAAAATTCTCGAGCCCTGGGCACCACCAAACCCCCCCTTTATAAATGTAGCATTTGCAAGAAACCCCCTCACAACAAGAACTTCAGCCAAGAAGGATAGAAAGGAAAATGGCCAAAACGAAGATACAAACTGGCAACTTCAAAAAGCGATCCCGTAACTAATTACAGGATAACTCCACTGCAGTATATACATACCCGCATTTGTATTCCGACCGAATACAAAATGTAAAGAGACAAAAAATACTCCTACACAATATAATACTTGGATCCGGCTTAAACCAAAGCCCACCAGTATTATCTGTCCAAACCATGACAGGTGCACAAGTGCACGTGCATGTTCGAACCATGCTATAAAACCATAAGGCCTCTACAACGTTTCGCCCGAAATAGGGAAACAATCCGTGGGGAACTCTAAAGACTCGTTAATACTCTGGCAGTGGGTTTAAGCATAAGCCGTCAGTGGTACTAGCTATACGTAACGGCTGCCCATGTATTGACAGAAAGGGAAGCTGATGAGCGAACTCATCCTGAAACCCTACTGAGCCTATCAGTGACAATATTCGTACAGTCTGGTTCGTTCGTTTATGAGCATCGCATATCGGGCCTAGGGTTTGGTAATGTTAGACCCCCAAAAGTTGTATAAGTCATGTCGGAGGGTAGCCCTGAACATCCTGAGAAACTACTGGAATACCTACCAGTAATTCTCACCTGCCTTGGCCAAGGACTTTGTGTAATGGCTCTCCTAGACACATCGCGATCTCACCCCCAATACCGAGAGAGACGAATCCCCTGCCGATCCGCTCACTGCCTCTATATAGCTCGGGACTGTACCCAACTAAAACTTGTTTGCACGACTCCTTTGAGCCTGGTAGGGTAGTAATCTAAGCACAGTGGGAACTCACACGAGACAAATGACGACCTCAGGTCAATGAACTAACCTGTACACATGTCACCAGGGAACTACTATCTGACGCTAGGTATAATACCAACTAGCATGTTCCCGGCGAGTCCTATCGGTGCACTCATAACCCAATGAGCACCTGTATACATCTTAGGTGATCCAACTGACACCAATAGCTTGTGAGACCGGCCACCGCCCCCCGACGGGGTCTCGACTGTATACACTAGTCTACTCCGGAGTATCGATGCCCTGTCTCGAAACTCCCACGACTAGGGACCACTTTTAAGGATGTGCTTATGGACTACCCAACTCTCACGTATATGATCGTTATCATACTGTTGGTAGTCAAGCAGGATCCTAAGGGCTCCATCAACGTGTAAGAGTGATCATGTCACCTAAAACTGTACACGATAATAAAAGTAAACCAGATAGCATACTATCATCTCGAGTAAGACTGTCCTACTGGTATAGGTCCTCCCTTAATCATTGCAATCACGTACCTGCGATCCAATAATTGACTTTGAGGGCACTATATCCGACAATCTCCCACTTGCACTTAAGGCTAATTATTGCGATGTCACATACTCACAGTCCGTGTGATACCGAACACCCAACTCCTCTACTAATCAGTTTCACAAAGCTCGTTTGTAAAACTCTTGTGTTCGAAAAATAGCCTCAGTGAGTGGATCCGCCCTGATGTTTCTTTCTATATCTCTCTTAATCTCAAGTTCGTGGAGAAAACCATCTCCCGAATTGAGTAATACATGTCTTAGAATATGTCTGGATATCTGATGGGACCTAGTTCATAAATGAACTCCAAATCTAAAATTCTTAGACTGTATCGTCAACTGAACCTAATCAGTATTCTGCACCATACCTCCCACAGTATCCTCTTGAACCACCTATCCATAATACCGCCCCTTCTTCAGAGGGAAAACTATAACTCTGACAATCACTTTGTCATCCATGTCACCTTTAGAAGCATGGAATGATAACCGTCTCCCGAAGGAGGCTGCCGTCATCAAATCCCTAGAACATCCACTTATGTTCTAAAACTGCTTCCGTGTGTTTCTCCAGGATTGGATTAATATAAACTTATTGCATCTAGTGCAAAAATAACATCTGGTGTGGTACTTGACATCTCATGATCGACTCAATTGCCTAAGCAAGTGATATGCCAATCATGTACATCCCTCTCCCCTTTAGTCTGTAAGACACCTTTAGAGAGGGAGACTCCATCACCTGCAGGTACACCACCATGCCAGGAGTCGTCCATTCTAAAACACCTTTAGAATACTGTCTAAGTACCCAGATTGGGAAACTACCCAAATCTAGATCTAAAACCATAGATCTAGTAACCAGAATGTCAGATATTATATCCATATCCTTTGTGGAGAAACAACTGTGTGACAACCAAAGTATAACCGATCGTAGTATAGGAATTTTACTTCCTACTCTATGTATGTCATACAATTACCAGGACATCACACCCAACTACCTTCTTAACAGATCCATCCCCTATTCTGATGAAGTCAAACCCATGACTGTCACATCAAAAATAGATGATCTATCTCCGCTATATTTGCTTTAATCTATAAATAGACATAAGCTACTTGCCCACTATACTTCCGCTGCTCCCACTGACCACAACAACCCTCTGGTAGAGTAATATATACGTGCAGTTCTAAAGCTAGTTTAGAACGACGCTATTCTTAACCTCCTGCCGGGGCTCATAGACAGGAACAACAGTAGTGTCAAGTCTGGGTAAACAAGCGCCTCCCTGTCACCGTCCTTGAGGCTACCAGAATACCTCTCGGGGTGTCTGAGGTTACCCACCATATCTGCAGAGTGGCTAATGGAATGTCAAACCTGATTGAATTTTTAGGTTCTATTAAATTTTCTGTAATCGTTTGCGGTTCTGGAATCACTTTCAGTTCTACCATACTCCCACTACTATTTTCTGAAAAAATCCATTTTATTAAAACTGTGGAGAGTCAAGAACAATATCACTATTGATCTTCCAGATGGTAGAATATCAACCCTCGTCATAGCCCGGGTCAACCAACAAACTGCCATTACAGAAACGTGCCTTGAGTTATCCAGAGTCTGGTTTTAAGCATAAACCGGACAACTCCCCGTGCCTTAACATCGTTAAGATATGAACCATTCTATATCCAATATAGAAACTTTGGCACTTATTTAATTGGAACCAGATTCAAATCATGCAGTTGTCTCCAGTGCATATCAACTTAATGGAAAGAGGCTAATCAGCATTACTCAACTTAGGAATGCATCCAATTATGAGTAACCTGAAAGAGAAACAAGTTTCTCAAAACCATTACTATCATCTGAATACCAATCACAAGTATCTACATCTTCAATCACCTTGAAGAATCCCGATACTTGCGACATCTGGTTCTCTACTTTATTCTTATACCCACAACTTCTCAAAACTTAGACCTTGTATTTCTACGAAACATTTGTCTAAAAACTAGAGAAGTCACAAGTAAACATAATATAGTACGAGGACCAACCCCTTTGTCCTGATGGACACTGGACAACATAAAATACTCTGTATAAGTCCGCTGAGTTGAATAACTCAAAACCTGTGCATCGTAGGTTGAAAACTGTACATATGGTTAAGAACTACTCCGCTGTTCAATGCTCCTTACCCAATCGTCAACTGATATAGGTAAAATGTCATGGACATAATTTCAAAATGTTATATCTCACTTTATAAAAATAAACGTACAGATATATCAGTTTGAAATTGGTGCACAACAACGGGTACTCAAAACCAAATACTTGCCGTCCGGCAAAAACCCAGGCGATTTCATCAAATATCACCAATTACAACGAATTCCGATATAATGAGGATAATCACCTAATTCCCAATAACTTACTCCCACTCATCATCTGTAAAACCATACAGATGTGAGAATCATACCTGGTAAATACATACCCTAGAGTAAGTATCTAATCGGGAAATCAATTTTCCTTTAACAACGCATAGTGAAACTGAAACATGAAAATGTTTCGAAGGGGTATCCGGGTATTCGTAGTAATGCCTCTTCCATAATCCAATTCATGACTGTAACCGTATATTTCTTTACCATCTCTCCAAATCCCTTTATTTGTCTTTAGTCGTTACCTTCTGTACACCATCGTTAGGCTAAATGGTTTTCTTCCTTCCCTACCGTTCGGCACCAGCCTATGGTTTGGAAGAAGACTATCCAGCAAGCATAATAGGTATACTCTCCTAATCCTAGAAGTACTCGCAACCTGAGAGAAGGTGATGATAAAAGACAACTAAATAAAATCTTATTCTATTTCTCCTGAACTGGAGAAAAAGCAAAGGTGAAGTAGGAGTGGCGATGAACTACGCAGTTTGGTCGTGAATGATAGCAGTCACAATTTACTTTGCCCTCTTTCTAATCTCTTTATTTTGTCTTTACTTATTACCTTCTGTACACCTTACTTAGGCTAATTGGTTTTCTTCATTCCCTACCTTTCGGCACCAGCCTATGGTTTGGAAGAAGACTATCCAGTAAGCATAATAAGTGTACCATCTTCTAAACCAAGGAGTACTCTCAACCTTAGAGAAGGTGATGATAAAAGAAAACTGAATAAACCAATTCAATTTCTCCTGAACCTGGATCCATCCTCGAAGAAGTCCCTTCAAGTTCGTATATAACCATACGATGGATTTATCCAATGGAAGTGGATGTTCGTAGTAATACGAGATGTTCTGGAGAAATGCAAAGGGTAAAAGAAGGAGCGGCAATGACTTATGCAACTCAGGCAATCCAAAAGCCAGTATTTTAAGAAGGTTCGGTCAACTTGGTCACTGAGTCATAGTCTAGGGTCGGTCAATGGTCGCTACCAAAGAAAGAGAGAAAAGAAACACTCTGCGTGCACTCTAACCTAGATCAGAATGGTTATCACTATATCTAATCAGGAAACCTCCCACTGTACCGTCAAATTCTCCTCCAAACCTGAAAGAAGAATTAGTCGGGATCAACCGAAGAGTAAACCAACTCATCAGTAGGAATCGGGATCCAACTCTCATCGCATGATAACGTGAAGGTATCCACTCACGTTATCATACTCCAGAAGGTATGCGCATCCTTGGCAAGTTTCAGTTTCTTTAAAAACTCCCGATGTGGATTTTTGCCCCATGCTCTTATGACCTTGACGTTGGCCAAAATGCCATAAGTCACATATCAAGTTCTACCCATTATTATCTTATCAATTTGAACCCACCCGTACATGCCCCTGACGTTGGCCAAATGGCAGAACGACTGTCCCAAACCAACTCATCTATCTATGCAACAGATGAATACCCAACAGCTACCAAACACTATGCCTTGGCGTTAGTCAAAATACATAGCTTGAATACTACTGAATACCCAACTGAAATGATGGAGGGCTACGGCTGGTTTTTGGCGGAAAACCTTTAACGTAACGAACTTGATATCGCTGAAGGAACCTGATAGGTTTTTATAAAAATATAGCGGCGAAAACCTTTGCTAAAGAGGTCACTCCCGGTGAAGAGATCTCGGCTCTTTCCTCGTGGAATGAGATGCAGGATATTTCAACTGAATACCGCGATGCAAAGCAACAAGTAATCGACTATAGTAAAGTTATTACCCTGACGCAAACTTCTGCCCAAGGGGTTACTCCCGGTGAAGGGATCTCGGCCCTTGCCTCGTCGAATGAGGTGCAGGATATTCCAATTGAATACGCTGTGCAAAACAAAAGAAAACGTCTTTATAATAACACCTTTTGAAAACTGTTCCAACAACGTCAAACAGGTTTGTTTTTGCTTTGCATTGATCAGAATCAACGCAGTCCCATCAATTAATCACACCAGAAAAGAACGAAAATAAAATGTACGTATATGCCATCCGCATTCGCTACTGGGTCCCGTCATCACCGTTAGGTTACTTAACTAACGACAGAGAGGGGATTGGACTAGCGCGGGTGCAAAACATATACAACATCTACTAGTATAAATACTAATATACAATAATCGCTCCAGGAGTGATAAATGCAACATTACAGAAAAGTAATAAGCATCACAGAACAATACAGATAAATTGGGATCCCCGGGTTTCACAGAGCCGCAACTGAAACCCGACGTTCCCCTGGTCGTGTGGATAGCCTGTCCAATGAAAACCTAGACCCCTACGAGTGCGGCAAGTTACCCGCCAAAACCTGAAGCGAGGCAGGCCCCTACAGCAAAGTGAATGGACCACCCAGCACTTCACGGAATCGGTAACTTTGGCACTCCATCTTGGGTCAACCTGTACCCCCTACGAGTGCGGCGAATAGTCTGCCAATTCTAGAGTGAGGCCCCTTGCCTCTTAAAGCCATGAGATACGGAACCGTTGCCCTCCAGAACCCGGCTATCCGTGCACTCCGTCGCGGGGTAAACCTAGTACAGTAAATGAAAATATGTACAAAGGGTACATCGACCTCAACCCGGTCGTGCCCCAAAAGAATAATATACAAACAGGCAGTGACAGCAGTCCACATGTTGGATGCTCGCCCCGCAATATCAAATATACAAATAAATCCAAACTGCACTACCATTGCACACAGTTATCCACCACGACAAATCCGCAACATCACAGCACAATACAGAACATCAACGCGAATGTCACGTTCGAAAACCCCTCTAAAAGGACTATAGCAATTAGACACGATTTACCGCTCGAATGACATTCACGGTCGGAGATATAATGTAAATACTGTAAACTAACTCATTTAAAATTCCGATCGACAAAACTTCCCGATGTGGGCCCCAATTACAAATCCAGTACTCAAACAAAATCTGGGCCCAAACAAAATATTCCAGAAACCACAATTCCACATGATAGACACCCAGAAGAAAAATGGTGCACTGAATCCCCAAAACGGCGGTGGAACCGCAGCCAATACAAGGCTTGCGCAGCGATCCCGCGGCGGTCTTGATGGTTCAGTCGACCAAATTTCTACAGTAGTCTTAGAAAAGCCTGCTCGATTTTCTGACATACCCAAAATAATTTTTAGACCAGTTTAAAAATTCGACAGAAACTTTAACATTGAAAATGCGGTTTTGGAAATTTCGTTCGATCGATATTTTAAACATGTTAGAACAAGCTAGTAAAGGTTAATGGCGTGGCTCTGATACCATGTAAGTCTATGGTAGCGCTCCGGCTAATAATCTGAGGCCAAACGCGGAATAAAAACTTTTACAACTGGCGCTATCGCATACTATAACCCAGATCTTGCCATTAACGCTAAACTAACAAACTGTAAAGAGGTAGAAAGGCTATACGGATCGATCCGTGTCCTTCGGTCTTTAGCCATCATCCCACGCTTCTCACGGCATCTCAATCTCCTGTCTCCTCGTCAAGGTGTCACCACGTCAATGGATCTTTATACGGGCTCCCGCCTCTAAACCGAGGCAACTCGGACATGAAGTTTTCTAGCCGACATGTCAAAGATTGATGTAGAGAGTGTAGAATATTTTTTCTCAAGGCACCCAAGCCATTGGGTGAAGGTAAATTGAAGTTGCCTTTTGGGTTGATGAATTGAGCTAGGAATTTTAGCAAAAAAATCAATCTCCCACACAAATGGGGCTCGGCCATTTTTATGAGCTGAATTAGGTGGGTCGGCCATGAGGTGAAGGGGGTGAGCACAAGGTTTCAAGTGGTGAGGCTAAGAATAAAATATCAACAACAAATATCCAACAAAGATCTTAAGCTTGGACAAAAGAACTTAATGCAAAAATGAGTCACTAAAACACCTCATCTCACATGAAGAGGCCAGAAACTTCTGGAGCCCCGGGTACCACAAAAACCCCCCTCCCCTTAAAAATGTAGCATTTGTTAGAAACCCTTTCACAACAAGAAATTCAGCCAAGGATAGAAAGGAAAATGGCCAAAACGAAGATACAAACTGCCAACTTCAAAAAGCGATGCCGTGACTAATTACAGGATAACCCCGCTGCAGTATATACATACCCACAATTATATTCCGACCGAATATAAAATGCAAAGAGACAAAAAATACTCCTGCACAATATAATACTTGGATCCAGCTTAAACCAAATCCCACCAGTATTATCTGTCCGAACCATGACACGTGCACAAGTGCACGTGCATGTTCGAACTATGCCATAAAACCATACGGCCTCAATAACGTTTCGCCCGAAATAGGGAAACAATCTGTGGGGAACTCTAAAGACTCGTCAATACTCTGGCAGTGGGTTTAACCACAAGCCGTCAGTGGTACTAGCTGTACGTAACGGCTGCCCATGTATTGACAGAAAGGGAAGCTGATGAGCGAACTCATCCTGAAACCCTACTGAGCCTATCAGTGAAAATATCCGTACAGTCCGGTCCATTCGTCTATGAGCATCGCATATCTGGCCTAGGGGCTGGTAACGTCAGACCCCCAAAAGCTGTATAAGTCGTGTCGGAGGGTAGCCCTGAACACCTTGAGAAACTACTGGAATACCTACCAGTAATTCTCACCTGCCTTGGCCAAGAACTTGGTGTAATGGCTCTCCTAGACACAGCGCGATCTCACCCCCAATACCGGGAGAGACGAATCCCCTGCCGATCCGCTCACTGCCTCTATGTAGCTCGGGACTGTACCCAACTAAAACCTGTTTGCACGACTCCTTTGATCCGTGGTAGGGTAGTAATCTAAGCACAGTGGGAACTCACACGAGACAAATGACGACCTCAGGTCGATGAACTAACCTGTACACATGTCACCAGGGACCTGCTATCTGACGCTAGGTATAATACCAACTAGCATGTTCCCGGTGAGTCCTGTCCGGTGCACTTAAACCCAATGAGCACCTGTATACATCTTAAGTGATCCAACTGATACCAATGGTTTGTGAGACCGGCCATCGCCCCTCGTCAGGGTCTCGACTGTATACACTAGTCTACTCCGGAGTATCGATGCCCTGTCTCGAAACTGCCACGACTAGGGACCACTTTTAAGGATATGCTTATGGATTACCCAACTCTCACGTATATGATCTCCATCATACTGTTGGTAGTCAAGCAGGATCCTAAAGGCTCTATCAACGTGTAAGAGTGATCATGTCACCTAAAGCTGTACACGATGATAAAAGCAAACCAGATAGCATACTATCATCTCGAGTAAGACTGTCCTACTGGTATAGGTCCTCCCTCAATCATTGCAATCACGTACCTGTGATCCAATAATTAACTTTGAGGGCACTATATCCAACAAGTACCATATAGGTATATAGGTAACTAGCATATAAGGATGTCAAAGCATATGTGTAAGCATGTAAGTATACAGGAATGCTATATGTCATATGCATAAAGGAATATGAATCAGTGTCCCTAACTAAACAATATCATATATGTATGTGTGTTGTGCGTGTCTTGGCAATTATTGACGGTGTGAGTGGTATACAATCAGTGCTCGTGCAACATGAGCTGTCATTAATAGTGCGGTGTCCAAAGGGTACAAGTCCAAGCACAACAAGTAATAATATGCAATGAGGTATATGTGCAAAATCTATATATGCAATAGACTATGCGACTAATATCATAACATCTCTAGCCCAGACGCATAATGCCATGCGGGTGATTCCCCTATAGATATTAAATCTACTCACCAACGCTCCTGGCTAAGTAAAGCCAACCACCTGTTTCTCCTTCTTTGCAGCGTCCGAAGTCCTCGCCTGCGAACCTAAAACATAAATCAATAAAACAAGTATGTATATTAGCAAACGACCAATAATACGTACAAACTATGTTTGACCGACGCGACAACTCCAAACAAACTCTCAAGTGTTCGTCTAGTGGCTAACGTGCATAGCAATACAACGAAACCAACTCAAGAGAAACACAACACAACGACACAAACCGTATCAGATAACGTAACGCGTGAAAACGAAACACAAGAAAACAAGTAAATGATCCCAGATTTTTCTATACCAATAATTTGTAAAAGTTGCAAGTACCACGAGACCATATACAACCCCAGAGACCCTTACACGAAAACCCAAACCCCAACTCCCCAGTCTGGCCGCAATTTGCAGCCAGAAGCAATTAATTTGTGGCCCACTGTTCATGGAATAGTGTCAGGTTTTTATAGTAGGTTCTAGGTCACTACACAAGGTCACTGTGATGTGAACTTTTGCAACAAATACCTGGTTTGATAGCAGATCATTCGAGACCCAAAACTACACTAAAAATACGATATTTGCATGAAACGATACAATACGCGATCTAAACTGAAACGAATAAGCTACGCAACACTAAAAAGACTTAATTTACAGAAAAAGATCATTACCTACTCCCACAAGCTAAAAGATCCTAGCTTTCTAAGCTCCAAGGCATCCAATAGGCAAAACTAGGCAAAAGAAGTGATTTTTGTGAGATTTGGTGATGTTTAGTGAAGGTTTAGTGAAGAGAAAGGTAAATGTTCAGTTTAGGCTTAGAGGAGATGAAGGAAATGAAGTGAAAGAGAATGAGAGAGAAAATGAGTGAGGTGTGAAGAAAAGAGAGAGAGAGAGGTGAGGTTAAGGTGAATGCACCCTTACATTAACTCCACGTTAATGCAAGCACATGCTCACCATTCCACCTCCTCTCCAAACAAAACCCAAAACAAAAATATCTCTCACTCATAACAAATATCTAGATGTTTAGGTTAAGGTTAAAGAAGGATTGGATTAGGGTTAAGTTGTCATGGTCACTAATCTAGATTATACAAACACACCCTCACATAAACATGCACATGTGTGTGCATGTCATAACAAATAAAAATAAATTATTAATTAAATGTTATAAAATGTGAGGAACCAAAATTGGTAAACTTTTACTAAAAACCCGCATTACGGTCTAAACTAATACTAATCTAAATCTAAGGCGTTACAAAATGGGAGAAGACGTAATCTCATAGCATCCATAGAAAACTGTGAATTACCCATCATAGCGCATACGTTTTCAAATTTGGTAATTAAAACGTATGCGTCTTCAGACTCGAGACCGTGATATTTAGGTAAAAGATTGATGTATTGAGGTTTGATTTTGAAATTGTCCCCATTGGCTGGTGGAATGATAAGACAGTTAGAAAAAGGACCACGAATAGGGTAGCATCTCTCTTGGAGAGAGATGCGCGGTAGATTTTGCGCACCTGTGGGTGGTGGCAAAGTGGTGTTATGAAAGTTCGATGGACATCCGTCCATCGAAGTGGGTGTGGTGTGTGGTGAGGAAAAAGAAGATGTAGAAATATCGACTTCAGAGTCGATAGGAGAAACGCGGACAAGACGGGCACTAGAATCCCGTGTCCAGCCGAGCATGCACTAAATGGTTTAGCACAAGTGGCAGCGTAAGTGATAATTAGAGAAAAGTGGATTTGGTGTTTGGTTTGAAAAAGACGGATTTTGAAAAATCACACAAAAAATGCACAAGCAACCCTAGATCTAATGGTCACCTAGGTCAAGTCACTAGACCGCTCCTAGACTTCCAGAAGACAAATCGCAGGATTAATTCTCTACTGCCTATTTATTCCTTCTGTGGCCAGGTAAGTGCCAGATAATTGGGAGGTTCTCCACTATGTAAGTAGTGGGCCTAATTAAGTAACCACTTGCCTTAGACACACTTGTCTTAGACACCACAAAAGAAACGCGGATAAGCAATAGATTACCCACGACCTTCTTCTGTCCTAATTGAGTGCGACGGTCCTTAGAGTCTTGTTTAGATATTATTTAGTTAATGAAGGTAATGCGGATGCAAGTTTTGTGATTTTTTTGGGGCTTAGGAAGGGTAATGAAATCCCTACCTAATATTAATTTGGTCTGCCCCTTAATTTCCGTATTAAAATATGCAAACAACCAATTTCAAAACACGCAACAAATTTCTTTTAGCGGCGCTGCGAATTTTTGCAAAGAATCCTGCAGAAAATGGTTATTGGACAGAGCAGGGAAGAGATAAGAAAGTATAGAAGTTACCACAGAGAAGTGGAGCTCTGATTCCTCAAGATCACTACGGATCCGCCGCGAAAACCTGCATAATGCCATGGTTCCATGGTTGAATTAACGGTTCTTTGAATGAGATTTTGTACTGCTGCTCCTATTGCCCCTCTGTCCTAACTGGAATGATCTGAATATTTTTCCTCGTGCTGCAGAGATTCCAGATTTCCTTGCAAAATTCACAACTAATCGTTAAGCACTTGATGTGATTTTGATTCAAATTTTTGATGGAATAATAATATTTCAACTCAAATAACAAGAACGAACAAATTAGCACGCAATCTCCGGCAACAGCGCCATTTGATTGATCGTTTAAATTGTGAAGTTGTATGAAATGAAAAATTTATCACAACCAAAGAATTTATAACCGCAATCAATTAACGGTGTCGATGTAGCTCGTTAATGAATATGGATCGTCCACTGAGATTCGTGAATTTGTTTGATCTTGTTTTAGTTGAGTCGAAAAGAAAATCTAAAAGAAAATGATTCAAGATTAATGAGATTTAATTTCAAGAAACATCAAGAAAATAGATCTAGAATCAAGAAGATGTCCAATCAATTTAGTTATCAAGATTATGTAGAATAGCTTGTAGGAATCGATCAAATTGGTAGCAATGATGAATACTAGAATTATGAATCTTATCTATTGATGAATTGTGGCTAGATCGATGATGATCAATGAAGATTAGGGATCTATTAAAGAAACTAGGGTTTCTCCTTTACAATCCCTTGTCTTTTCATTGATAATAATTCAAATCAAGCCTCTAGCAAAGAGGATCTTCAATCGTTTGATCCCTAATTTGCAACGAGATTATCAAGAATGGTGATCTCTCTCTAATTAGATTATCGAAAATTCTTTTTCCTAAAGTTCACAAATCTCATAAGACTTAAGAGTAGTAAAAGAATTTCATCATCATTAGATCTACCGATTCTCTCGATTCCTTTACAAGCGGAGATTTCACTCACACATCATGAAAATTAAAGAATCACAAACGAGAAATTTCATAATGCAAGAATGTAATGAAAACGAGAATTAACAATTTATCACCTTCATTAAATCTTCTTCAAATTACATAACTCCTCAATTTGAGGTACAAGATTAAGCTCTTGATCGCTCCTTTGAAGAGGTGAATTTGTCGTTGATCTTTGCGTGGCTCGATCGCCGTGAGACATGGATCATCGCGGATCTCTTGCTCTTGATGATGACCGACGTTGCGATGAAGGATCGTTGATTGCTCGCTTGATTTGCTCTCAATGGATCTTGATTTTGATTAGATTTTGAATTGGATCTCAAGTTGTGTCACTCAACTTGAATTTGAATTGTGTAACAACTTTTTTGAATTATTGAACAACCTCTTAAATGTAGATCAAGATCTCCTTTTATAACCTCAAATTAAGCTTCCTTCATAAGCTTGGTTATTATGCAGAGCCTTCCAGAAGATGTCATGTGGAAATGAAGCATCTTGAGGAAGCTAGGCGGTTACAGGGGAGTTTCTAGAAAAGTTTCGTCACCGGCGCCCCCAACTCGGCCGCGGAACCACGGCGGATCGGGCTGGATCGGCCGTGGTTCCGCGGCCGTTTAAGGAGATCTTTGCATCATGTTTCTGGGGTGATTTGATGTTGGTTTTTAGGTGTTCTTTTGATGTCTGGAATCATTTTATATATTCTTAATCTCTACCAGATTTCAAGTCTTTGACTTGCTACATTTTATCGGCACTTTTGCGATTTCGGTTTTTTGACCTAAAGAATTTTCTGCACACAATCTGGATAAAATGTGTTGAGATATACAATATCATGCAAGTAGTAATAAACACACAATTTTCTGTAAAGAATGTTGAATATAACTATAACACGTGGTATTTAGTATTTTCCAGACAAACTGGTAATATGTGTTATATTTATATAAACTATCCTTAGATGATTAGAATAATGAGGAAATTGATGTGTTACAGATTGCAATATTTTCGACTGAACAATGTACAATGCAATCAACATGTGATATTTTTATTCATATGGATGCAAAATATATAACATGGCATGTAGCAAGATAACTTGCATGCGACTAGATATGTAAATAACGGTATGGATGCATACGGGTATCGAAAAACTGTAAAATTGTAATATGGATGCACAATGAAATAGACATGTAATATTTTTATTCATATGGATGCAACATATGTATCATAGCATGTAGCAAGATAAAATTGCCTGAACGGATCCCACGACGGGGTGCGTACGCTGCGTCCGACGTCGGGTAAACGTCGCAATGCACACACGGCGAACAGAACTGAACCAGGCAAAGCGAGAACGCGGCCACGCTGGTTGGGAACGCACACTGGATTACTCGGATCGTCGGCAACAGAACGGCTCCGGCGGTGATGGGAAATGCGAAATCAAGAAACAAGAAGAGAAGAAGAAGAAGAAGAAGAAAGAAAGAAAGGCTGGTGTTCTGGAGTTGTCTCGGGGTCAGAAGAGGTGGCAGGGGTGCGACGAAGGCGAGTCGAGGGTGTAGGGTTCCTAGGCACACTAATGAAGTCTCACAAGTGATCAAACATGCCCAATTAAAAAATTTCATGTGCCTACAAACCCTAATACGGATCGTTAACTAGATAATGAGGCGATGCAATGCGAGTAAACGAATTTAATGCTAAAGTAAAGAGGCTACAACCTTTGTAGATCCGGTCCTCTACCTCCATAGCTCCATGATGAAGTCTCCTCGCTGCGATCATCGGATCCCGGGCTCTAGCGTCGACTTCATCGGAGAAATAGACGGGCTTGGTCGTCGGCTTCGATGCCGAAGATGATCTACGTCGAGGCATCACAAGATCATACTCCCACTTCACCAAGTCATGAAACTTGTGAAGAAAACACCCTATACTACTTGGCAAGAGGTAGAGGATGAAGAAATAGGAAGTGGGTTCACTTTAGAATTGGATTTCTCACTCATTTTGGCTAGTTGCCATTGATGGAGGCAAGCTTTCTTCATGTTGAAGATGAAGAAGATGAAGATAATATCATAAGTTATTTTCTTACAGAAAATAATATGATAAGTATCATATTGCAACCATGGTTATGTGTAGAGAATAAACCAAGGTTAGGTGAATGGTTAGGTTAGGCAAAGAAACAAAAATGGTTGAACTTTTTCAAAGCTTCATGAAGCTTCAAGTAAATCCAAAAAGCAACCATTTCTTTTCTTGCCTTAAAAGGAAATAAACAAATAAATGAATAAATGAATAAATAAATAAACTAAATAATCAAGAGAAGATTATAAAACCCTAACCATTCACTTAAACATGATTTAAACTAAACATACACCCAAACTAGCATGTATCATCAAACATGATACAATCTTGTGCACAAAAGTATATCACATATACAACTTGTGTATTTCAAGTGAGAAAATCCTTTTAAAGTGAACCAATACTAGTTAATGCAAAGTAATATATCAAATATATAATTATACATTAAATCATTAAATCAATACTTGATTTAACGATCCGGTCATATCGCATATAACCGACTAGTATCCAATGTATCGGCTTATCGAATCAATTTTCGATTCGATGACTAGGTTATATCGCATACAACCAATCGATACATTCATCGCGAGAATGTAATACGGTATCACATACACGCATTATTCTCGGTCCTGCACATATCTTATATGCGCTCCTATTTCGTTTCGCTTGAGCCAGGAAACCTCTATGTAGGACTCTAAAGACTCGTCAATACGCCGGCAGCAGATGATGATCATATCAAACACCCACAAGCCGCAAGCGGTCTGCTAAACGTAACGGCCACCCGGGTATTGAGCGATCAGAAGATCGACGAGCAAGCCCGCTCACACTCCTGTGAATCCAACCAGTAACACTTACCGTACAGTCCGGTCTGTTCATCTGATATGTCGCATATCTTGCCTAGGGGTGGTAAACGTCAGACCCCAGTAGCTCGATAAGTCATGCCGACTTGAGGTCCATAACATTCGTGAAACTACTGATAACTCTTACCAGTATATCACTGCAACCCTGGCCAGGGATTTCCTGTTATGGCCAGTCGAGCATAGCGTAACATCAACCCCCAATACCGGGAGAGACGAATCCCCTCCTATCGCTCATTGCCTCCATGTGAATCGAGACTGTACCCAAAAACCACCTGTTTGCACGACTCAGTAGAGCCGTGGTAGGGTGGAAATCAAAGCACAGTGGGAGACACACAAGACTCTATGACGATCTCGGGTCAACAGACTAAGCTGTACCAGTGTCACCAGAGAACTGCCATCTGACGTGAGGTATAATACCATCTGGGAGTTCTCGGCGAGTCCGTTCAATGTACCCAGTCTCCACTGAGCACCCGCATACCATCTCTGATGTCAAACACCAATGGATGTGGGATCATCCATCGCCCATCACATGGGTCGAGAAGATATACGCTAGTCTACTCTGGAATATCGATGCCCCGTCTCGATATTCCCACGACTAGGAACATTGAAGGATGTACTCATGGACTACCCAGGCCCCACTAGTATGATCTGCATCATAGTCTTGGAAGTCGAGTACACATCCTAAGGGCTTTATCAACATGTAATCAGAGAGACAGAGAGTATACATGTTAAGATAAAGAGCAACCAGATAGCGTACTATCATGTCGAGCAAGAAAGTCCTACCTATATATGTCCCAGCATCCACTACAATATACATCCAATGTACAGTAATGGCCTCTAGGGCATACATATAACTAACAATCTCCCACTTGCACTAGGGCCATCTGTAGCAGTAGTTGTAGTATCTAATACTCAACCATCCCCTAAAAGTCTCTTTTTGGGAAAAGGCCTTTGTGAGTGGATCCGCCGTGTTGTCCTCTGAGTCTACTCTCCTAACCTCGATCACCTTGGAGATTAACTATCTCCATAATCAGGTGATGCTGCCTCAGAATATGTCTGGGTCACTGATGGGACGAGGGTTCCTGGGCCGAAGCCACACTTCCATTGTCATACAATGGTTGGAACCTAATTCATCTCATGAACCAATATACACCCAAACTGCCTCTTTGGTAGTATCTTTAATAGCGATGTTACCAGCCTTTATCCTCTAGTTTGCCACGGTATCTAGCTTGGAACTCTTCCAACATACCGTCTCTTTACTGAGGGTAAAGACAATGCCTATGACTGACATTCAGTCGTCTTTATCACCCTGGAACCCTTCTAGTGATTCTCCCCAGGATCGATTGATACCATCTCACTACAATATACATCTAGTGAGAATTCTAGCATCCAATTAGATCTATCTCATAGATGAAAACTCAGGATTTAGGAGGTATCACTTTGATCCTATTGGAGAATCCTTGTGATAAGCGGAGATTGACCGAGCGTAGTATAGGAAACTCTTTTCCTATCAAGAGTATGTTGTCCACGTACAAACGAGGATGACCACCTTACTCTCTACTACCGTTTTGTATATACAAGGTTCATCTACCATTTTGATGAAGTCAAACACTTTGACTACCACATCAAAACAGACGTTCCAACTCCGCGATACCTGCTTTATCTTATAAAGCATCTTGTACACGTTTCCGCTGCTCCCACTGTTTACGAAACCCTCTGACTGTGTACTTATAGACTCTCTCTTCTAAAACATCATTTAGAAAAACAGTCATGACACCCAACCGCCAGATATCGTAGTCATGGTATGTAGCCGTGGCAAGTAGGATCCGGATGGACTTAAGCATAGTCCCTGGAAAAGATTTCATCATTATCCACGCCTGGTCGATGACGAAAACCTTTAACAAGTCTAGCTTTGAAAGTCTCAACTTTTCCATCTACACCAAGTAATCTTCTCAATATATACTTGCTCCTGATGGGGATTTAACCCTTCAGATATAGCACCCAAAGTCCATACTTTGTTGGTGTACATGGATTCCATCTCAGATCGCTAAGCATCCAGCCATTCTTACAGAGTCCCTACTCTTGATGACCTGCTCGAATCTAGTTGGGTCATCATCTCATGATGCATTCTTCACTCCCACTGTCATCGAGAAACCGAAGTATCTCTCAGGCGGATGAGGAACCCTACCAGATCGGCGGAGAGGCTGAGGTTCGTCGGGAACTATTGAATCCTTCGGTTCTGTCAAATCATCAGCTGCAGTTTTGTATAGCTGGAACCTTTCCAGTTCTACAGATCTGACATTGCCTCGATCTTGTCCGGATTTAGCTTTTGACACAGGCCGGACAATCCCAAATCTTAACTTACTTAAGAGATAGGCTCTTCCCATACCATATCTTATATGGAGTGGTAGGCACTGATTTGAATCGAACCCAATTCAATAGGTATGCAGCTTCTCAAGTGCATAACTTCCAAAAAGGAAATAGGTAACTCAGTAGTACTCATCATAGAGCACACCTTATCATATAGGGTGTGATTTCTCCGCCCCGATATACCATCGTGCTATGGTGTATACGGAGGAGTAATGCTGAGAGAGAATCTCATTCTCCTTTAGAATAGTCCAGGAATTCCGTGCTCAAGTATTCTCCTCCTTGATCTCATCAAAGGACATAATACTTATACCCGTATTGGTTTTCTACTTCTAACTTATATTCTGTGAATATCTCAAAAGGTTCGGACTTGTGTTTCAACAAGAACATATGTCTGAATCTAAAGAGATCATCAGAGAATGTAATGAAGTACAAAGAACCGGTTTTGGAATGTGTAGACAGGGGACCTACATACATCAACATGTATCATCCCAAGAGTTCATTAACTCTTTCTCTGTTTCCAGTAAACGGAGCTATGGTCATCTTATCTTTGTGACATGACTGGCGAGTTTCACAAGATGTAAATTCAAACTAATTTAAATATGCATCTTTATGTAACTCTAGCTAGTCGGGTCACATTGAGCTGACCTAGTCTACAATACCTCAAGAAGAAATCGTTCAATTCTGAACTCTTCCTCTTGTGTGTGTTCCGTATACTAAGAACTGTAGTTTGATTTAGAACGTCAATGCTTTTAGATAACGTGCCTGAACCGATCAACTTTTGATATAGGAAATGTTCAAAACATTATCCAACAATACAAAATTTTGTCATTTCTTTACTTATAAAGAGACTGATATGATTTTTTATATCAGGTTCGGTATCTAATAGCATTTGTTCAGAATCAATATATTGGTAATACAGGGTGACAGTGACCAACAGACTTGGCTGCAACACTTGCCCCATTTTCTGTCTCATGAAACTTATCACCCGTTCTCAGTTTTTCTACCCTTTTGTAGCCCTATGTAACAGATTACATATCTGGGATCCTGATCCGGTATCAAATACCCAGGATGCAGAGGATACTGAGAAACAGTTCTGTATAATGAACACACCCGAAGGAGATGCATCATATGCACTTTCTTCGTTTGGGCGGCATAGGAATTCTGGTTTTCCCCTATTTCCTGCTCTATCTTATAACAATTATAAGTTGGAGCGGGACCAACGTTCCCCAGCTCAGTATAACAAGCGGGTTCGGTCAATACATCCGTATTATTATCTTGATTAAGGCGTGATATGGTCGCTACCTGGAGAGAGAGAGAAGAAAACACTCTGCGTGCGCTCTTGCAAGATCAGATTGGTTATATATTTTAGCTAATCAGGATGGCTCCTACTGTTTTTATCAAATCTTCCTTCAAACCTTAAAAGGAAAGACTAGCCGGGATTAATTACACTCTACAAGTTCGTCAATCTTTCAGCCAGGCCAGTGTCGGTACTTTGAGGGAGGTTCCCCGTTCTTTCGCACGGACCTAATTACAGTAAACCTCGTTTTCCCAGAGGCGTAACCCCGTTGACACCTTTCTAGACACCTACTTGATCGGCTAATTGTAAAGTGCAAAACTCTCCCAGGAGTAACAATTACTCGCAGTGGGTATCGGGATCCAACTATCACATAGAAGGTATGCAATCTCATTGCAAATTTCAACACTTGAAACTCCTGATAATGGTTTTTACCCCTAGCACCTATGACCTTGGCTAAGGTCAACAAATCATAGGTACTAGTCAAGTTCTACCCGTCATTTCGTGATTAATTTGACCCACCCACATGACCCTTGGCTAAGGTCAACAAAGCCATATGACTGTCCTAACTAATCGCATCATATGCGGTGTAGGAAGACATCACTTAGCTACCGCACACTACGCCTCGGCTATGGTCGACAAAGGTAGCACGAATACTAAGTACTCTACTTCCTAAAATGACGGAGGGTTGCGAATGGTTTTTGTGAAAACCTTTAACGCTTTGAACTTGATCTCGTTGCGGAATCGAATGGTTTTTAAATGGAATGTTTTTGAGGCTTTTCTAGTTTTGCTAAAGGGGTCACTCCCGGTGAGGGGATCGTCGGCCCTTTCCTCCTCGAATGAGGTGCGGGATATATCATATATATCACTGTGCAAAGCAGAAACTATAGAAGCAATCAAAAACAAACCGAGTGTGTAGCATCTGCCAGTTATTGCTAAAGGAGTCACTCCCGGTGAAGGGATCTCGGTCCTTTCCTCATCGAATAAGGTGCAGGATGTTCTACAAGGAACACCGCGATTCAAAGCAAGAACTGTAGCTACCTGTTTTATTTTGAAATTCGATTCCACAACATCAATTAGGTTTATTTTCTTTCATTAATCTCATTAATGAATATCCCATCATTTAAGTTCACCTAAACATCACAGATAAATATAACGTACGCTTATGCCATCCGCATTCGCCTCGATGTCCCGTCTGCACCGTTAGGTTAGGTAACTAACGCCAGAGCGAGGCAGGGCTAGTGTGGGTGTAAAACATAAGCAACGTCTATATAATATATCATATATACTATATATAATATCTATCTGAACACATCACATGATCACATCACAGATAACGCAGCAGAAAATATCATATGAAATATTGGATATACTAGGACGTCCGTGTTTTCAATACGAGCCAGTATAAAACACGGATTCCACGGTCGCGATGAATAGCCAAACCCACACCTTAGACCCCTATGAGAGCGGCAAGCAACCCTACCAATTCTAGGGTTAGGAGACCCGGACTCGATTCCTCGAGATGGTCTCCCACTGGACCCTAGAACCCGGTTACTTGTTCTCCCCACCTTGGGTCTATCCTAATGCGGAAAAGTAAATAATACACAAAAGGTGACATCATCCGCAACCTGGAAGTGCCCCAATAAAAGAATATTACATATAAGTTTTTACATGAATGAAAATGAAAAACACTCATCTCACATAAAAAACCCCGGCTATTCGAACACGACGATCCAATATAACATATCCAGCAACACATAACATCACATGTCATCAACGTAAGTAAATATGCGCATCCCAATTGTCGTTGACATATAGCAACGAAACCGGCGATATCACATATTACACTTACGGTCACAGAAAAGAAAGTGTAAAACTACAACAGTTGGAATCCGCATCCTCTTTAGACATCACATGCCTAGACCAGTGAATTCCTTAGACATCACATGCCTAACAATTATAAACCCCGCATTTTAGTCTCATTATCGAAAACTCTTTTCAATATCAAGTCGGGCAATTCAACAGGATTCCCGACATTCTGATCGAATGCTCGTCGCAAACTTTAGTAGGCAGCTACACCCCCGATGCCATCGACGAAGTGCACCAAGGCGGAACACCGCTGCCGCGAGCACTCAAACGGATGCTTTCGGCGACGGGGTTCTCCTACAGTCACTTGGTCGGGGCTATGGAGTGAGGCTGTCTATTAAGTTTACCCGGCGAGTATCCGCGTACACTACGTGACTGCGACGGACTTTTGATCGCATCAAAATTCCGTGGCAACCGATCAAGTGAGACTAAACTGCTATGTTTATAACATTCATTCAGTTATCTCATAACTACTTGTGAATTCCAAATGTTGTATCACATTCCGGATAAATAGAAAATGTTAAATTTTCCGATCGAACAATCGAACACCTAAGTTTTCCCGAAACAGCTCAACACATGAAATAAGTTTAAAAACATTCAGTTCATGCCTCAGTACCAACGGTCCAGCCGTAGAAGGGTCAAGCCAACGCCTCACATGTGGCACGCCGTACTGCCCCAAACCCTAAGGTTCAAAGGGCAGTTCAAAACGGTCACATAATCGAGTTAAGGTTTGTTGTCTTCTAGAGGGACCATCGTGTTACTTGCACTACTTGGAACATCATTAAACTACGGAAAAGTCCAACAATTGGAAATTTCCCGGCAGGGAAAAAAGTGGGTATTTATATCCGGTCGAACCTTTTAACATATTCTAAAATATCCGGAAAACACATAGACAAAGTTTGATAATCCGATCGAATCTACGAACTCCTAATACAACCCAGAATATTCAACTCTTGAATAAATATTAAAAAATCTCATAAAACTCAGCATTTAAATAAAGAAGTTACTGTGCAAAAATGGTTGACAGAAGAGGCTAAATGGGCGCGGAACCGCCGCATTAGCCTGCTAATGGCGCGGTTCCGCCGCGCTTTAGACACATCATTAAGTAATTTTTGCAACATAATTCTTAGAATTTCCTGCTGAATTTTTTAAGCATTTTTAATTTACAAAATTCCATGAATTACAAAAATGTACAGAGAGCATTTTAGAGTTAGGGTTTCGGTTCAATCGGACTTCTAACTCCGTCTACGCATCGCCTAAGGCTCTAGCTAGGCTCTGATACCACTATAGGGTTCCTAGGCACACTAATGAAGTCTCACAAGTGATCAAACATGCCCAATTAAAAAATTTCATGTGCCTACAAACCCTAATACGGATCGTTAACTAGATAATGAGGCGATACAATGCGAGTAAACGAATTTAATGTTAAAGTAAAAGGGCTACAACCTTTGTAGATCCGGTCCTCCACCTCCATAGCTCCATGATGAAGTCTCCTCGCTGCGATCATCGGATCCCGGGCTCTACCGTCGACTTCATTGGAGAAATGGGTGGGCTTGGTCGTCGGCTTCAATGCCGAAGATGATCTACGTCGAGGCATCACAAGATCATACTCCCACTTCACCAAGTCATGAAACTTATGAAGAAAACACCCTATACTACTTGGCAAGAGGTAGAGGATGAAGAAATAGGAAGTGGGTTCACTTTAGAATTGGATTTCTCACTCATTTTGGCTAGTTGCCATTGATGGAGGCAAGCTTTCTTCATGTTGAAGATGAAGAAGATAAAGATAATATCATAAGTTATTTTCTAATAGAAAATAATATGATAAGTATCATATTGCAACCATGGTTATGTGTAAAGAATAAACCAAGGTTAGGTGAATGGTTAGGTTAGGCAAAGAAACAAAAATGGTTGAACTTTTTCAAAGCTTCATGAAGCTTCAAGTAAATCCAAAAAGCAACCATTTCTTTTCTTGCCTTAAAAGGAAATAAACAAATAAATGAATAAATAAATAAACTAAATAATCAAGAGAAGATTATAAAACCCTAACCATTCACTTAAACATGATTTAAACTAAACATACACCCAAACTAGCATGTATCATCAAACATGATACAATCTTATGCACAAAAGTATATCACATATACAACTTGTGTATTTCAAGTGAGAAAATCCTTTTAAAGTGAACCAATACTAGTTAATGTAAAGTAATATATCAAATATATAATTATACATTAAATCATTAAATCAATACTTGATTTAACGATCCGGTCATATCGCATATAACCGACTAGTATCCAATGTATCGGCTTATCGAATCAATCTTCGATTCGATAACTAGGTTATATCGCATACAACCAATCGATACATTCATCGCGAGAATGTAATACGGTATCACATACACGCATTATTCTCAGTCCTGCACATATCTCATATGCGCTCCTATTTCATTTCGCTTGAGCCAGGAAACCTCTGTGTAGGACTCTAAAGACTCGTCAATACGCCGGCAGCAGATGATGATCATATCAAACACCCACAAGCCGCAAGCGGTCTGCTAAACGTAACGGCCACCCAGGTATTGAGCGATCAGAAGATCGACGAGCAAGCCCGCTCACACTCCTGTGAATCCAACCAGTAACACTTACCGTACAGTCCGGTCTGTTCGTCTGATATGTCGCATATCTCGCCTAGGGGTGGTAAACGTTAGACCCCAGTAGCTCGATAAGTCATGCCGACTTGAGGTGCATAACATTCGTGAAACTACTGATAACTCTTACCAGTATATCACTGCAACCCTGGCCAGGAATTTCCTGTTATGGCCAGTCAAGCATAGCGCAACATCAACCCCCAATACTGGGAGAGACGAATCCCCTCCTATCGCTCATTGCCTCCATGTGAATCGGAACTGTACCCAAAAACCACCTGTTTGCACGACTCAGTAGAGCCGTGGTAGGGTGGAAATCAAAGCACAGTGGGAGACACACAAGACTCTATGACGATCTCGGGTCAACAGACTAAGCTATATCAGTGTCACCAGAGAACTGCCATCTGACGTGAGGTATAATACCATCTGGGAGTTCTCGGCGAGTCCGTTCAGTGTACCCAGTCTCCACTGAGCACCCGCATACCATCTCTGATGTCAAACGCCAATGGATGTGAGATCATCCATCGCCCATCACATGGGTCGAGAAGATATACGCTAGTCTACTCTGGAATATCGATGCCCCGTCTCGATATTCCCACGACTAGGAACATTGAAGGATGTACTCATGGACTACCCAGGCCCCACTAGTATGATCTGCATCATAGTCTTGGAAGTCGAGTACACATCCTAAGGGCTTTATCAACATGTAATCAGAGAGACAGAGAGTATACATGTTAGGATAAAGAGCAACCAGATAGCGTACTATCATGTCGAGCAAGAAAGTCCTACCTATATATGTCCCAGCATCCACTACAATATACATCCAATGTACAGTAATGGCCTCTAGGGCATACATATAACTAACAGAGGGTTTTCCGGCGAGGTTTCACGGCAAAGGCAGTGGGGTTTCTTGGTGGCTGTAGGGTTGCGGGTGTGCAAGAAAGGGAGTCGGGGTATGCTTGGGGTGTTGGTGAGGAGGAGGATGGTGATGACAAGGTTCACCGGCGGCGAAGGCGAGTTTCGGCGGGGTGCAGGCGATGGGTTTTGGAGCTCGGTATATATGTTGTAGTGGGTTGGGTTATCGTCGTCGGGGGTGAGGGAAAGGAGGAGAGGAGAAGGTAAGGAGATGAGAGAGTAGGCGAGGATGAGGGATACGTCGGCGACGACGACGAGGACTGCAGGCGAGGTCGGGTTCTTAAGTCGATGGGTTGAAGCGGCCGGGGACGTGAGGTGACGAAGGAGGAGAGAAGGAGGAGAGAAGGAGGAGGTGGTGACGAGGCTGACGAGATGATTGGCGGCGAGGGCAAAGGCGACGACAGAGAGGAGGTGAGGGCAGTGGGTTGCGAGGAGGCGGGAGAAAAATAAAGAAGATGAAGACTGAGAGAGAGAGAGAGGCTGTGTATTTATAATAAAAAATATATATATAAATAAATATAATATCTATATATGTAGAGGAGAGAGGGAGAGAGGGGGAGAGAGAGAGATTTGAATTTTTTTTAAAAATATTTGAATATATATATTTAGTTATAAACGTATATTAACAGTTGTACTGTAAAGAATCTAATATTAGGAAAATTTGAGATATTGGTTAATACAAAAATAGTCCAAAATATGCCCGGGTCGGATCTAAAATTATCGTTTGAAAATACGGATAAAACACGTGTCAACCAAAACCAAATTAGGTAACGAAAATGCATATCCCCAAGAACGGATGCACGCAGCATGCACATAGCTATCGAAACGAGTTTGTTTCACTAAACGGAACGAGAACAAGGTGTACAGATGCCACCACAGGGTCAGGGGTATCATGCAGGCCATGCTAGATATTTTTAAAATATTTTATTTGACTTTACTTGTTTTATTAAAAAAAATGCAGATGCTCGATATAATGCAAGTATGCAGAATATACAACATGAAAGTGCACGGATCCTCATACCTAGCCAGGATAAATCATAAATGGGAATCAAGACGGGTTTCCAGCATGCGGGTCGGGTCGAATGCAAACACGGATACCAATTATACTATTCGCACCCAAAACACAATAAATCAAGAAATAGCCATAAATAAAGAAATACCCAAAATAGAACTGGTATAAATGAACTAGGGTGTTACATTATACCCAAATACAAAAAGAATTTCGTCCCCGAAATTCCTGAAACAATAAAAGATAAACAAACATGAATCTACAAGAAGAGGCGTGGAAACTTCTGTCGAATCTCGTCTTCTCGTTCCCAAGTCGATTCTCCGTGCGAGCGATTCCCCCAAGAAACAAGTACTAGAGGGATAACCTTGTTCTTGAGGACCTTTTCTCTTCGATCAACAATCGACATCGGTCGTTCTTCTTAGGTCAAATCCTCCCTTACTGTCAGCTCCGAATGATCTAGTGCGTATGTTTCATCTCGAACATACTTACGGAGTTGAGATACATAAAACACATCATGAACACTCGCCAAAGATGGTGGTAAAGCCAATCGATAAGCCACTTCTCCAACACGCTCGATAATATCGAAAGGCCCCACGAATCGAGGACTAAGCTTGCCTCGTCTCCCAAAACGAATCACTCCTCTAGTCGGTGATATCTTCAAGAATACCATATCACCAACAACGAACTCTAGAGGTCTTCTTGATGTATCGACCCAACCCTTCTGCCGATCCTGTGCTGCCTTCATGTGATTCCGGATAGTATAAACCTTCTCTACTGTTTGCATGACAAGATCCAGTCCCAAGAATCTTCGTTCTCCAACATCGTCCCAACAAACGGGCGAGCGACACTTGCGACCATACAATGCTTTGAATGGAACCATCTGAATAGTCGCCTGAAAGCTGTTATTGTATGAAAACTCCACCAGGTGTAGATGATCCTCCCATCAACCCTTGAAATCCAACATACAAGCTCTCAACATATCTTCAAGAGTTTGGATCGTTCTCTCCGACTGGCCACCTGTCCGAGGATGATAAGCGGTACTAAACTTCAATTGTGTCCCCAAACTTTCCTGTAAACTCCTCCAGAAGTGCGATAAAAATCGGGTATCACGGTCAGAAACGATGCTTATAGGTACACTATGCAATCTCACAATCTCCTGCATGTACCGTTCTGCTAACGCTTTCGTAGACTGACCAACTCGAAACGGTATGAAATGAGCTGCCTTGGTCAATCGATCAACAATCACCCAAACTGCATTATTTCCCTTTGGACACCGCAGTAAAGCTGTCATGAAATCCATGGTTATATATTCACACTTCCATTGAGGAATCGGAAATGGTTGCAATAAACCAGCCATCTTTTGATGTTCAGCCTTAACTTGCTGACACACCAAGCACTTCCCTACAAAGCGAGCAATCTCCCTTTTCATGCCTTCCCATCAGAAATGCTGTCGTAGATCACGGTACATCTTCGTGCCTCCTGGATGTATGGAATAAGCGAAACTGTGTGCCTCCTTCATAATTTCTTCACGAATGTCTCCTTTTGGCACACAAAAATGGCTACCATATCGCAACGAACCATCTTCATGAATCAACAAGTCTGTTCGAAGTCCCGCTTCTACCTGTTCTCGAAACTTCTACAATCTTGGATCGTACGATTGTGCTTCTTTAATATTATCGATCAATGATGACTGTACTTGCAGCTGCATCAACTGTCCTGAAAAATGCGGTAACACGACCTCCAACTCGAATATCCGAAAACCATCGATAAGCTCTCTCTGTGCTGTCAACATCCGAATTGCTGGCAACCGACTAAGCGCATCCGGCACTACATTAACTTTCCCCAGATGGTCTTTTAGATCAAGATCGTAGTCAGCCATCAGCTCCAACCATCTACGCTGCCTCATGTTGAGCTCTTTCTACGTGAACACATACTTTAAGCTTTTATGATCGGTGAATACTTCGACCCTTTCGCCCAGTAAGTAGTGTCTCGAAATCTTTAAAGCGAAAATCACTGCTGCAAGCTCCAAATCATGAGTTGGGTAATTCTTCACATGGGTCTTCAACTGTCTCGATGCGTAGGCTATAACCTTCCCATGCTGTATCAAAACACATCCCAAACCTTTCCCAGATGCGTCATTGTAAATTAACAATCCTCCGGAACCATCTGGTACGGTCAAAATAGGAGCGGTTATCAATCTTTGTTTCAACGCCTCAAAATCTAACGCACAACTATCTGTCCATACAAACGGTATCTCCTTTCGCGTAAGCTTGGTCAAAGGTTCAGCTAAACGAGCAAAATTCTCCACGAACCGTCTGTAATATCCGGCAAGTCCAAGAAAACTTCTGATCTCAGCTACATTCTTCGGAATCGGCCAATCTTGAACTGCTGCAATCTTCTCGGGATCAACGGCGATTCCATCTCCGGATACGACGTGCCCCAAAAACTTCATTTCTTCAAGCCAAAACTCGCACTTGCTCATCTTTGCATATAATCTTTCTTGCCTCAATATCTGCAGTGCGATCTTCAAGTGTTCTGCATGCTCTTCTAGGCTCCTCGAGTAGACCAGATTATCATCGATGAACACCACTATAAACTGGTCCAAGAATGGTGAAAAGATTCGGTTCATCAAGTCCATAAATATCGCTGGTGCATTCGTGACTCCGAATGGCATCATTAAATACTCGTAATGTCTATATTGAGTTCGGAACGCAGTCTTGCAAATATCTTCTGATTTAACTCGAACTTGATGATATCCAGACCGCAAATCCAACTTCGAGAATACCCTCGCGCCACTGAGTTGGTCGAATAATTCTCCAATGCGAGGGATCGGGTACTTGTTCTTAATAGTCACCCGGTTCAATTCTCGATAGTCGATGCACATCCTCCTTGTGCCATCTTTCTTCTTGACTAGAAGAACTGGAGCTCCCCAAGATGAATTGCTGCTATGAATCCAATCCTTCTCTAGCAATTCGGTAACCTGCTTCTTGACTTCTTCCAACTCCACTGGTGCTATCGGATAGTATGCCTTTGAGATTGGCGCTGCACCAGGAACAAGATCGATCGCGAACTCCACATCTCATTTTGGTGGTACACCCGAGATGTCCTCGAACACGTCCATGAACTCTCGAACTACAGCTGGCGCTTCCTCTTTAACAACTTCCATCGACGAAAGAACGATGCTTGTTGGCCTAGCCCTAAACTCGACTGGCCCAACAGAACTGCTACCTCCAGCAAAAACAAACTCCGGATGTCTGAGAATCTGAAAAATCACTTTCTTTGCCCTACAATCAATGTGAGCGTGGAAAGTGCTGAGAAAGTCCATTCCCAAGACAACATCATAACTTCCAGTATTGATCACCAAGAAATCTGCAAATAACTTTCGTCCCCAAATCATAACAGAACAGTCCTTGCACTCACTACTAGATATGATCTTCCTATTCCCAGTGTGAATGTCCCAGCAACAAGACAGTGCCGTGCAAGCAATCAAATGTGCATCAATAAACTTGGACGATATAAAACAATGGGATGTACCAGAATCGAATAATGCTAATGCGGGAAAATCATGAACAAGTAGGATACCTGAAACGACTTCCCCTGAAGCCTTGGCCTCTTCGTCCGTCAGAGTAAAAGCTCGAGCTTGATTGGGCCCCTGAGTTATCTGCTTCTGCCTCTGAATCATCCTCTGCGGTGGCTTCTGAGTATCATCCTTCAAACAAAGCTTCGATGGACAAGCATTGATAGTATGATCCGCTGATCCACAAACCAAACAGAGTCCAAGCCTCCTTCGACAATCCCTCTGCACGTGTCCGGGCATATGGCAGTAACCACAAAACGTCCTTCCTTTCATCTCGGGCACGACTGACTTCTTCATCGGTACAATGCCACGCCTGTCCACCGGGATACCTCTGCGTGAGCTCGGTTCGGCGTAAACGCGGGCTTTCGTACCACAACTGCCTGCTGCTGCGCACCCCTTGTCCTCACTGATAAGCTCTGCTGCTCTCTGGCTGCTTTAAGAACTTGCGAGAAAGTGGTTAATCCCAGAGCTCTGGATTTCCACGTCCAAACTGCGCATGAACCTTCGTACCCTATCAGCTTCTACCAAAGGTCCCGAGAATCGACTGAGCCATGTCCACTCAGCCGCATGCACGTCCACGGATCCGCCATTCTATTTTAGACTGATAAATCTTTCTTCCATTTCCTCCCGTGCAGTCTGCGGAAAGAACTTCTCCAAGAAACACTACGAGAAAGTTGCCCAACTGATCGGCTTGGGCAAACGGGTCTCTTCCACAAGCAACCACTCACGGGCATAGTCCACCAATTGGATGCATACAATATCCACTCTCTGGTCCTCCGGAATCTGTGCTGCAACGAGCAGATTCTCTGTATCGACTAACCACTGTTCCGCTGGCAACGGCTTCTCCAAACCAGTGAAAGTGGACGGACGAAGTCTCCTGAAATCCGCCACGGTACCCATACATTGTACTGGTTTGGCTGCAACAGTGTTTACGGACTGCTGGAAGGTCCTCAAACCTTCCTAAAAAGCTTCGTCTTGATGCTTCTGGTTCTCCAGCATCCCACGAATTACTCCAAGCAATGCGGCGTCATCAACACGCCTCTGGTACGACCACAGGTTCCTGTCTGCCATGATCCTGCAACAAAGACACCGAAGAGGATCAGTATGATAAACAAGATTCAAAACTTGCGATAAAACATAAACTGGTAAGCAATGAAGCCGAGAGAAGCAAGGTAATATAATGACCATAAAACAAGGAAGTGAATCAAGACTAGGACTCTAAATTACTTAAATAGAGTACCGCATTATAACCGTGCTGCAGTTCATAGTTACAATTACATATCTCCGTTCAAGTCGCCCAAATCCTAGTATCAGAATAGAAAGAAACAATAGGGACCAGAAGGTTTCAAGTCGAGATGCAAAGTTGTTTGCATATCATCAAGACAAGGGTCAAGAGAAAGATATGATTCAAGAATCACGATAACAATATGGCCGGACATGTTCCTAATCATGGATTTTCTGATTCGTGTATAGGGTTCAATACCTAACTACAAAAGAATCAAACCCGATTAACCTAAATCCTATTGCTCTGATACCAAACAAACCCTGTCACGCCCCACTTCCTAGAATGCGCTAAGATCGGCACGTGACAGAGCCAACCATACTACCTGTGGCTAGGAAACATCCCTGCACAGTCACATTACGGCTGTCTATAAGATATCAAGAACAGTAAAATAAAATAAACTATCTAGTACATGTCCATATGCCAGAATAAACGAGTCAAGAAATAATATGTGGAAGCAATAAATCCAATAAACAAATAACATCTGGAAAGTACGTCCCAAATACGGGCTCACATCAGGAAAAGAAAATGCTGAAAGAAAACTAAACTAAACCAAACGAAATACCAAACTGCTCCTCACTGTTCGGCCTATCGACTGAAGTACCCTTGGTCGGCTTATGAAAGAGATAAAGGATCTGGGCCATGCAAAACCCAGACGTTAGTGTGTCATAATATCAAAAAATAAAATATAATCAGGAGGTAACAAGATATGCAGGCATGAGTATAAACAGTAATGAGTGTATAACAGTAACACGAATATGGAACAGTGAAGTGTATGTGCATGCGGTGAGTAATCTATGCTACCGGGTTAATTACTCTCAAGTCTTTGAAATCAATTTAATGAATCGTCAAAGTAACCCAATAGTATCACGTGCATGCCCGGGACCACGGTCTAGATTCTCGGGCTGAAACCGAGACGTGCCGCTAAGCACAAAACATGAAACATGTACAGATGAATGATGTCAGCAGCAGCATCCCGGGACTGGCCTAGTCCCCAAAACTGATCAGTATAAGCGTCGAGCTGTTGAGTTACAAGTCATGTTTCATCATTGATTTCCCCTTACCCCCAAGGTATGTGTTCGAGTCAGGTATTGATAAATCTGGAGCTAATACCGACACAGGATCAAGCAGGTACAGGTTTTGTCTAAATAGACAACAGGATACGTCCATCGGGATGACAAGTCAGGAATGTCGGTATTAGGAATAGGATCAGGTAACAGGTCAAGTAGTGGTGTATCCGGTCATGACAGGTAGTGCATATGTATCAAACGGATACTCATAATAAAACTGTAGCAAGTACGGATGCACGATAAAAGTACGGATGCACAGTAAAACACGGATGCACAAATAACTATCAGGGATTACATCTACAACTCCATGACTACGCATGATGTATATTATCAAGCATGGGGTGCTAATATAACAGTAACATGAAATAATGTGATCTGGCATGCAACTAGATATATAATAAATGATACGGATGCACAGTAAAATACGGATGCACAAATATCTATCAGGGGTTACATCTACAACTCCATGACTACGTAGGATGCACATTATCAAGCATGGGGTGTTAATACAACAGTAACATGAAATAATATTATCTGTAGATGCAACTATACATATAATAAATGATAAGGATGCACACAGGTATCCGAAAATAGTAAACATTAATATGGATGTACAATGCAATCAACATGTGATATTTTTATTCATATGGAAGCAAAATATATAACATGGCATGTAGCAAGATAACTTGCATGCGACTAGATATGTAAATAACGGTATGGATGCATACGGGTATCGAAAAACTGTAAAATTGTAATATGGATGCACAATGAAATAAACATGTAATATTTTTATTCATATGGATGCTACATATGTATCATAGCATGTAGCAAGAGAAACTTGCCTGAACGGATCTCACGACGGGGTGCGTACACTGCGTTCGACGTCGGGTAAACGTCACAATCCACACACGGTGTACAGAACTGAACCAGGCAAAGCGAGAACGCGGCCACGCTGGTTAGGAACGCCCACTGGATTACTCGAATCGTCGGCAGCGGCACAGCTCCGGCGGTGACGGGAAACGCGAAATCAAGAAACAAGAAGAGAAGAAGAAGAAGAAGAAGAAGAAGAAGAAAGAAAGAAAGAAAGGCTGGTGTTTTGGGGTTGTCTCGGGGTCAGAGGAGGTGGCAGGGGAGCGACGACGGTGAGTCGAGGGTTTTCCGGCGAGGTTTCACGGCAAAGGCAATGGGGTTTCTTGGTGGTTGTAGGGTTGCGGGTGTGCAAGAATGAGAGTCGGGGTAGGCTTGGGGTGTTGGTGAGGAGGAGGAGGGTGATAACGAGGTTCACCGGCAGCGAAGGCGAGTTCCGACGGGGTGCAGGTGATGGGTTTTGGAGCTCGGGATGTGGGTTGCAGTAGGTTGGGATATCGTCATCGGGGGTGAAGGCGAGGAGGAGAGGAGAAGGTAAGGAGATGAGAGAGTAGGAGAGGATGAGGGAGACGTCGGCGACGACGAAGCGACGGCGATGAGGACTGTAGGCGAGGTCGGGTTCTTGAGTCGGTGGGTTGAAGCGGTCGGGGATGTGAGGTGACGGAGGAGGAGAGAAAGAGGAGGTGGTGACGAGGCCGACGAGATTATCGGCGGCGAGGGCAGAGGCGACGACAGAGAGGAGGTGAGGGCAGTGGGTTGCGAGGAGGCGGGAGAAAAATAAAGAAGATGAAGAGTGAAGAGAGAGGCTGTGTATTTATAATAAAAAATATATATATAAATAAATATAATATATATATATATGTAGAGGAGAGAGGGAAAGAGGGAGAGAGAGAGAGATTTGAATTTTTTTTAAAAAATATTTGAATATATATATATATATATATTTAGTTATAAACGTATATTAACAATTGTACAATAAAGAATATAATATTAGGAAAATTTGAGATTTTGGCTAATACAAAAATAGTCCAAAATATGCCCGGGTCGGATATATAATTATGGTTTGAAAATTCGGATAAAATACGTGTCAACCAAAACCAAAATAGGATATCCGGTTAACGAAAATGCATACCCCCAAGAACGGATGCACGCAGCGTGCACGTAGCTATCCAAACGAGTTTGTTTCACTAAATGGAATGAGAACAAGGTGTACGGATGCCGCCACAGGGTCAAGGGTATCATGCAGGCCATCCTAGATATTTTTAAAATATTTTATTTGACTTTACTTGTTTTATTAAAAAAAAATGCAGATGCTCGATATATTGCAAGTATGCAGAATATACAACATGAAAGTGCACGGATCCTCATACCTAGCCAGGATAAATCATAAATGGGAATCAAGATGAGTTTCCAGCATGCGGGTCGGGTCGGATGCAAACACGGATACCAATTATACTATTCTTACCCAAAACACAATAAATCAAGAAATAGCCAAAAATAAAGAAATACCCAAAATAGAACTGGTATAAATGAACTAGGGTGTTACAATAACACACATATAGAATATTGCACAACTACAAATGATTGCTAATGTTGCACAGATCATAAATGCGCATGTACACAACACATCAATGGTACTACGTTATACCCATGTATATGTCGATACGGTTTATCATGACTTCCTTATATACAGGGAATTGATTAGTATTTATATATATGCTGTTGATAGGAATTGAGAGCTATTCTTATGCGAACAAATTGATAGAACACGTGCACAACTACTAATGATTTCCATATTGCATGAGTACAGACGCATATACTACATTACACATCATTAGTATTGACACGACACAGTATGAACTGTCATTCCTGTTCTTGTGTTGATTATATAAAGACACACACGTGACACATTATGATACTTACTGATTTGAGATGCGAATACTATTGTCATGGGTATCCGTATGGATTTTATGATATTTTTATTTATGATGATATATCTCAGTGGTATGAGACACTATCATATATATATATATATATATATAATCATCAAAATAAATTATGTAAATGTTGTTCTTCGGAACTTAATGTTTTCCATGAATTTGAGATCCGTGATGTGATTTACAAAACTTGAGTATATTTTAAAGATGCGGTTTTCTCTCGATATGATGAGTTGGCGTTCACCACGAGCTTGAGCGCTCTGGACGCTAGCGCTCTGAGCGCAAGAGCGCTAGCGCTTTGAGCGCAAGTGCGCTAGCGCTTTGGGAGGCAAAAAGGGACTTAGTCCCTGCAATGGGAGTTGTACTCCCAGAAAGGAACACTTATTATTTTTTGTGTGTGTGTGTGTGTCCATATATGTGTGTGTGTGTGTGTGTGAGGAGTTAAACTCCTAGGATATTTTGAGGCTGATGAAGGGGCTTCTCTTCTTGAGTCCTGGATCTTCCCCAAAGTGGGGTTTCTGGAGATGGGTCTCCTTCTTCTTCCTGTCGTTTGGCTGGATCTTGGAGAAAGGGGTGAGATTTAAAGATCTCCCCTTTTTGAGATCTAATGGAAGATCTGAGTTCCCCTTTGTGGGTTTTGTGGTGAAAAAACTATTTAGTTTTATAAAAGGAAGAGTAAAACTCATGATTTAATTCAAAAGAAAGAAGAAGCTTTTAGAACCTTGAGAAAGGAGAAGATCACAGATCTTGATGCTTTTTAGGAGAGAGAGAAAGTTGTTGAGATATTTTATTATTTTTGCCTTTATAGACTATACACTTTACATATAGCCCCTTGGGCTTCACAAAATAGCATTTTGCCTATCCCATGGCTCATGTGCTATTTCTTTTTACATATAAGCCATGGGCTTTACAAAAATTCGGCTTTATTCCCATCATGCATAAATATTCACATAAAAATTATTTATTACATGATTTCATCTTGGCATGGAGGGGCCGGCCGCTTCATGTTCGGACTCGACCAGGGCATGGACCCGCTTGATCTGGGCTTGGGCCCACTTGGCTTGGGGTTGACCTTGACTTTGACTTGGTCAACCAGGGTGCAATTTTCGACCGCAACAAAGTGCCCCCCATCAATAAATGCACACCACATATGTGGGTCGTGTGCATGAAATTGATGGATCTTCTTTTGCGTGGAGGAGACTTGCTTTGGTTCCTACTTTTGGGATGCACTGCCTTTTTAACAACATGGACGGTTGAATCTTGACGCGTTCTCCGAGGCGGAATGTCCGTGGTAGACGTTTTCCTGGCCCGGAGTGTCGCTATTGGACGTTTCCCCGAGATGGAGTGTCGCTGGTCGATGTTTTCCCGGCATGGAGTGTCTGTATGTGAGTTTCCGCGAGGCGGAGTATCTATTTATGATGTTTCCCCGGCATGGAGTGTCTGTGTTGGACGTTCCCCCGAGACGGAGTGTCGCTGGTCGACGTTTTCCCGGCATGGAGTGTCTGTGTTGGACGTTTCCCCGAGATGGAGTGTCGCTGTTAGACGTTTCCCCGGTACGGAGTGTCTGTGTTGGACGTCTCCCCGAGACGGAGTGTTACTGGTTGACGTTTCCCCCGCATGAAGTGTTTATGTTGGATGTTTCCCCGAGACGGAGTGTCGCTGTTGGACGTTTCCCCGGTATGGAGTGTCTGTGTTGGACGTCTCCCCGAGACAGAGTGTCGCTGGTCGACGTTTCCCCGTCATGGAGTGTCTGTGTTGGACGTTTCCCCAAGAAGGAGTGTCGCTGGTCGACGTTTCCCCTGAGACGGAGTGTCTGCTTGATGTTTCCCTGAGGCGGAGTGTCGGCTGGTTGACGTGTCCCCGAGACGGAGTGTCTGTGTTGGACGTTTCCTCGAGACGGAGTGTCGCTGGTCAACGTTTCCCCTAAGACGGAGTGTCTGCTTGACGTTTCCCCGAGGCAGAGTGTCGGCTGGTTGACGTGTCCCTGAGACGGAGTGTCTGCTTGACGTTTCCCCATTACGGAGTGTCGGCTGGTTGACGTGTCCCCGAGACGGAGTGTCGCTGTTGGACGTTTCCCCGGTATGGAGTGTCGCTGGTTGACGTTTCCCTGAGGCGGAGTTTCTATAGTCGACGTGCCCTTGGCACGGAGTGTCTAGTTGACGTTTCCCCGAAGCGGAGTGTCGGCTGGTTGACGTGTCCCCGGCATAGAGTGTCTGCTTGACGTGTCCCCCAGACGGAGTGTCTGCTTGACGTTTCCCCATTACGAAGTGTCGCTGTTGGACGTTTCCTCGGCACGGAGTGTTGCTGTTGGATGTTTCCCCGGTACAGAGTGTCGCTGGTCGACGTTTCCCCGAGGCGGAGTGTCAGCTGGTTGACATGTCCCCGAGACGGAGTGTCTGCTTGATGTTTCCCCGTTACATAGTGTCGTTGTTGGAAGTTTCCCCGGTACGGAGTGTCGCTGTTGGACGTTTCCCTGGTATGGAGTGTCTGTGTTGGACGCAGAGGTTAATGCTGGAATTGGTTGGTTTGATTTGTTTTGGGTTGACATCAGCATCGCCACACTGGAATATGGTACCGGGAGCGAATCTTCATCTGTTATGAGAGAATTTGGGGATTTGGTTTTTGTTCGGCATCAGTACCGCTACACTAGAATATGGTACCACGGGCGAATCATCATTTGCATTTGCTTATTAGGAAGCGATGGCTCAGGAGACAGGTTTTAGGTCCTAATCACCTAAGACTTTTCAATTTTATGAGCCGTAAGGGTCCCATAAAAGCATTTTCTCCCTACGAGTCGTAAGGATCCCGTAAGTGTATTTTCTCCTTAGGAGTCGTGGGGACTCCCAAGTGTGTTGCTCCTTTGTGAGTTGTAAGGATCTCATACGGGAATTTTCTCCTCACAAAGTCGAGAGGACTTTGCAAGTGCATTTCATCTCCTTTTCACGAGTTTGCGCCCTTTCGGGTTTTCACAAACTCGCTGGCAGTCCTGCTGTTTTTACTCACGGAGCCCTTTCGGGTTTTCATCCGTGCCCATTTTGCTTGTGTACATACCTTTTTTTTTAAATCTTCACCGCCGGTGGGACTTTGAATGTGGTCTCGCTGGTAGGACTTGGAAGGGATTGGGATCGTTTTACGCCCGTGGATTGTATACGGTTTTGCAGGATGTATGATCCAGACCGTAGGGCCGGAAAAATTTTGGGACTTTGTTGGTGTCTGCATCGCTGCATTGGAATATGGTACCAGGAGCGACTCATCATTCGCCGTTGGGGTATGGGATTTGGAATTTGGTTGGCGTCTGCGTCGCTGCACTGGAATATGGTACCAGGAGCGACTTATTATTCGCAATTGCCTATTGGGAAGCGATGGCTTAGGAGACAGGTTTAGATCCCTATCACCCAAGGCTTCTCAATTTTATGGGCCGTAACGGTCCCATAAAAGCATTTTCTCCCTACGAGTCGTAAGGATCCCGTAGATGCATTTTCTTCTTAGGAGTCGTGAGGACCCCCAAGTGTGTTTTTCCTTTGTGAGTCGTAAGGATCCCATGAAGGTTTGTTCTCCTCATGTATCGTGAAGACACATAAGTGGGTCTTTCCAATGGAGCATAATTCCGAGGGCGGAGACCAGCCGCATAACCGGTGATTGCGGTGGAGCATGGGCATGGTGAGAATTATTTGAGCCCGTGGATTGTATACGGTAGTCAATTTGGGGACTAACCATAGGGCTGGAGAATTTTGGGAAATTGAATTTTGGTTGGCGTCTGCATCGCTGCACTGGAATATGGTACCATGAGCGACTCATCATTCACTATTAGGATTTGGAATTTAGTTGGCGTCTGTATCGCTGCACTGGAATATAGTATCAGGAGCGACTCATCATCCGCCATTGGTTTATTTTCGCCGCGATTGCTCTATCATTTCAGCTTTTCTTATCGCGAAAGTCACGATTGCCCTATTTTTCGGCTTTTTATTCGCGGTTGCCCCATCATTTCGGCTTTATTTTCATTTTCATTTTTTTTGTTTTTTTTGTTTTATTTACACAATTTTACATTCCCAGTTTAACGACTTAGAGGTCGATTGTTCCCAGTTTAACGACGTGGTGGTCATTTATTCCCAGTTTAAAGACTTGGTGGTCTGGGGTTTTCTTATCCCAGCTCCTCGAACTTTGATCTTGGCGGGGCTGTGTTGATGATCATAGCTTTGTAGCTTGTCGGTTCATCTGACGACTGTGAAGCTTTCCCAAGTTTGTATTGGTTCTCCACCCAATCTTTAAAAACATTGCAGTCTTCAATGGTATGACTCACCATTCTATGATATGGGCAGTATATGGGATTGCCGGTCATGTTCATCTTATGTGGCCTCTTTGGAATAGGCAGTTGAAAACCGTTCAAGGCGTCCATAAATATTTCGCGGACTCTATCCCTCCTGAAGGAGTATACTTTCTTCTTTCTCTCCATTAGAGTAGGTGCCCTTACTGATGCTAGACCCTGAGGACGATCAGTCTTTTGTTCGCCTACTGTACGCTTACCATGTTTAGTGTACGTATCGGAGGGACTGGAGGCTGATCGCGTCCGTTTTTCACAAATGTGTTCCGCTCTCGGGCTAGAGGGAGCATCGGTCGGCTGCTTCCGGATATCAATCCCCAGCTCACGAACCAAAATTTGATTTTTTTGTATTTGCAATCGGGTGACTTGGGTCGTGAGATCCGCCACGACATTTTCCAGCTCGTCGACTTTAGAATGGACCTTGGCCATCTTCTCATCTCTGTCCTGAAGTTGCCTTTGAAGCCATTGGAATAATACTTGTTCTATAGTTCCGGGTATGACAACGGGGTCATCCCTACCGCCTGAACTTGATTCAGCATGAACCACGGGCTCCTTTGGCTCAATGGCCTGAGCGAGCTCTTCATCATTTAGATCGGGCCGATGTTGGATGGCAACAACCGCGTCATTATTATGGTTATAAGGCGTAGGAGGACTTGTTCCTCTGAGCTCCATCATATAGACCGTATGGGTTGTGTTCCCATCTATTGCTTCTTCATTGGCAATGTTGCTCGCTTGGCTCTTAGCTTGTTGCCTTGGTCCGCTCTTTTTAGAGAAAGGCAGATGTGTGAGAGAATCAGGTCCTTGAAGGACTTCAGTCTCCGTTTGTATGAAATTGGCGGTCGCAGCTTGATTGTTTGTTAACACGCCAGGGGACAATGATATTTCTCCCGCCTTGTATTGTTTCTCGACCCAATCCTTGAAGATGCAACAGTCTTCAATAGTGTGTCCCGGCACTCGGTGGTATGGGCAAAAGTTGGGATGATCAGTCCTGTTCGCTTCACTTAGCCTTTTTGGTTCTGCTAGCCGCAGGCCATTCTTCAGAGCATCTTTAAAAATTTTGTGGACCTTGTCCCTTCGGAATGAGTAGACCTTATTTCTTCTTTCCTCCAAAGTTGGCTCTTGAGGTCTGTTAGTCTTTTCTCCGCCCGCTCTCTGCTTGTCCAAAGAATCGGTGTTGTTAGAACTTTTGCTTTTCCGGTTGTCGTCCCTCTGGTGTCTCGGTCTGTTTGTGAATTGGAGATTCTGAGTGGACTCGGGCTTTGAGCGCCAACATTTGAACTTTCTTGGTCAGTTCTTGGAATGTTTTGAGGCCTGCGATGCATAGGAAAGGTTTCATCCAGTCGTTCAGATTTTCTATTAGAAGACTGACGGATTGGTCTTGCTCCAACGGCGGTTCACATTTGATAGAGAGATTGCACCATCGGACTATAAAATCCATGTTGCTTTCGCTGTTCTTTGGCTCGGTCCTTATGAGGTCAGCAATGGTGATTTTATCGCTGACACTCATGACCCTTTGCTTGAACATGGATTCTATTTGAGCGAACGTCTTGATCGAGTCATCCAGTATGCTTGCATACCAATTGAAAGCAATATCGATCAAGCTATTGACAAACTGGCGGAGAAGAAGCACATCATTGCCCCCAGTATTCGTGCATGATGCTTTAAATTAGGCAATGTGTCGGTTCGCATTTCCCGTCCCATCGAACCTTTCAAATTTGTGGACGACATAACCAGTGGGAAACTCCTCAAGATCGTACCGAGCAGGATATGGTCTCCCGCTACTGCTGGCATCTTTTTGCTCTACGGCTTCAGCTACCAATGTTTTGACTTTGTTGGCAACCAAATCCATGATTTGATATTGAGTTAGCGGGTTACTGTCATCGGCCGCCAAGACATTTCCCAACATAAGATGCGACTGGCCTTCATGCGGTCCGCCTACCTTTGGATTTGAGGGAATAGGCATCGGCTTTCTCGGGACACCGTTTCTCGGTCCATGAGTAGAACCATGCACTTGATTGGGCGGCTGAGAGGCAAGTTGGGCCGTGAGCTGTAAGACGATGTTTGTCAAGTCATCTATTTTTGAGTAGAGCTTGGCCATTTCCTTGTCTTTTCTTCTGAGCTATTTTCGGAGCTCTTGGAGAAGTTGCTGCCCTGCGTTCTTGGGATGGAAGATTGGCTCATCTTCGCTTTCCGAGCCTAACTCCTTATGGACCGAAGGGTCTTTCTGCCTATCATCCTCATCGAGAGGGTTTTCATCACCCAGCAGAGGCGGCTGTTCTTGGGAAACGGCAACCACATTCAAGCCAGATTGGATTTGAGATGTGGTGGCCCCGTCCTTGCTCTTGCTGCGTGTGTCCACCATGTAGACAGTGTTGACCACATATCCAGCCATTTCCTCATCTTTGGAGGGGTAACCCTGTTCTTCGAACCTCAAGAGGTTTAGCCTAGCAGGAGCCCTAGCATTTTTGTTGGCTCATATCTGAGCCTTTTCTGCCTTAGCTTCTCAATTTTAAGGGCTTAGCGGGCATCCATTTCCTGAGAAGCCACCGTGAGTCGATTAGCGGGGAGCTTAGAGAAGACACCCGATCGAGCAGTCATCAAGGGAACCATTGGAGCTTGTTCGAGATGCCTTGTTACTTTGTTGGTGTTGATGACCTTGCCCCCCGCTGGGGCCAAAGAGAGTCGTTCAAACACCGACTTGCGTTTGAGTTGGGGTGCCTTCGAGACCATTACATTTGGCCTCTTGCCTTTCGAGACCGGTTTGTCTATCACTGGGGCATGAGGAGCTGGGATGGCGTTAGCTGACATGAACAGAATAGAGCCAAATGGTAGCGGCGGCTCCTCCCACTGTCCCCCGAGACTGGCCAGAAGGACCGTCCTGGCATCCATCAAAATCGTGTAGGAGACGGGAGCCGTGCTGAGAGCCGAGTTCATCTTTGGAGACATTGTTGAAAAGTGATTTCTTGAAAACCTGCATGAAAGAGCATTATTTTAGTATAAATATAGATATGTATATTGATTGAGTTCGCAGGAATGTTTAACCCGAAATATGGGAGGAGAGATTGGTCGCACCGGGCGTGCCAGAATCTGTAGGGTGTTTTTCGTCACCCCATTGAGACGGGAATGCGCGCGCGCTTGTCAGACGCATTACAGATTCCCCCTGCTAAGGATAGGCTGGGGTTTATTGATTGGGGGGATCCGAATCCTTGGCAGCCGCGGACTAAGATGTCGTTAATTACCCCTCGCCTTTGGAGCGAGGGAACCTCCGATTGATGGGTTAAACTTGTCATGCGAACTCAATGTGCAGTGTTGTATTTTGAAGGTGTTTTGGATATATCGGGGGAGGTATTTTTAATGTCTGTGTGTGTGTGTGTGTGTGTGTGTGTGTATGTATGTATGTATGTGTGTGTGTGTGTGTAAGGGATAAGGGCATCTAAAGGATGCGTAGGAGAAAGCGCTCGGGCGCTAGCGCTTTGGGTGCTAGCGCTTTGAGCGCTAGGGTGTTAGCGCTAGGGCTTTAGGCTCTAGCGGTTTGAGCGCTTGGGCGCTAGCGCTTAGGACGCTAGCGCCTCACGTGCTAGGCACGTAGGCGCTCGGGCTCTAGCGCATGGGGCGCTAGCGCTAGCGCCCCACGTGCCAGGCACGTGGGTGTTCGGGCGCTAGCGTCCCACGTGCCAGGAACGTGGGAGTTCGGGCGCTAGCGCTTTGAGCATAAGAGCCCTAGTGCTTTGAGCGCTAGCGCCCCACATGCCAGGCACATGGGCGTTCGGACGCTAGCGCTTTGAGCGCTAGCGCCCCACGTGCCAGGCATGTGGGTGCTTGGGCGCTAGCGCTTTGAGCGCAAGGGCGCTAGCGCTTTGGGAGGCAAAAGGGACCTAGTCCCTGCAATGGGAGTTGTACTCCCAGAAAGGAACACTTATTATGTGTGTTTGTGTCTGTGTGTGTGTGTGTCTATATATATATGAGGAGTTAAACTCCTAGGATATTTTGAGGCTGATGAAGGGGCTTCTCCCCTTGCGCCCTGGATCTTCCCCAAAGTGGGGTTTCTGGAGATGGGTCTCCTTCTTCTTCCTGTCGTTTGGCCGGATCTTGGAGAAAGGGGGTGAGATTTAAAGATCTCCCCCTTTTGAGATCTAATGGAAGATCTGAGTTCCGCTTTGTGGCTTTTGTGGTGAAAAACTATTTAGTTTTATAAAAGGAAGAGTAAAACTCTTGATTTAATTCAAAATAAAGAAGACGGTTTTAGAACTTTGAGGAAAGAGAAGATCACAGATCTTGATGCTTTTTGGGAGAGAGAAAAAGTTGTTGAGATATTTCATTATCTTTGCCTTTATAGGCTATACACTTTACATATAGCACCTTGGGCTTCACAAAATGACATTTTGCCTATCCCATGGGTCATGTGCCATTTCTTTTTGCACATAAGCCATGGGCTTTACAAAAATTCGGCTTTATGCCCATTCATGCATAAATATTCACATAAAAATTATTTATTACATTATTTCATCTTCGCATGGAGGGAAGCCGGCCGCTTCATGTTCGGACTCGACCTGGGCATGGACCCGCTTGATCTGGGCTTGGGCCCACTTGGCTTGGGGTTGACCTTGACTTTGATTTAGTCAACCGGGGTGCAATTTTCGACCCCAACACACTCGTACTGGACATATATTAGAGCACGGTGGATATCCGGGAGATACCGACCCAGACTATTGATATCGAGAGAGGACCGGTATGACGAGACGGTGCCTACGATATCTGGGTTTTACGTGTCAATATTGGATATAGGATTTATAATGATTTCGAGTGTCGATACTGGACACTCAGTTGATATGATGATTTCGAGTGTCGATGATGGACACTCACTTGATGATGTGTGTGTGTGTGTGTTTGTGTGCGTGTTATGAATGACATATTTCCATATATTGATTGATCATGGAGATCATGTGTGTTGTGTAGGATCCGATATGATGCGCTTATGGATACAGATGTGATACTTATGCATATACATATTTATTTTCGTTATCACATAGTAGGATATTATTATACTGTATGATCTAGATAGATCGTTATTGTAACGACTCTGAAATTCCTGTACAGAAATTTCTTGTTATTATACATAAAAGGGTATTACAGCCAGTGTAAGAGTTATAAGTTAAAATTGTTTAATAAAAGTAAGAAACAATTTATAACTCACTGGTAAAGCCTCTACACTGCTGTGACATAGCCTGTGTGTTCCATTCCTATCAGACCCAATTATTTTTTCTTTTACTTTTTAATTTTTCGGAAGCCCAAGAGTTGCATGTGCAATTCACGGAGAAACAAAAAGTTTCAGAAAAATCAGACATGTGCAATGAGGTGTACACACTGATTTCACCACGTAGCACGAATCTCGAGGCAATAAGATAAGATCCGACCGCCCATTTCCCTGAAATAGTCGCCGCCGCCGGTCTTGATGAGCCTAATTCCCTCCGTGCTTTCCAAACTTGTCCCTTCAGCTCCCTTCAACTCTCTTGCACTGTTTGATTTTCCTGCAATCAAACAGAGACTATTCAATTCACCATTTAACACCATATTAATTCTTTTAATCCACATTTTTAATTCCCAAACCCTAATTTCTCCACTATTAATACCACCCATGTCCTAGCTCTCTCCCATTCTGAAATTTCTATCTAAAATTCTCTCAAACTCTCTTAATACTAAGTGGAGTTAAGCACCTAAAGGAGTAGCAAGCCAAGCTCGACGACCGGAGCATCTCCGACGAAACTACAACCCCCAAAGGTTTCTTATTTCCCTTGTTAACCATCCAAAACAGTAAGTCTCTATTCTCTCCATTTCTTTCATCTCAATTCGTCTTCTAAGAAAATATCGAAAAAAGTGGAGTTATCATATAACAACCTTCTCTTTTAAATATTTTATCATGCTTGATAGGTCTATAAGTCACATAATCACACTAATATCTTTTTGAAACAAAACTCACATCTATTATCTTTTGACGTAACCAAAATTTCATGTTCAATACTCAAATAACGAACTTTTTCACTAAAATACCATGAACTTTAGTATAATCTCATTTCAATAATTGTTAAAAAGTACCTTTAGAAAAAACTCACAGGGTAACGACCCATCCCACATGCACACTATGGTTGCATATCACGGTATTCCAAACATATGATTAATTTAAAGAATATGTTTACATTAAAATACCACACTTTTGAAAACAGGTTTTTCTTAATCGGTATTTTTAAATTCTTGGCAATTACGCCTCCATAACCCTTTTTTGGGAACCTGCTAATGGATGGTGCAGATTATCACACATTCTTGGGATAGTAGAACTAGATGCAGAACTCCTCACAGAGTATTCGGTCTCGAAAGGTAATAAAAATACAGTTTTTTTGAGAAATACAACTTTTCTAAACAAAACTAAATTTTGGAAAATTATATAAAACTGTGAATTTGTATTTTCAATAGAAACATATTATGAAACTATATTTTTAAAATGAAAGTTTAGAATTTTTAATAAAATACTATCAAGTTTCCAAAAAAGCTAGTTTTCATAAAAAAAGCATAAACTTTTAAAAGCTGGGTCTTTATCACTAAAATACCTTAACACTTTAAAATACATGTTCATGAAAACTCTAAATATTATAAATCACCCTCGAGATTTAAATTTTAAACTATATTAAAGTATTTTTCATAAAACGCTCTCGAGATATGCAAAATAATATTTTAAGGACTATATAAGCGGTATCATTTCTCTTGTGCCTCGGGGAGTCGGAGAAAGTGAGTGCTTGCTTATTCAAGTTAGATAACTTAATGAAATTATCAAATGGTAATTGTCTTGGAAAAAGACACAAATCCTGCCGTTTATGTGCAGCAGTTGCCGATTTCTCCCGAACATAAGATTTTTAACAATTTACATCAATTCACAAGAAAAGACCTAAACCCGAATCTAAACTCGAACACAAACTTGAACTCAAACTCTAACACAAACTCGAACTCTAACCCAACTTGAATATAAACTTTCACATGAACTCGAACTCAATCTACTCGAACAAACTTGACTCGAACTAAGATTGCAATTATCATGACTCGCATATTACCCGACTCACTCGACTTTATTCTACACCTTTTGCAATCTATGGTTTCGATCAAGACATGTTAATCAATAAATCGAATCAATTAAGTATATTAAGCAGTTATAATATATTATACTCGGGGTGCTTGGGATAGTTTCTTGTGTGAATCCAACAGAGCTTCAGGAGTCCCGTATTAACCTATTTTTTATTTTACTCGAATATCAGTCGGGTTGACTCATCCAAAGCCTAGAATCCTGATGCTAACACATAAAATGGGCCCGTATTTTCTTGCTCCTAGGCCCCACTCTTGAGCTCGTGAATACTTCTACGGCTGCGTTGACATTTACACTTGTTTACCGAGTGCTAGTTCGCTGACGGGCATTCCACCCACTTTTCTTCTCTTGGAATGTTCGTCACATACGGTTGAGATGGAAGAAGTGGAAGCCATAAAGGAGGACTGCAACCAGATCGCTATTCAAGACTAGCTCACCTTCACTTTTCTTCAGTTTATGTATGCCACTTGTTTAGGCATTATCCTTATTATATTTACTTTCCAGCATAAACTTATGTACCTGTAAATATTTGAAGTTGAATATAAATAAAAATGTTTGTTGAAAAATTTTACAGTCTTCATTTATTCATGCATTGTGTATTATTGTTTCAATACGCTTAGTATATTTATTTAGGGAACGATCTTCTCTGGGTAAATAAGCCGCGGGCTTGCCACGTCATTCTTTCCGTCTACTGGGAAGCGGGGCGTGACAAGTTTTATTGGTGGCCCATACAGGTCAGTTTTGCATGAAGTCGTAAACAATATACCACAATGAAGGGTTCGCTTGGCACCTCGACACGGTTTTGGCAAGCATTAAGTATGCAACTTTAAAATTTAGGGTACCGAGCGAGCCGAACCAAGGATCTAACTAGAGAATTAGGGTTTTTATAGCATGTAAACAAACTTTACACTAAATGATATAGGAATACAACTTTTGTAGACCAGTCCTTCGCTTCTAAAGCTCCGTGTAGAACCTTTGCCCCAAATATTGGTGTCCCGGACTCTCGCTGGGCTCCACTAGGCGAAAGGAACGAGCTTGCTCAAACATCTTCGAGGCCGAAGATGATCTACGTCGAAAAATCGCTAACTCAAGCTATCTCTTCACTAATTGATGAATTAGTGAAGTAAACAAGCTATACTAAATGGCTAATTTAGTATAGGTTGATGAAGTAAGAATTTTGCTCACTTTAGAATAATTTTTCTCTTTTTCTTTTTTTTTCTCATAAGAAAGCTAGCAAGCAAGAAGATGAAGAAGAAACTCAGGTGATCAAGTGTGAACCATGGATGAGAAAATATCTCATATAACTCATGTAGAGACTAAACCATGGCTAAAGATAATGGTTAGGTTAGTAAATATCTAGTGTAAAACAAAATTAGTCGACTAAAGTCAAGGCTTCTACATGCTTCCACAAGCATCTTAGCCATGCTAATTCCCACCTAATTTTGACTTTTCCATTAATATTTAAGCACCCAAATTATCTTTAGTTAGGTATGAGTCTCATACACCCAAGTCCATTGTATCATCTAGCGTGACACAATATAAATACATTAATATATATCACATATATATTTAAATATATTTGGAGAAAATATTTTCTTAAGTGAGCTAATATTAGTTAATGTACATCAATATATCAAATATATAATTATACATTAAATTATTAAATCAACACTTGATTTAATAACCCGGCTATATCACATACAACCGACTAATATAATTTATATGTATATCGAATATACATATAACAAATTATTGAATCAACACTTAATTTAATAATCCGGTTATATCACATATAACCTATATCGAGAGATTAAAATACTGTATCACATACACGTATCAATCTTGGTCCCGTACATATCACATATGTGCCCTACTTCGTTTCGCATGAGCTAGGAAACCTCTATGTAGGACTCTAAAGACTCGTCAATACGCCGACAATAGGTGATGATCATATAAGTCACCCACAAGCCGTCAGCGGTACTAGCTGGACATAACGGCTACCTGGGTATTGAGCAATCAGAAGATCAACAAGCAAGCTTGTCCATACTCCCATGAATCCAATAAGTAACACTACCGTACAACCCGGTCTGTTCGTCTGATATGTCGCATATCGAGTCTGGGGATGGTAAACGTCAGACCCAATAACTTGATAAGTCATGCCGATTTGAGACTCATAAAGGGTCGAGAAACTACTGATAACACTTACCAGTAAATCTCAGTATCAGCCTTGGCCAAGTACTTCCTGTTATGGCCAATCGAGCATAGCGCAACATCAACACCCAATACCGGGAGAGACGAGTCCCCTCCTATCGCTCATTGTCTCCATGTAACTCGGGACTGTACCTAAAAACCACCGTTTTGCACACTGTCTTGAACGTGATAAGGTGGAAATCAAAGCACAGTGGGAATCACACAAGACTCTATGACGATCTCGGGTCTACAGACTAACCTGTACCAGTGTCACCATAGAACTGCTATCTGACGTTAGGTATAATACTATCTAGGAGTTCTAGGCGAGTCATGTTCAGTGTACCCAGTCTCCACTGAACACCCGTATACAATCTTTGATGTTAAACACCAATGGATGTGGGATCATCTATCGCCCATCAAATGGGTCAAGAAACGTATACGCTAGTCTACTCTGGAATATCAATGCCCCGTCTCGATACACCCACGAGTAGGAACAATTAAAGGATGAACTTGTGGACTACCCTGGCCCAACTAATATGATCTGCATCATAATCCTGGTAGTCAAGTACACATCCTAAGGGCTTTACCAACATGTGAGAGCAAGACAATATCACAATACTAGTCTACATGTTAAGATAAAGAGTAACCAGATTGCATACTATCATGTCGAGCAAGAAAGTCATCCCTATATATGTCCAAGCATCCATTATAATATACAATCATGTACGACAATGGCCTCTAGGGCATACATACAACTAACAATCTCCCACTTGCACTAAGGCCAGTTGTTGTAGTATCTCATACCCAACATCCCAAAAACTCTCAAATTGTATCTGGGGTTTGGCCTAAGTGAGTGGATCCGCCGTGTTATTCTTCGTCTCAACTCTCCCGACCTCGATCGCCCGGAGATCCCTGATCAGGTGATACTGCCTAAAAATATATCTGGATCACTGATGGGACCGGGATTCCTAGGCCAAAACCACAACTCTATTGTTATCATAATACATAAGTATCGGATACATAATGGTAAGAACCAAGTTCATCTCATGAACAACTTCATCCAGACAGCCTCTTTGGTAGCATCGTTGGTAGCGATGTATTCACCCTTCATTGTCGAGTCTGCTACGGTATCTAGCTTGGAACCCTTCCAACATACCGTCCCTCCACTGAGGGTAAAGACAAAACTCGAGACTGTCATACAGTCGACCTTATCACTCTGGAAGCTCGAATCGGTAAAGGACTCGACTAAGAGTTCACTGTTACCATACACCAAGAATATTTCTTTAGTGCTTCTCAAATACTTAAGAATGTTCTTCACAGCTGTCCAGTGATTCTCCCCTGGATGTAAGAGGTATCATCCAAATCCTTCATGGAGAAACTTAGTGATAAGAAGAGCTTGACTGAGTGTAGCATAGGAACACCATTTCCTATCAAGAGTATTTCATCTACGTACAATACGAAGAAGACAACCTTACTCTCTACCACCTTTTTGTATATATAAGGTTCATCTACCTTTTTGATGAAGTCAAACTCTTTGAATGCCACATCAAAAAAGATGTTCCAACTCCGCGATGCCTGCTTTAATCCGTAAATTGATTTAAGCAACTTGCATACCTTTCTGCTGCTCCCACTATTTACGAAGCCCTCTGGCTGTGTCATGCACACGCTCTCTTCTAAATCACCATTTAGAAAAGCTGTCTTGACTGCCAGATTTTGTAGTCATGATATGTAGCGATGGCATGTAGGATCCGGATGGACTTAAGCATAGCTACTGGAGAAAAGGTTTCTTCATAATCGATACTTGGTCATTGACGAAAACCTTTTGCAACAAGTCGAGCTTTGAAAGTATCAACTTTTCCATCTACACCAAGTTTCTTCTTAAAGATCCACTTGCTCCCAATGGATTTTACCCCTTCAGGAGCAACTTTCAAAGTCAATACTTTGTTGGTGTACATGGATTCCATCTCAGATCGCATTGCATCCAGCTATTTCACAGAGTCTCCACTTATGATGGCCTTCTCGAAACTAGTTGGGTCATCATCTTCCATGATGCAATCCTCGCTCCCACCATCAATGAGAAAACCGTAGTATCTCTCAGGTAGATGATGAACCTTACTAGATCTGTAGAGAGGCTGAGGTTCGTCGAGGACTATTGAATCCTCCGGCTCTACCAAATCATCAGCTGTAGTTTATATAGCTGGAACCTCTTCCAGTTCTACCTCATGACCACTAATTTCTTTTACAAGAAATTCCTTTTCTAAAAAGGTGCATATTGAGAAACAAACAACTTTTGTTCCTCATTGTGTTAGAAAAGATATCCATGTGAATTCTTTGGATACCCCACAAACCTGCAAAGAACTGATCTTACCTCGAGCTTGTCCGGATTTTGCTTTTTAACATAGGCCGGACAACCCCATATCTTAACTCTTTTAAGATATGGACTCTTTCCACTCCATATCTCATATGGTGTGGTAGGCACTGATTTGGTTGGAACTTAACTCAATAGGTATGCTGCTGTCTCAAGCGCATAACTCCAAAAGGAAACAAGTAACTCAGTGTTACTCATCATAGAGTGCACTATATTTAATAGGGTGCGGTTTCTTCGCTCCAATACACCGTTGTGTTGTGGTGTATACGGAGGAGTAAGCTGAGAGAGAATCCCATTCTCTTTTAGATACTCCAGGAACTCCGTGCTTAAGTATTCTCCACCCCGATCTGATCGAAGTATTTTAATACTTTTACCCGTTTGGTTCTCTACTTCACATTTATATTTCTTGAATTTCTCAAAAGCTTCAGACTTGTGTTTCAACAGGAACAGATGTCCGTATCTTGATAGATCATCAGTGAATGTAATGAAGTACGAGGAACCATTCCTGACATATATAGACATGAGGCCGTATACATCACTATGTATCAGTCCCAAGAGTTCAGTAGCTCTTTCTCCGTGTCCAGTAAACGGAGTTTTGGTCATTTTACCTTTGAGACATTACTGGCAAGTTTCATATGATGTAAATTCAAACTGATTTAAATATCCATTCTTATGTAACTTAGCCAGCCGTGTCGCATTGATATAACCTAGTCTACAATTCCACAAGAAGGATTCGTTCATTTTTGAACTCTTCCTCTTGTGTGTGTTCTGTATGTTGAGAACTGAGTTTTGATTCAGAACGTATAAACCATTACACAACATACCAAACCCAATCAACACTTGATTTAGGTAAATGTTCGTAACATTATTCTCTACTACAAAGTTATATTCTTCTTTATCTAATAAAGAAATTGATATTAAATTGCATATCATAGAGGGAACATAATAACAGTCATTCAAGATCAATGTATTCATATTTGGTAATACAAGGTGATATTACCAACTGCTTTGGCTGCAACACTTACACCATTCCCTACTTTTAGAGAATGATCACCCTTTCCCAGTTCTCTACCTTTTTTTAGCCTATATAACATATTACATATGTAGGATCCCGATCTGGTATCTAATACCCAGGACGTAGAGTGCACTGAGAAACAGTTCTTGGTGACGAACACACCCGAAGAAGATGCATCACATGCTCATTCCTTGTTCGGGTCGCGCGGGAATCTTGGTATTCCCCTATTTCCTGCTCAAACTTATAATAATTATAAGGAAGAGCGGAACCAACGTTCCCCTGTTTAGTATAACAAGCGGGATCGGTCAATACATCAATATTATTTTCTTGATTAAGGCGTGACATGGTCGCTACCTGGAGAGAGAGAGAAGAAAACACTTAGCGTATGCTATTGCAAGATTAGATTGGTTATTATCTTATCTAATCAGGATGGCTCCCACTGTTTTTATCAAATCTTCCTTCAAACCCTAAAAGGTAAGACTAGCCGGGATTAATTACACCCTGCAAGTTCACCAATCTTTCGGCAGGCCAGTGTCGGTACTTTGAAGGATGTTCCCCGTGCTTTCGCACGGACCTAATTAAAATAAATCTCATTTTCCCAGGGGCATAACCCCGTTAACACCTTCTAGATACCTACTTGATCGGCTAATTATAATGTGCAAAACTCTCCCAGGAGTAACTCTTACTCGCAGTGGGTATCGGGATCCAACTATCTCATAGAAGGTATGCGATCTCATTGCAAACTTCAACACTTGAAATTCCCAATAATATTTTGCCCCAAGCGATTTATAACCTTGACAAGGTCAACAAACCATAAATCGCAAGTCAAATTCAACCCGTTCATTTCGTGATTGAATTAAACCCATCCGCACGACCCTTGACAAGGTCAATAAGGCCGTACGACTACCCTAATCTAATCGCATCATATGCAGTAGATAAGCACTAAATAGCTACAGTACACTACGCCTTGATAAGGTCAACAAACGCAACACGAATACTAAATAGAACTTATCTGAAATAACAGAGGGATACGGCAGGTTTTTAAGAAAACCTTTTGCGTAATGAACTTGATATTGTTGTAGAATCGAGTGATTTTGAATTGGAGTGGTTTATGCTCCATCTTTTAAAATTGAGTTTTTCAAAATAAACCGAGTGGGTGTAGCATCTGCTAGCTTTTGCTAAAGAGGTCACTCCTGGTGAAGGGATTTAGGCTCTTTCCTCATCAAATGGGGTGCAGGATGTTCATCAAAGAACACCATTATGCAAAGCAAGAACTAGAGCTACCAGTTTTGAAAATTTGATTCCACAACATCATTGGGTTTCTTTCCTTTTTCATTAATCTCATTAATGAAGTCCCATCATTTATGCTTTCTAAGCATCAAAGATAAAGAAACAAAAATACTTATATAACGTACGCTTATGCCATCCGCATTCGTCACGGGGTCCCGTCATGCACCGTTAGGTTAGATAACTAACGACAAAGCGGGGGTAGGACTAGCGCGGATGCAAAACATAAGCAACGTTTATTATATAATATAAAGTATTCGTCTCAGGCAGTTATATGATCTTATCACAGAACATTGCAGCAGAAGTAAACATATGACATATTGGATATAATAGGAGGTCCATGTTTTAAATTAAGCCAGTAAAAAACGTAGATTCCACGGTCGTGATGAATAGCCAAACCCACATCCCTAGACCCCTACGAGAGCGGTAAGCAACCCTACCAATTCTAGAGTTAGGAGACCCAGACTTGACTCCTCGAGATGGTCTCCCACTGGACTCTAGAACCCGGTTACTTGTGCTCCCCGTCTTGGGTCTATCCTAATGCGGAAAAGTAAATAATATACATCAATGGTGATATCATCCTCAACCCGGAAGTGTCCCAATAAAATAATATTGCATACAAGATTTTACATAAATAAAAATGAAAAACTCTCATCTCACACAAAAACCCCCGGCTATTCAAACACGATGATCCAATATAACATATCCCAGCAACACATAACATCACATGTCATCAACGTAAGTAAATATGTGTATCCCAATTGTCGTTGACGTATAGCAATGAAACCGGCGATACACCACATATTATAGTTATGGTCGCAGAAAAGAAATGAAAACTATAATAATTAGAATCCGAAACCACCTTAGATATCATAAACCCGGAACATCACATACGCCGGATTTCATGCCTAACACCATAAACTTGGCACTTTAGTCTCAAATTGAAAACACTTTTCAATATCCAGTCGAGCAATTCAATAAGATTCCCAACGTTTGATCGAATACTCGTCGGAAATATTAGTAGACTGTCGCTCCCCCGATGCGGTCGACCGAGCGCACTTAGGTGGAACACCACGGCCACAAGCACCCGTACGGATCTTTTTGTCTACGGGGCTCTCCTATAGTCACTTGGTCGGGGCTATGGGGCGTGGCTAACTAGTAGTGTTACCCGGCGAGCGTTCGCGTACTATATGTGATTGCAACGGGGTTTTGATCCGAATCAAAACCCAACGGCAAACGATCAAAAGAGACTAAATTGCTAGATTTACAAATTACTAATTAGTTTTCACAAAACTAATTATTGTGGATTCCAAATATAGTATCACAAATCACAGATATCTAGATAATGTTAAACATTTTGATCGATTTATCAAACACCCAAAATTCCCAGAGACTTCAACACATGAGTCACAGTTAAAAACACCCAGACAGTGCCCTAAGTACCTACGGACCTACACAAGAAAGCACGCTCCCTGCCTCACCAACGGTGCCTCGGAACCGCCGCGAAAGGCATGCTTTGACCGCGCTTCCGTGGTCGTTTGGTCGAGTTAGGCCGTCGTTTTTCTTGTGGTTCTATAGAAAACCCTGCACAATTTTCTGAATATTTTTAATTAGAAAAATTCCAACTTTTGAAAAAATTCCCAGAGACTGGGTTTTCCGGGTTTCGAAAAGTCGATCGAACACTTTAACTTCGTCTAGTCTACTCCTAATGCTCTAGCATGGTTCTGATACCACTTGAAGGGTTCGCTTGGTACCCGGACACGGTTTCGGCAAGCATCAAGTATGCAACTTTAAAATTTAGGGTACCGAGCAAGCCCGAACCAAGGATCTAACTAGAGAATTAGGGTTTTTATAGTATGTAAACAAACTTTACACTAAGTGATATAGGAATACAACCTTTGTAGACCGGTCCTTCTCTTCTAAAGCTCCGTGTAGTAGTCCTTTTGCTCCAAATAGTAGTGTCCCGGACTCTCGCTAGGCTCCACTAGGCGAAAGAAACGAGCTTGCTCAAAGATCTAAAAGGCCGAAAATGATCTACATCGAAGAATCGCTAACTCAAGCTACTTCTTCACTAATTGATGAATTAGTGAATTAAACAACCTATACTAAATAGCTAGTTTGGTATAGATTGATGAAGTAGGAATTTTGCTCACTTCAGAATAATTTTTCTCCTTTTCTTTTTCTTCTCACAAGAAAGCTAGAAAGCAAGCAAGGAGATGAAGAAGAAACTCAAGTGATCAAGTGTGAACCATGGGTGAGAAAATATCTCATATAACTCATATAGAGACTAAACCATGGCTAAAGATAATGGTTATGTTAATAAATATCTAGAGTAAAACAAAATTAGTGGACTAAAATCAACGCTTCTACATGCTTCCATAAGCATCTTAGCCATGCTAATTTCCACCTAATTTTGATTTTTCCCTTAATATTTGAACACCCAAATTATCTTTAGTTAGATATGAGTCTCATACACCCAAGTCCATTGTATCATCTAGCATGACACAATATAAATACATTAATATATATCACATATATATTTAAATGTATTTGGAGAAAACATTTTCTTAAGTGAGCTAATATTAGTTAATGTACATCAATATATTAAATATAAAATTATACATTAAATTATTAAATCAACAATTGATTTAATAACCCGGCTATATCACATACAACCGACTAATATAATTTATATGTATATCGAATATACATACAACAAATTATTGAATCAACACTTGATTTAATAATCCGGTTATATCACATATAACCTATATCGCGAGATTAGAATACTATATCACATACATGTATCAATCTCGGTCCCGCACATATCACATATGTGCCCTACTTCATTTCGCATGAGCTAGGAAACCTCTTTGTAGGACTCTAAAGACTCGTCAATACGCCGGCAGTAGGTGATGATCATATCAGTCACCCATAAGCCGTCAACGGTACTAGCTGGACGTAACGGCTACCCAAATATTGAGCGATCAGAAGATCAACAATCAAGTTTGTCCATACTCCCGTGAATCCAAAAAGTAACACTACCGTAAAGTCCGGTCTGTTTGTCTGATATGTCGCATATCGAGTCTGGGGGTGGTAAACGTCAGACCCCAATAACTTGATAAGTCATGCCGTTTTGAGGCTCATAACGGGTCGAGAAACTACTGATAACACTTACCAGTAAATCTCAGTATCAGCCATGGCCAGGGACTTCCTGTTATGGCCAATCGAGCATAGCGCAATATCAACCCCCAATACCGGGAGAGATGAATCCCCTCCCATCGCTCATTGCCTCCATCTGACTCGGGACTATACCCAAAAACTACCGTTTTGGACGCTCTCTTGAACGTGGTAAGGTGGAAATCAAAGCACAGTGAGAATCACACAAGGCTCTATGACGATCTCTGGTCTACAGACTAACCTGTACTAGTGTCACCAGGGGACTGCTATCTTACGTTAGGTATAATACCATCTAGGAGTTTTCGGTGTGTCCTGTTCAGTGTACCCAGTCTCTACTGAGCACCCGTATACAATCTTTGATGTCAAACACCAATGGATGTGGGATAATCCATCGCCCATCAAATGGGTTAAGAAACGTATACACTTGTCTACTCTGGAATATCGATGCCCCGTCTCGATACACCTATGACTAGGAACAATTAAAGGATGAACTTGTGGACTACCCTGGCCCCACTAGTTTGATCTGCATCATAATCCTGATTGTCAAGTACACATCCTTAGGGCTTTACCAACATGTGAGAGCAAGACAGTATCACAATACTAGTCTACATGTTAATATAAAAAGTAACCAGATAGCATACTATCATGTCGAGCATGAAATTCCTCCCTATATATGTCTAAGCATCCATTATAATATACAATCATGTACAACAATGGCCTCTAGGGCATACATACAACTAACAATCTCCCACTTGCACTAAGGCCAGTTGTTATAGTATCTCATACCCAACATCCTAAAAACTCTCAAATTGTATCTGGGGTTCGGCCTAAATGAGTTGATCCGCCGCGTTATTCTTTGTCTCAACTCTCCCGTCCTCGATCGCCCGGAGATCAACTATCTCCCTGATCAGGTGATACTGCCTGAGAATATGCCTGGATCCCTGATGGGACCAGGGTTCCTAGGACAAAGCCACAACTCCATTGTTATCACAATACATAAGTATCGGATACATAATGGTAGGAACCAAGTTCATCTCTTGAACAACTTCATCCAGACAGCCTTTTTGGTATCATCGTTGGTAGCAATATATTCACCTTTCATTGTCGAGTCTGCTACGGTATTTAGCTTGGAACTCTTCCAACATACCGTCCCTCCACTGAGGGTAAAGACAAAACTCGAGATTGTCATATAGTCGACCTTATCACTCTGGAAGCTCGAATCGGTAAAGGACCCGACTAAGAGTTCACCGTTATCATACACCAAGAACATTTCCTCAGTGCTTCTCAAGTACTTAAGAATGTTCTCCACAGCTGTCCAGTGATTCTCCCCAGGATGTAAGGGGTATCACCCAAATCCTTCATGGAGAAACTTAGTTATAAGAAGAGCTTGACCGAGTGTAGCATATGAACACCATTTCCTATCAAGAGTAAGTCATCTACATACAATACGAAGAATACAACCTTAATTTCTACCACCTTCTTGTATATACAAGCTTCATCTACCTTTTTGATGAAGTCAAACTCTTTGACTGCCACATCAAAACAGATGTTCCAACTCCGCGATGCCTGCTTTAATCCGTAAATTGATTTAAGTAACTTGCACACCTTTCTGCTGCTCCCACTATCTACAAAGCCCTCTGGCTGTGTCATGCACACGTTCTCTTCTGAATCACCATTTAGAAAAGCGGTCTTGACATCTATCTGCCAGATTTTGTAGTTATGGTATGTAGCGATGGTAAGTAGGATCCAGATGGACTTAAGCATAGCCACTCGAGAAAAGGTTTCTTCATAATCGGCACCTAGTCGTTGACGAAAACCTTTTGCAACAATTCTAGGTTGTAGAAGATTCATTGTGTATTGTGAAACATCCGGTAAAGGATTTGGATGTGTTCTACACCAGTATGGAAAGGTTGTGGTTTTTGCATCAAGACAACTAAAGGTTCATGAGCGCAACTATCCAACACATGATCTAGAATTGGCAGCCGTCATCTTAACACTCAAGATTTGGCTCCACTGTCTTTTGGGAGAACGAGTGGATATATACACTGACCACAAAAGTCTGAAGTATGTATTTACTCAGAAGGAACTCAACATGCGGCAGAGAAGATGGCTAGAACTCATGGCGGAATTCGACATCAACCTACAGTATCATCCTGGAAAGGTGAACGTAGTTCCCGTTGCCCTTAGTCGCCAGCCATTAGTAATGAACCTCACCGCTTAGTGGAGAATACAATAAGAACTGCATGGATTGGAGATTGAAGTAGTTGTGCCAGGTAATGCTTCATCTTTGATGAACGTACAAGTCCAGTCCACTCTTATCAATTAGATCAAAGCAGCTCAAGCAAATGATGCCAAGTTACAAAAGATCCGAGAACAGGTAGAAAGTGGACTACGAACTGATTTCATCATCCATGAAGATGGATCCTTGCGATATGGAATCCATTTATGTGTACCAGTCGGCTCTGTTCGAGAAGAATTGATGAAAGAAATTCACAGCTCTCTGTATTTGGTACACCCTGGTGGTACGAAAATATACAAGGATCTACGGCAACACTACTGGTGGCATCGTATGAAGTGTGAAGTATCAAGGAGTGAAGCCAAGTGTTTGGTGTGTCAGCAAGTGAAAGCTGAACATCACAAAACTGCTAGTTTACTTCAGCCGTTACTAATCTCAGAATGAAAATGGTAGCACATTACCATAGACTTCGTGACTGCTCTTCCTCGCAGCACGAAGGGCAAGGATGCAATTTGGGTTATTATGGATCGACTCACAAAGTCAGCTTACTTTATTCTATTCCGAGTTGGCCAGTCAATGGAGACGTTAGCAAGAAAGTACATGGAGGTGAGTAGAAATCTAAAGTAAGATTTATACTTTCTAGATGTACCATACTTGATACCCATAAACTCAAGCAGGAGATCGTGAGATTACATGGAGTACCTATCTGCATCGTCTCCGATCGTGATATAAGATTCCGATTACAGTTTTGGCAGAGCTGCAAGCTAGCTTGGGAATGAGTCTAAATTTCAACACGGTGTACCATCCACAAACAGACGGACAGTCCGAGCGAACAATTCAGATTCTGGAAGACATTCTGAGAGCCTATATGTTAGACTTCGGAGGTTCGTGGGAAGATCACCTACACCTTGTGGAGTTTCCATACAACAACAGCTATCAGGCAAGCATTGGGATGACAGCTTTTGCAGCACTCTACAGACAGAAGTGTCGTTCCCCGCTGAGTTAGGATGACATTGGAGATCGTGAACTCTTTAGACCAGAGATGAGCATGGCAACTGTAGATGTGGTTCGCACAATCAGGGAAAAGATGCGCATAGCCTAAGACCGACAGAAGCATTAGGCAGGTGCAAAGTGCCGACACTTGGAGTTTCAACCCGGAGAGCCTGTATTCTTGAAGATTTCTCCAAACAAAGGAGTGATCCGTTTTGGTAAGAGGGATAAATTAAGTCCAAGGTATATAGGATCATTCGACATACTCGAACGAGTTGGAGAAGTGGCGTACCGCTTGGCACTACCACCCTCATTGAAAAGAGTGCACAACATGTTCCACATATCCCAACTATGACGATATGTAAGCGACCCCAGCCAAATACTTGAACACTAAGAGCTCACGATATAAACTGACCTAACCTGCGAGCAACAACCAGTTGAGATCCTGAACCGAAAGTGAAGACATTGTGGAACAAGGAGGTAAACTTGGTCCGGGTAATGTGGAGAAAAGACTCGGCAGGAGAATCGACATGGGAGCGAGAAGATGATATACATACACGATACCCTCAGCTATTTGAAGATTGGTCCTTTATGTAAATTTCGAGGACGAAATTTACATAAATAGGGTAGAATGTAACAACTCTGAAATTTTTGTACAGAAATTTCTTGTTATTGTACAGAAAAAGGTATTACAGCCTGTGTAAGAGTTATAAGTTAAAATTGTTTAACAAAAATAAGAAACAATTTGTAGCTCATTGGTAAAGGCTCTATACTACTGCGACATAGCCTGTGTGTTCGATTCCCATCAGACCCAATTATTTTTTTGATTTTTTTTAAATTTTTCAGAAGCCCAAGAGTTGCACGTGTAATTCACGGAGAAACGAAAAGTTTCAGAAAAATCATGAGGCGTACACACTGATTTCACCATGTGGCATGAATCTCGACGCAATAGGAAAAGATCCGACCACCCATTTCCCTGATATGACCGCCACCGACGGTCTTGATGATCCCAATTCCCTCCGTGCTTTGCACACTTGTCCCTTCAGCTCCCCTCAACTCCCCTGCACTGTTTGATTTTCCTGCAATCAAACAGAGACTCTTCAATTCACCATTTAACACCATTTTAATTCTTTTAATTCACATTTTTAATTTCCAAACTCTAATTCCTCCACTATAAATACCACCCCATGCCCTAACTCTCTCCTGTTCTGAAATTTCTATAAAAAATTTTCTCAAACTCTCTAAGTACCAAATGGAGTTAAGCACCTAAGAGGAGTAGCAAGCTAAGCTCGACGACCGGAGCATCTCCGACGAAACCATGACCCTCGAAGGCTTCTTCTTTCCCTTGTTAACCATCCAAACCAGTAAGTCTCTCTTCTCTCCATTTCTTTCATCTCAATTCGTCTTCTAAGAAAATATCGACAAAATTGGAGTTAACACGTAACAACCTTCTTTTTTAAATATTTTCTCATGCTTGATAGGTCTATATGTCACATAATCACCCTTGTATCTTTTTAAAACAAAACTCATATTTATTGTCTTTTGACGTAACCAAAATTTCATGTTCAATACTCAAATAGTGAACGTTTTCATTAAAATAGCATGAATTTTAGTATAACCCCCGTTTCAATAATTGTTAAAAAAACACCTTTAGGAAAACTTCACTGGGTAATGACCTACCTCATACGTGTTGGATATGTATGCCCTAGAGGCCATAATTGTATATCTATGCTTGGACATATGTATGTGTAACACCTTAGAATGCGATTAATGTTAATTAAGCAATAATGCGAATTTTTAGTAAAAAGTTTACCAAAATAGTTTTCTCATATATTATAAAAATTAATTAATATTTTATTATTATTTATTTTTGGCTTGCACACACTTGTGCATATTAACCTAGGGTTAATTAGGGTTAACTATGCTTAAGTAGCCACGTCACCTTAACCCTATATCAATTAAGTGTATGTATTTATTTAAATTGTTTAGTTTAAAAATAAGGTTTGAATTTGGTTGACTTGGGAGAGAGAGAGTGAGAGAGGGTTGACAATGGAATCATGAGCATGGGGCAAGCATGGCTTGCATTTAATGAGGAGAGAGAAGAGGGGGAATGACTCATACTAAACTCACGCCCTCATTTCCCTTACCCTCACTCATACGCTCACTCACATTCTCTCATTCACACTCTCATTCTCTCCTTGTCAATTGTTTTCTCATCTCGTTTCCCTCATCCCTCCAACTGAAACCTTAACCCAAATCCTCACTAAACCAAACAAATCTTCACTAAACCCCACTAAAACCCTTCACAAGCCTAGCTAAAGCCACTAAGATCACTTGGAGCATGGAAAGCTAGGATTTTTGAGCAAGTGTATATAGGTAATGATCCCTAACTGTTAATTAGGTTGTTATTATGTTGTGTTTCTTAATAGTTATCGTTTAGAACCCTAAAGATACAGTTTTGTGCACATTTCGTATTTTTAGGGTCATTTTTGAGTCACTGTGATCTGCTACGACCACGAATTTTTACTGAAAAAACTAGCAGTGTAGTAGTGTTGTATTAGAGACCCTGAGTGTTCACCTGAAACCCTAACCCAACCATGCACTGTTCGACCGGCGACAATTAGGGAAAATCCGGCGAGCTCGGGTTTTTGGGAGCCTGGCGTGTTGTGATTTTGTGGGCAGCTGTCTGTGTGCTATCCTAGATGTTTGGTACTGCTAGATTTTTCTGTAGTGACTGTAGGTAAAATCTGGGAGCACTTAGTTAAATTTAGGCATTTCGGCAAAGTGCGATACGATTGATTCGATGTAGTTTTAGTGCTTCGGGTAGCTTGCTATCGTGGACTTGTTTTGATGTTGTCGCTACATACGTTACGCTAAGCGAACCCTTTTGTAGTTTAAGGGAACCGATTCATTAAGTTGGCATTGTGATAGTTTATTATTGCGTAGTTTGCTAAATCCACGCGTTATTATGTATTTTGTTAATAGGATCGCAGGCGGGGACTTTGGACGCTGCTAAGAAAGGAAAGCAGGTGGTTGGATTTACTTAGCTCGATATCATCGGTAAGTAGATTTAATATCTATGGGGAAATCGCCCGTATGGCGTTAAGCGTCAGGGATGGATATGATATTATAGCCGCATGTTTATATGCATACATATTGATTATGCATGAGCATCATTACATACCATTACTGGTTGTGCCTTGACTTAGTACCTAGTGGACATTGCACCATTACTGACAGTTCATGTTGCACGAGCACTAAATTGTATGTTACAACCACACCGTCGGTAATTACCATGACACGCACAACCTATACACATATGTGGTATTGTATTGTTATTGACATTGAGACATTTATTCTTGTTCTATTGCGCATATGAAAGGCAACATGTATACATAACTACATGAACACATTTATATAATGTTGCATTTGATTTTCAGAGGAATTGGAAACCGCATGATATATTTAAAAACTGGATTCATTTAAAAGAGCGGTTTTCCCTTGATATGCTGATATTACAGTTTTTATGTTGCATATATCATATTTCATGGATTTACGCATTGAGATACGGATTTCATGTGATTTATGGATTTGAGAACCGTGGGGATATTTCAAGAAAGTATGCATTGTTTGAAAACCCGGTTTCTCTTGATATGATATTTCAGTGCGCCACCATGAGTTTTCTCGGTTTTGAGATTGTGATAGAAACCCAATTCGAGGAGCTGGATGATCCGTTTGCGGGTTCATGGTGAACCCGTTATGGTACCCCGGGGCAAGAAAAGGATGTTGTGCAGTAGACGATGAGCCTGGCAAAGGAACTACTACCTACCGGTGATTGGTTGGACCTGGCAGTTATCCGAAGGATACCGACCGGAGTCGTGAGATGGATATGGGCCGATCCGGACTGACGGAGTCCGTGGGCCGATCCGGACTGACGGAGCCCGAGTTATGTGGATTTGCGTGTCGATGTTGGACATGAGTTTTCATGATGTTTTCTAGTGCCGATATTGGACACTTAGGTTCCATGAGATTTACAGGATATGAGGGCCGATCAGAGTGACGACGCTTGAGGCATTGGATTTGGGGTGTCGTTGATGGATACCGATTTTTCCACAATGATGATTCATTGATGATGATATGATTTATCCCATACTCAGTAGTTATTTGATATGCATTGCTTCATGTATTTGTAGTACCTGATAGAGTACCTTTCATGATTGTTGCATATCTATATTGCCATATTTTATGCTATCAGATGGCATGTGATAGATTATCGCTGTACGTGCATACCTGCGATTATCTGTATGATGTTACTTACTATTCACGAGTTGGCAACTCACCCCCGTTATGCCACAGTGTTTTGCAGGCTAGACCCTCAGAGTAGTCGCGGCAGGGCTTTTTATTGTATCTCTTTCAGCGGATACCGCTATGGTTGGCTTTAAGCCTTTTTGCTATAGGTGGGTTCACGGTTATCCATTTATGTTCATTGTATATCTTATTGTATCTAGTACTCTCCATCTACCACTTTCATGTATTGACTTAGAGACGAGTTGTGAGAACGATATTGTATATTTTGTGACTCTAGGTGTCATGCTCGTGTGAGCCGGCTTTTATTATATTGCTTTATCTCTTTTTATGTTGTTTTCATTATATTGTCTATTTCTTCGCTACGGCGTCATATATTTATGCTTGTAGTGGTTTTTTCCTCCATTGGGCGTGATTTTCTCCTGTTTGGGGATGCTTAATTATATTCTATGTTTGTACCCGTTTCGGGGCTAGATTTTACAAAGGAGGTGCTGCCGAAATTTTTAAGAAAATAAACTTAAGTTTAAATATTTTTACTTAAGATTTCCAAATGTTTTAAACAATGTTTTTATCACTTACTAGTTTTGATGGTTTAGATTTCTGGGTTTTCGGCTTACTTAAATTGCGTTACGCATGTTGACGTCACGTGGTTTAAGTGCCGATCACGTGCCAAATTTTGGATCGTGACAGCATGTTCAGGACAATCTTGCTCGATATGATAGTATGCTATCTGGTTTGTCTTTATCTTAACATATGTGTATGTATTACTTGTTATTATATATCATTTATACAAGTTGATAAAGCCATAGGATCATTTCTTGACTACCTGCGTTGTGATGACGATCATACTTGTAAGAGCTAGGTAGTTAATAAGCACATCCTTAAAAGTTCCCTAGTCGTGGGAGTATCGAGACTGTCCATTGACATTTCCGGAGTAGACTAGTGTATACGTTTCTAGACCCTGACGAGGGGCGATGGTTGGTCCCGCAGCCATTGGTCTTTTGCACCTAAGATCGTGTACATGTGCTCACTGTGGGTGAGTACACTGGACGGACTCGCCGAAAACTTCTAAATGGTACTATACTTATCGTCAGATAGCAGTTCTCAGGTGACATGAGTACATGTTAGTCTTCAGACCCGAGATCGTCATTTGTCTCGTGTGAGTTCCCACTGTACTTTGATCACTGCCCTACCACGGCTCTACTGAGTCGTGCAAACAGGTTTTGGTTGGGTACAGTCCCGAGCCACATGGATGCAGTGAGTGATTGTTGGGGATTCGTCTCTCCCAGTATAGGGAGTCGATATCACACCGTGTTCGATTGGTCAGGACCATAAGACCTTGGCTAAGGCAGTTAGGTTGTACTGATAGGTTGATCAGTAGTTTCCCGTATTGGTCCTGAGCCACATTAGCATTTTCACTGACGAGCTCTTCCTTTTCGAAGAGAAGAACCCGACTCGGTATTGTTAAAAAAAGAGGGGAAGCAGAACAAGTCAAGATGATATGGATCACCCCTTCTTCTTGTGCCGAATCTTTTTATCGAAGGATCAGAAAAAAGGTCTGACGTTTACCACCCCTAAGACCCGGTATGCAATACTCTAAGACGAAGAGACCGGACTGTACGGATATTGTCACTGATAGGCTCAGTAGGGATCCGAATGAGTTTGCTCGTCGGCCTTCCTTTTCGACAGGTACCCGGGTAGCCGTTACGTACAGCTAGTGCCGCTGGCATGCTTGTAGTTATGGATTTATCTAGCAACTCACTGCCGGCGTACTGTTGAGTCTTTAATGTCCAACACGAAGGGTTTCTCTGGTTCAGACAAAATGATGTAGTAGCCGTATTGGATAGTGCAGGGTTCCGATCGATTGATTGTACTATGTACCATGACTTTCGATCTGACAGTTGATAATACTATCTGGCTCGGGATTGAGCCGGATTATTAAATCAGGTATTAATTTAATAATTTACATATATGTATTTCGATATGTATATTCTAGTTGTTAGTTATATGTATGCCCTAGAGGCAATTATTGTACATATGATGTATATATAGTGGATGCTTGGACATATATAGAGAGGATTTTCTTGCTCGACATGATAGTATGCTATCTGGTTACCTTTATCTTAACATGTAGATTGGTATTTATACTGTCTTGCTCTCACATGTTGATAAAGCCCTTATGATATGTACTTGACTACAAGGACTATGATGGAGATCATACTAGTGGGGCCAGGGTGGTTCACAAGTACATCCTTTAATTGTTCCTAGTCGAGGGAATATCGAGATAGGGCATCGATATTCCAGAGTAGACTAGCGTATACGCTTCTTGACCCATATGATTGGCGATGGATGATCCCATATCCATTGGTGTTTGACATCAGAGATGGTATACGCGTGCTCAATGGAGCCTGGGTACACTGAACAGGACTCGCCGAGGACTCCTATGTGGTAGTATACCTATCGTCAGATAGCAGTCCTCTAGTGACACTGGTTTAGGTTAGTCTGTAGACCCGAGATCGTCATAGAGTCTTATGCGGCTCCCACTGTGCTTTGATTTCCTCCCTACCACGCTCAAAGGAGATGTGCAAACAGGTAGATTTTGGGTACAGTCCCGAGTCGTATGGAGGTAATGAGCGATAGGAGGGGTTTCGTCTCTCCCGGTATTGGGGGTGTAGGGTTCCTGGGCATACTAATGAGGTCTCACAAGGTATCAACCATGCCAATTTCAAATTTTGGGGGTGCCGAGAAACCCTAATACGGATCGTTGGCTAGAAGTTTAGGCGACAAAGCAACTAGTTAACTACTTTAACTAAGAGTACGGAAATACAACCTTTGTAGATCCGGTCCTCCACCTCCACGGCTCCGTGATGAAGTCCTCTCCGCTGTCCAAATGAAATCCCGGGCTCTAGCGTCGGCTTCATCGGAGAAATGGGCGGGTAAGGTCGTCGGCTTCGTGCCGAAGATGATCTACGTCGAGGCATCACAAGATCAAGGTCCCACTTCACCAAGTCATGAAACTTGTGAAGAAAACACACTCTACTACTTGGCAAGAGGTAGAGGATGAAGAAATGGAGGTGGGTTCACTTTAGAATTGGATTTCTCACTCATTTCATCAATCCACCATTGATGAAGTCAAGCTTCTTCATCTTAATGAAGAAGAAGAAGAAGATAATGTTATGATAAGAATAATCAAATAGAAAAGAAAATGAATTCTTATCATAATTTTAACCATGGTAAAGTGTAGAGAATTAACTTAGGTTAAATGAATGGTTAGGGTTTAGGAGATGAAGACAAAAGAGTCACTTTGGTCAAAGCTTCATGAAGCTTCAACAAGCTTCATGTTGAAAGCAACCCTTTTGTTTTTCTTTTCTCATTTCTTTTAATCCAAATTAAAAGATAAATGAAAGAATAAATATATAAAAACCCTAACCATTTACTTAACTAAGGTTTAACTCTTTACACAATCATGTATCATCAAACATGATACAATCAAGTGCACAAAAAATATATCACATATACAATATGCACAAGCGAGTGAGAAAATCCATTTAATGTGAACCAATACTAGTTAATGCAAAGCAATATATCAAATATATAATTATGCATTAGATCATTAAATCAACACTTGATTCAATGATCCGGTCATATCGCATATAACCGACCAGTATCCAATGTATCGGCTTATCGAATCAATCCTCGATTCGATAACTAGGTTATATCGTATACAACCATTCGACACATTCATCGCGAGAATAGAATGCGGTATCACATACACGCATTATTCTCGGTCCCGCACATATCTCATATGCGCTCCTATTTCGTTTCGCTTGAGCCAGGAAACCTCTGTGTAGGACTCTAAAGACTCGTCAATACGCCGGCAGCAGATGATGATCATATCAAGCACCCATAAGCCGCAAGCGGTCTGCTAAACGTAACGGCCACCCGGGTATTGAGCGATCAGAAGATCGACGAGCAAGCCCGCTCACACTCCTGTGAATCCAACCAGTAACACTTACCGTACAGTCCGGTCTGATCGTCTGATATGTCGCATATCTTGCCTAGGGGTGGTAAACGTCAGACCCCAATAGCTCGATAAGTCGTGTCGATATGAGGTCTATAACTATTCGAGAAACTACTGGTAACACTTACCAGTAAATCTCAGCAACCCTGGCCAGGGATTTCCTGTTATATCCAATCGAACACAGCGCAACATCAACTCCCTATACCGGGAGAGACGAATCCCCTCCTATCGCTCATTGCCTCCATGTGATTCGGGACTGTACCCAAAAACCACCGTTTTGCACGCCCTCTTGGACGTGGTAAGGTGGAAATCAAAGCACAGTGGGAACCACACAAGACTCTATGACGATCTCGGGTCAACAGACTACTCTGTACCAGTGTCACCAGAGAACTGCCATCTGACGTAAGGTATAATACCATCTGGGAGTTCTCGGCGAGTCCGTCCAGTGTACCCAGTCTCTACTGAGCACCCGTATATCATCTCTGATGTCAAACACCGATGGATATGGGATCATCCATCGCCCATCTGTATGGGTCGAGAAGGTATACGCTAGTCTACACTGGTATATCGATGCCCCGTCTCGATACACCCACGACTAGGGACTTTGAAGGATGTACTTATGGACTACCATGTCCCCACTAGTATGATCTGCATCATAGTCCAGATAGTCAAGTACACATCCTAAGGGCTTTACCAACATGTAACAGAGAGACAATCAGTATACACGTTAAGGTAAAGAGCAACCAGATAGCATACTATCATGTCGAGCAAGAAAGTCCTCCCTATATATGTCCCAGTATCCACTACAATATACATCCTATGTATAGTAATGGCCTCTAGTGCATACATATAACTAACAATCTCCCACTTGCACTAGGGCCATCTGATAGTAGTGGTTGCAGTATCTCATACTCAACCATCCCTTAAAAATCTCTCTCTGAGAACAGGCCTTTGTGAGTGGATCCACTGCGTTGTCCTCTGAGTCTGCTCTCCTAACCTCGATCATCCTGGAGATCAACCATCTCCATGATCAGGTGATACTGCCTTAGAATATGTCTGGATCACTGATGGGACCGGCGTTCCTTGGCATAAGCCACAACTCCATTGTCTCACAATGGTTGGAACGTAGTTCATCTCATGAACCAATATACACCCAGACTGCCTCTTTGGTAGCATCTTAAGTAGCGATGTATCCAGCCTTTATCGTCTAGTTAGCCACGGTATCTAGCTTGGAACTTTTCCAACATACCGTCCCTTTACGGAGGGTAAAGACAATGCCTGTGACTGACACTCAGTCGTCTTTATCACCCTGGAACACTTCCAGTGATTCTTCCCAGGATCGATTGATACCATCTCACTACAACTAGTGAGAGTCCTAACATCCAATTAGATCTATCTCATAGATCCAAAACCCAGGATTTAGGAGGTATCACTTTAATCCTATGTGGAGAATCATTGTGATAAGCGGAAATTGATCGAGCGTAGCATAGGAAACTCCTTCCCTATCAAGAGTATGTCATCCACGTACTCTACGAGGATCATTACCATACTCCCCACTACCCTTTTGTATATACAAGGTTCATCTACCATTTTGATGAAGTCAAACTATTTGACTACTACATCAAAATAGATGTTCCAACTCCGCGATGTCTGCTTTATCCTATAAAGCATCTTGTACACGTTTCCGCTGCTCCCACTGTCTACGAAGCCCTCTGGCTGTGTACTTATAGACGTTCTCTTCTAAAACATCATTTAGAAGAGCAGCCATGGCACCCAACCGCTAGATATCGTAGTCATGGAATGCAGCCGTGGTAAGTAGGATCTGGATGGACTTAAGCATAGATCCTTAGAAACGGTTTCATCATGATCCACACCTGGTCAATGATGCAAACCTTTAACAAGTCTAGCTTTGAAAGTCTCAACTTTTCCATGTATACCAAGTAATCTTCTCAAGATATACTTGCTCCTGATGGGGATTTAACCCTTCAGATAAAGCAACTAAAGTCCATACTTTGTTGGTGTATAAGGATTCCATCTCAGATCGCTAAGCATCCAGCCATTCTTACAGAGTCCCACTCCTGATGGCCAGCTCGAAACTAGTAGGGTCATCATCTCATGATGCAATCCTCGCTCCCACTGTCATCGAGAAACCGAAGTATCTCTCAGGTGGGTGAGGAACCCTACTAGATCGGCGGAGAGGCAGAGGTTCGTTGGCATCTACTGAATCCTTTGGTTCTACCAAATCATCTGCTGTAGTTTGTATAGCTGGAACCTTTCCAGTTCTACATAACTGACCTTGCCTCGAGCTTGTCCGGATTTTGCTTTTCAGACATAGGCTGGACAACCCCAAATCTTAACTAACTTAAGAGATGGGCTCTTCCCTTATCATATCAAATATGAAGTGGTAGGCAACGGATTTGATTTGAACCTTATTCAATAGGTATGCAGCTTCTCAAGTGCATAATTCCTAAAAGGAAATAGGTAACTCAGTAGTACTCATCATAGAGCACACCTTATCATATAGGGTGTGATTGCTCCGCCCCGATATACCATCGTGCTATGGTGTATTCGGAGGAGTAATACTGAGAGAGAATCTCATTCTCCTTTAGAATAGTCCAGGATTTCCGTGCTCAAGTATTCTCCTCCTTGATCTCATCATAGGACATAATACTTATACCCGTATTTTTGGTTCTCTACTTCTAACTTATATTCTGTGAATATCTCAAAAGGTTCGGACTTGTGTTTCAACAGGAACATAGGTCTGAATCTTGAGAGATTATCAGAGAATGTAATGAAGTACAAAGAACCGGTCTTGGCATTTGTAGACAGGAGACCTTACATACATCATCATGTATCAGTCCCAAGAGTTCATTAACTCTTTCTCTGTTTCCAATAAACAGGGCTATGGTCATCTTATCTTTGTGACACGACTGGCAAGTTTCACAAGATGTAAATTCAAACTGATTTAAATATGCATCTACATGTAACTTCAGCTAGTCGGGTCGCATTGATATGACCCAGTCTACAATGCCTCAAGAAGGATTCGTTCATTTCTGAACTCTTCCTCTTGTGTGTGTTCTGTATACTAAGAACTGTAGTTTGATTTAGAACATCAATGCTTTTAGATAACGTGCCTGATCCGATCAACTTTTGATATAGGAAATGTTCAAAACATTATCCAACAATACAAAATTTTATCATTTTTTTACTGATAAAGAGACTGATATGATTTTGTATATCAGGTTCGGTATCTAATAACATTCGTTCAGAATCAATGTATTTGGAATACAGGGTGACACTGACCAACAGATTTGGCTGCAACACTTACCCCGTTTTCTGCCTCATGAAACTTATCACCCGTTCTCAGTTCTCTACCTTTCTGTAGCCCTATGTAACTGATTACATATCTGGGATCCTGATCCGGTATCACATACCCAGGACGTAAAGGATACTGAGAAACAGTTCTGTATAATGAACATACCCGAAGATGATGCATCAGCATGCACTTACTTCGTTTGGGCGGCACGGGAATTCTGGTAATCCCCAATTTCCTGCTCGGTCTTATAACAATTATAAGTTGGAGCGGGACCAACGTTCCCCAGCTCAGTATAACAAGTGGGTTCGGTCAATACATCCGTATTATTATCTTGATTAAGGCGTGATATGGTCGCTACCTGGAGAGAGAGAAGAAAACACTCAGCGTGCGCTCTTGCAAGAATAGATTGGTTATTATTTTATCTAATCAGGATGGCTCCCACTGCTGTTTATCAAATCTTCCTTCAAACCCTAAAAGGAAAGACTAGCCGGGATTAATTACACGCTACAAGTTCGCCAATCTTTCAGCCAGGCCAGTGTCGGTACTTTGAGGGAGGTCCCCCGTGCTTTCGCACGAACCTAATTAATGTAAACCTCGTTTTCCCAGAAGCGTAACCCCGTTGACACTTTTCTAGACACCTACTTGATCGGCTAATTGTAATGTATAAAACTCTCCCAGGAGTAACTCTTACTCGCAGCGGGTATCGGGATCCAACTATCTCATAGAAGGTATGCAATCTCATTGCAAATTTCAACACTTGAAATTCCCGATAATATTTTTCCCCTAGCGTCCTATGACCTTGACGGAGGCCAAACTACCCATAGTCCGCTAGTCAAGTTCAACCCGTCATTTCCTGATTGAATTAAACCCACCCGCACGACCCTTGACGGAGGCCAAACAATGCCGTACGAATACCCTAATCCAATCGCATCATATGCTAGCAGATAAGCACTAGTTAGCTACCGTACACTACGCTTTGACGGAGGCCAAACTACCGCAGCACGAATACTAACTAGTACTTATCTGAAATGACGGAGGGCTACGACAGGTTTTTCTGAAAACCTATTGCGTAATGAACTTGATATCGTTGTAGAATCAAATGATTTTAAAATGGAGTGCTTTTGAGGCTTTTCTAGTTTTGCTAAAGGAGTCACTCCCGGTGAAGGGATCGTCGGTCCTTTCCTCGTCGAATGAGGTGCGGGATATATCATATATATCACTGTGCAAAGCAAAAACTCTTAAAAGCAATCAAAAGACAAACCGAGTGTGTAGCATCTGCCAGTTATTGCTAAAGGAGTCACTCCCGGTGAAGGGATCTCGGTCCTTTCCTCATCGAATAAGGTGCAGGATATATCATATATACCGCTGTGCAAAGCAAGAACAGTAGCTACCTGTTTTATTTTTGAAATTTGATTCTACAACATCTTAGGTTTCTTTTATTTCATTAATCACATTAATGAAGTCCCATCATTTAAATACCTAAACATCACAGATAAATACGACGTACACTTATACCATCCGCATTCGCCTCGATGTCCCCTCGTGCACCGTTAGGTTAGGTAACTAACGGCAGAGGGGGGCAGGGCTAGCGCGGGTGTAAAACATAAGTACCGGCTATATAATATATCATATATACTATATACTGTATTTATCACAGAACATCACATGATCACATCACAGATATCGCAGCAGAAGAATCATATGAAATATTGGATATACTAGGACGTCCGTGTTTTCAATACGAGCCAGTATAAAACACGGATTCCACGGTCGCGATGAATAGCCAAACCCACACCCCAAGACCCCTACGAGAGCAGCAAGCAACCCTACCAATTCTAGAGTTAGGAGATCCGGACTCGACTCCTCGAGTTGGTCTCCCACTGGACTCCAGAACCCGGTTACTTGTGCTCCCCTCCTTGGGTCTATCCTAGTGCGGAAAAGTAAATAATATACAAAAGGTGACATCTTCCGCAACCTGGAAGTGTCCCAATAAAAGAATATTACATACAAGTTTTTACATGAATGAAAATGAAAAACACTCATCTCACATAAAAACCCCCGGCTATTCAAACACGATGATCCAATATAACATATCCAGCAACACATAACATCACATGTCATCAACGTAAGTAAATATGCGCATCCCAATTGTCGTTGACATATAGCAACGAAACCGGTGATATCACATATTACACTTACGGTCACAGAAAAGAAAGTGTAAAACTACAACAGTTGGAATCCGCAAACTCTTTAGACATCGCATGCCTAATCAAATGAATTCTTTAGACATCGCATGCCTAACAATTATAAACCCCGCATTTTAGTCTCATTTATCGAAAACTCTTTTCAATATCAAGTCGGGCAATTCAACAGGATTCCCGACAGCCTGATCGAATGCTCGTCGCAAACTTCAGTAGACGGTCGCACCCCCCGATGCCGTCGACGAAGTGCACCAAGGCGGAACACCGCTACCGCGAGCACCCGAACGGATGCTTTCGGCGACGGGGTTCTCCTACAGTCACTTGGTCGGGGCTATGGAGTGAGGCTATCTATTAAGTTTACCCGGCGAGTATCCGCGTACGCTACATGATTGCGACGGAGTTTTGATCACATCAAAATTCCGTGGCAACCGATCAAGTGAGACTAAACTACTAGATCTATAACATTCATTCAGTTATCTCATAACTTATTGTGAATTCCAATTATTATATCACATTCCGGATAAATAGAAAATGTTAAACTTTCCTATCGAATAATCGAACACCCAAGTTTTCCCGAAACAGCTCAACTCATGAAATAAGTTCAAAGACATTCACTTCGTGCCTCAGTACCAACGATCCAGCCGTAGAAGGGTCAAGCCAACGCCTCACATGTGGCACGCCGTACTGCCCCAAACCCGAAGGTTCAAAGGGCAGTTCAAGACGGTCACATAATCGAGTTAAGGTTTGTTGTCTTCTAGAGGGACCATCGTGTTACTTGCACTACTTAGAACGTCGTTAAACTACGGAAAGTTCCAACACTTGGAAATTTCCCAACAGGGGAAAAATTGGGTACTTATATCCGGTCGAACTTTTTAACATATTCAAAAAATATCCGGAAAGACACAAAGACAGAGTTTGACAATCCGATCGAATAAACGAATCCCCAAAACAACCCCAGAAAATTCAACTCTTGAATAAAATATTAAAATTATCCAGAAAACACAGGAGTCAAATATAACAATTACTGTGCAAACAAAAGTCAAAGATTCAACATAACGGCCGCGGAACCGCCGCGACACGTGGGGTAAGGCCGCGGTTCCGCGGCGGGTTGACGGAGTTAGAGCTCCGTTTTGCACAGTAATTCATAAAAAACCCTGCTTAATTTTCTGTATATTTTTAATATGGAAAAATCCAGATTTTTAAAAATTGGACAGAGAGCATTTTGGAAATGGGTTTCGGGTTCGTTCGGATTTCAAACGTCGTCTAGACTTCGCCTAAGGCTCTAGCTAGGCTCTGATACCACTGTAGGGTTCCTGGGCACACTAATGAGGTCTCACAAGGCATCAACCATGCCAATTTCAAATTTTGGGGGTGCCGAGAAACCCTAATACGGATCGTTGGCTAGAAGTTTAGGCGACAAAGCAACTAGTTAACTACTTTAACTAAGAGTACGGAAATACAACCTTTGTAGATCCGGTCCTCCACCTCCATGGCTCCGTGATGAAGTCCTCTCCGCTGTCCAAATGAAATCCCGGGCTCTAGCGTTGGCTTCATCGGTGAAATGGGCGGGCAAGGTCGTCGGCTTCGTGCCGAAGATGATCTACGTCGAGGCATCACAAGATCAAGGTCCCACTTCACCAAGTCATGAAACTTATGAAGAAAACACACTCTACTACTTGGCAAGAGGTAGAGGATGAAGAAATAGGACGTGGGTTCACTTTAGAATTGGATTTCTCACTCATTTCATCAATCCACCATTGATGAAGTCAAGCTTCTTTATCTTAATGAAGAAGAAGAAGAAGATAATGTTATGATAAGAATAATCAAATAGAAAAGAAAATGAATTCTTATCATAATTTTAACCATGGTAAAGTGTAGAGAATTAACTTAGGTTAAATGAATGGTTAGGGTTTAGGAGATGAAGACAAAAGAGTCACTTTGGTCAAAGCTTCATGAAGCTTCAACAAGCTTCATGTTGAAAGCAACCCTTTTGTTTTTCTTTTCTCATTTCTTTTAATCCAAATTAAAAGATAAATGAAAGAATAAATATTTAAAAACCCTAACCATTTACTTAACTAAGGTTTAACTCTTTACACAATCATGTATCATCAAATATGATACAATCAAGTGCACAAAAAATATATCACATATACAATGTGCACAAGCGAGTGAGAAAATCCATTTAAAGTGAACCAATACTAGTTAATGCAAAGCAATATATCAAATATATAATTATGCATTAGATCATTAAATCAACACTTGATTCAATGATCCGGTCATATCGCATATAACCGACCAGTATCCAATGTATCGGCTTATCGAATCAATCCTCGATTCGATAACTAGGTTATATCGTATACAACCATTCGACACATTCATCGCGAGAATAGAATACGGTATCACATACACGCATTATTCTCGGTCCCGCACATATCTCATATGCGCTCCTATTTCGTTTCGCTTGAGCCAGGAAACCTCTGTGTAGGACTCTAAAGACTCGTCAATACGCCGGCAGCAGATGATGATCATATCAAGCACCCACAAGCCGCAAGCGGTCTGCTAAACGTAACGGCCACCCGGGTATTGAGCGATCAGAAGATCGACGAGCAAGCCCGCTCACACTCCTGTGAATCCAACCAGTAACACTTACCGTACAGTCCGGTCTGATCGTCTGATATGTCGCATATCTTGCCTAGGGGTGGTAAACGTCAGACCCCAATAGCTCGATAAGTCGTGTCGATATGAGGTCTATAACTATTCGAGAAACTACTGGTAACACTTACCAGTAAATCTCAGCAACCCTGGCCAGGGATTTCCTGTTATAGCCAATCGAACACAGCGCAACATCAACTCCCTATACCGGGAAAGACGAATCCCCTCCTATCGCTCATTGCCTCCATGTGATTCGGGACTGTACCCAAAAACCACCATTTTTCACGCCCTCTTGGACGTGGTAAGGTGGAAATCAAAGTACAGTGGGAACCACACAAGACTCTATGACGATCTCGGGTCAACAGACTACTCTGTACCAGTGTCACCAGAGAACTGCCATCTGACGTAAGGTATAATACCATCTGGGAGTTCTCGGCGAGTCCGTCCAGTGTACCCAGTCTCTACTGAGCACCCGTATATCATCTCTGATGTCAAACACCGATGGATATGGGATCATCCATCGCCCATCTGTATGGGTCGAGAAGGTATACACTAGTCTACACTGGTATATCGATGCCCCGTCTCGATACACCCACGACTAGGGACTTTGAAGGATGTACTTATAGACTACCATGTCCCCACTAGTATGATCTGCATCATAGTCCAGATAGTCAAGTACACATCCTAAGGGCTTTACCAACATGTAACAGAGAGACAATCAGTATACACGTTAAGGTAAAGAGCAACCAGATAGCATACTATCATGTCGAGCAAGAAAGTCCTCCCTATATATGTCCCAGTATCCACTACAATATACATCCTATGTATAGTAATGGCCTCTAGGGCATACATATAACTAACAGGGGGTTGATGTTACGCTATGTTCGATTGGCTATAACTGGAAGTCCCCGGCCAGGACTGCTGCCGAGATATACTGATAAGTGTTATCAGTAGTTTAGCGAACCGTTATAGGCCAGATATCGACATGACTTATCACGTTACTGGGTCTGACGATTTCCACCCGTAGACATGATATGCATCATATCAGACGAAGAAACCAGACTATATGGTAGTGTTACTGATTGGCTTCATGGAGACTGTGGACAGGCTTGCTTGTTGATCTTCATATCGCTCAATACCCGGGTAGCTGTTACGTCCAGCTAGTACCGCTGCGGCTTGTAGGTGAATTATATAATCATCACCTACTGCTGGCGTATTGACGAGTCTTTAAAGTCCCACACAGAAGTTCCCTGGTTCAAGCGAAACAAAGTAGGACACATATGTGATATGTATGTGGGCCTGATTAAATACGAGTATGTGATATTGTATTGTAATCTGGCGGTCATCTGTTATCGGTTCGGTTATATGTGACATAACCAGTTTCTCGAATCAAGTGTTGATTCGATAATATGATATACAGATAAATGATATTAGCCGGTCATATATGATATAACTGGATTATTAGATCAAGTGTTGATTTAATAATGTGATATAAATTATATGTGATATAATTATATATGAACTAATATCATTAGCTCACTGATTATTCTTCATTATATATATATATATATATATATATATATATATATATATTAATGAAGCATGGCATTTAAAGTTCTATTTTGTGAAATTAGAAATGAGGTGGAAAATGAAGCATGGTTGCAAGCATGGGATTAATTCTTGTTTATTCATTCTTGACTCACTATTCAAGTATGGTTGCAATTTTATATTGCATAATGCCATACTTGAATGAGTGCGGATCAAGGCTTGGCTTTCATTCTTGCTCATTCTCAACACTTAGCCATTTTTCCCATGGTTGCTCTTTAGCTTCTTCTTCCTTCTCTTATCATGTCTCAAGCTTCAACCCTCACTTATGATGTGAATCATGAAGCTTGAACACAAACTAGTGAGCTCTTTACATCCCATACTTCATCATCCCACACCAATCTAGAAAATTAGTGTGGTGTGTTTCATACACTAAAGAAGTTTAGTGTAGAGTTAGCTTGATCTAGAGAATCTTCGGGTGGATCGTCTTTGGCGCGAAGACAACGAAAGAGGCTCGTTCAAAGTCTCAAGAGAAGCCTAGTGGAGTCGCGAGACTACTACACGGAGCAAGTGAAGAGAAGGACCGTTTACAAAGGTTGTATTCTTGTTCTCTTAATGTAAAAGTAGTTTACATTAGCTATTGTCTAAATCTATCGTTAAAGATTCTAAGTTTAGGGTTCGGTAGCATGGCAATTTTTTGAAAACGATATGGACGATGTCTCCCGAAACCTTGCTGTTGTGCTAGGGAACCTTACAGAGGTATCAGAGCCAAGCTAAAGATTTAGAAAAAGTTTGTTAGATTACAAAACCGAAACTGCTCCGAAACTGAAACGCGGAAAATTGGTTTCTGTCGATTTTTATATGAGCTCTAAAAATTTTTCAAACAACTGCAGAATGTTGTATGTGATATAACATGAACACTGGAGAAATTTGATGCAATTCTGACAATTTTTGGCCGGCGACATATCCCCCATCTCGGCCCAAATCCGAGCACACCCTTTCAAATTTCTTCAGTGTTTCAGTGACTAGGTTTTGGTGTTTCAGGTGTTGTTTGTTTTTGCTAAATTTGCATGATATGTTAATTTTCTATAAAGGAAATACGGAGTGTTTCGTGGTCGTAAATCTAACTATATTTAGGGTTGTTTAGACGGTGTTAAAAAGTTCGAACGGATATCAAATACCCACTTTAACCCTTGCCGGAAAATTTTCCAATAGTTGGATTTTTTCCGAGTTAAAGAAAATTCAAATATCGTGCAAGCGATACTGTGGACCCTCTAGAAGAACGAAATCTTAACTCTATTATGTGACCATCAGAACCGCCACTAAACCCTCGGGTTTGTGGTAGTTCAACGGTGCCACATGTGAGGCATTGTTGACCCTTCTACGGCTGGTTCATAGGAGCTATAGCATGTACTGAGTATTTTTAAACTATGCTCAAGTGTTGAGCATTTTGGGAAATTTTGGGTGCTTGTTGATTCGATCGGAATGTTAAATATCGTCTAAGTTTTTGATAACAAGTGATGTTATGTGTTGCTTGGATATGTTATATTGGATCGTCGTGTTTTGAATAGCCGAGGGTTTTATGTGATATGAGAGTTTTTATTTTCATTCATGTATAATTCAATGTATGTAATATTCTTTTATTGGGGCACTTCCGGATTGAGGATGATGTCACCATTATTGTATATTATTTGCTTTTCCGCATTAGGATAGACCCAAGGAGGGGAGCACAAGCAACCGGGTTCTGGAGTCCAGTGGGAGACCATCTCGAGGAGTCGAGTCAGGGTCTCCTAACCATAGAATTGGTAGGGTTGCTTGCCGCTCTCGTAGGGGTCTAGGGATGTGGGTTTGGCTATTCATCGCGACCGTGGAATCCGTGTTTTATACTGGCTTAACTTAAAACACGGAATTCCTAATATATCCAATATTTCATATGTTATCTTCTGCTGCTGATATTCTGTGATGTGATCACTTTATTTGCATGAGACGAATGATTATTATTGTATATATGATATATAATAAACGTTGCTTATGTTTTGCACCCGCGCTAGTCCCACCCCGCTATGCCGTTAGTTAAGTAACCTAACGGCGCATAACGAAACACTATGGAGAATGCGGATAGCATAAGCGTACGTTGTATTTTCGTTTCTTCTGTGATACTTAGGAAGATTAATTGATGGGACTTCATTAATGAGATTAATGAAAGAAAGGAAACCAAAATGATGTTGTAGAATCTAATTTTCAAAAAAGGTAGCTCTAGTTTTTCTTTGCATGGCTGTATTTCTTGTAGAATATCCAGCACCATATTCGATAAGGAAAGAGCCGAGATCCCTTCACCGGGAGTGACCTCTTTAGCGAAACTAGCAAATGCTATAACTCACTCGGTTTAGTTTTTTGATTGCTTCTATAGTTCTTGCTTTGCATAGCGGTATTCCTTATATATATCCAGTACCTCATTCGATGAGGAAAGAGCCGAGATCGCTTCACCGGGAGTGACCACTTTAGCAAAACTAGCAAAAGCCTCAAAAACACTACTTTTCAAAATCACTCGATTCTGCAACGATATCAAGTTCATTACGCTAAACGTTTTCTTAAAAAACTGACGTAGCCCTCTGTCATTTCAGATAAGTACTACTTAGTATTCGTGCTACGTTTGTTGACTATGTTAAGGCGTAGTGTGCGGTAGCTAATTAGTGCTTATCTGCTAAAGTATGAGATGCAATTGGATTAGGGTAGTCGTGCTTTGTTGACTATGTTCGGGTGGATTTAATTCAATTGGGAAATGACAGGTTGAACTTGGCTAGCGCTTATGATTTGTTGACTATGTTAAGGTCATAAGTTGCTAGGGGCAAAAAATATTATCGGGAATTTCAAGTGTTGAAATTTGTAATGAGATTGCATACCTTCTATGAGATAGTTGGATCCCGATACCCACTGCGATTAAGAGTTACTCCTGAGAGAGTTTTATACATCACAATTAACCAATCAAGTAGATGTCTAAAAAGGTGTTAACGGGGTTACGCCCCTGGGAAAATAAGGTTTATTTTAATTAGGTCCGTGCGAAAGCACGGGGAACCTCCCTCAAAGTACCAGCACTGGCCTGGCTGAATGATTGGCGAACTTGTAAGGTGTAATTAATCCCGGCTAGTCTTACCTTTTAGGGTTTGAAAGAAGATTTGATAAAAACAGTGGGAGCCATCCTGATTAGATAAGATAATAACCAATCTAATCTTGCAAAGAGCGCACGCAAAGTGATTATCTTTCTCTCTCTCCTGGTAGCAACTAATGACACGCCTTAATCAAGAAAATAATATGGATGTATTGACCGAACCTCCTTATTATACTGTGCTAGGTTTTGCTCTTCCTTATAATTGTTATAAGTCTAAGCAAGGAATAGGAGAATATCAGGATTCCTATGCCACCCAAACGAAGAATAAGTATGTTGATGCATTGTCTTCAGGTGTGTTCGTGACCTAGAACTGTTTCTCAGTTATCTCTACGTCCAGGGTATATGATACCGGATCAAGATCCCACACATGTAAATTGTTACATAGGCTATAGATAGGTGGAGAACTGGGAAAGGGTGATATGTCTCTGGTAGTAGAGAATGGTGCAATTGTTGCAGCCAAAGCAGTTGGCAGATATCACCTTGTATTACCAACTGGTAATACATTGATCCTGAACGACTGTTACTACGTACCAAAAATGATGTGCAACATTGTATCGGTTTTTTTGCTAACTACAGAAGGATATAATCTCATATTAAAGGATAATGTTATGAACATTTTCCAGAATCAAGTGTTGATTGGATCTAGTACGTTATGTAACGATATATACGTGCTGAATCAAATTACAGTTCTAAACGTACTGAACACAAACAAGAGGAAAAGTTCAGAAATGAATGAAGCCTTCTTGTGGAATTGTAGACTGGGTCTTTTCAATGAAACAAGACTAGCTGAAGTTCTTTAAGGATGCATATTTGAATCCGTTCGAGTTTACATCTTATAAAACTTTCCAGTCATGTCTCAAAGAAAAGGTGACCAAATCTCCGTTTAATGGAAAAGGAGAAAGAGCTACTGAACTCTTGGACAGATACATGGTGATGTATGCAGTCCTATATCTATACATGCCAGGATTGGTTCTGCGTACTTTATTACATTCACCAATGTTCTCTCAAGATACGGACATGTGTTCTTGTTGAAACACAAAACTGAATCTTTTGAGAATTTCAAGGATATAAGTACGAAGAAAAGAACTAGATGGGTAAAGGTATTCAACTCCAAAAGATATGATCGGGGAGATGAATACCAGGGCGCGGAAGTCCGAGACTATTTAAAAGAGAATAGGATTCTCTCTCAGCTTACTCCTTCGAATACACCACAGCACAATGGAGTTTCGGGGCAGAGAAATCGCACCCTATTTGATATGGTGCGCTCTATGATGAGTAATACTGAGTTACCTTTTTTCTTTTGGGGGTTTTGCACTTATTGAAGTTGCATACCTATTGAATAGAGTTCCGACCAAATCTGTTGCCTACCACTTTATATGAGATATGAAATGGGAAGAGACCATCTCTTAAACGAGTTAAGATATGGGGTTGTCCGGTCTATGTTGAGAACAAAATTCGAACAAGCTTAAGGCTAGGTCAGTTCTGTGCAAGTTTGTAGGATATCCCAAACATTCACGAGGGAATATCTTCTACCACACCAAAGAACAAAGGTGTTTGTTTCTTGGAATGCAACCCTTTTTGGAAAATGAATTTCTTGTGAAGAAATTTGTGGCAATGAGGTAGAACGGGAAGTAGTCCCAGCTATAAAAACTGTTACTGACAATTTGGTAGAACCAGAGGATTCAATAGTGCCCAATGATCCCAAGCCGCTCCGCTGATCTAGTAGGGTTCCTCATCCACCTGAGAGAAACTACGGTTTTCTCATAGACGGTGGGAGCGAGGATTGCATCATGTAGATGATGACCCAACTAGTTTCGAGCAGGCCGTCACAAGTGGAGACTATGTGAAATGGCTAGATACTATTCGATCTGAAATGGAATCCATGTACATCAACAAAGTATTGACTTTGAATGTTGCTCCTGAAGGGGTAAAACCCATCGGGAATAAGAGGATCTTGAGAAGATTCTTGGTGTAAATGGAAAAGTTGAGACTTTCAAAGTTATGCTTAAGTCCATCAGGATCAATGCAAGCATCGCAGAGCTGGAACATCTGTTTTGATGTGGCAGTCAAAGAGTTTGACTTCATCAAAATGGTAGATGAACCTTGTATACATAAGAAGGTTGTAGAGAGTAAGGCAGTCTTCCACGTATTGTACGTAGATGACATACTCTTGATAGGAAATGGTTTCATATGCTATACTCGGTCAAGCTCCTCATATCACGATGATTCTCCATAGAAGATCTGGATGATACCTACTATATCTTGTGGATTATGATATATGATGATAGATCTAAGTGGATGTTGGGAATGTCCCAAATCCAGGTACATTAACACCATACTAAAGGGGTTTAGTATGGAGGATTCTAAGCGTGGTGGTTTGCCCCCTCACTCAGGAATCACTCTCTCCAAAAAGATGTCTCCCGAGACTGATTTGAAGAGAACTCGCGTGCAAGGGATACCCTATGCTTTGGCAGTAGGCTCTATCATGTATGTGATGTTATGTACCAGACTAGATGTAGCTGACTCACTAGGAGTAGTGATTAGGAATCAATCGGATCTTGGCAGAATCACTGGACAGCTATGGAGGACGTTCTTAAGTACTTGAGAAGCACTAAAAGAATGTTCTTGGTTCGAGCTTCCAGAGTGATAAGGTCGACTGAAAGTCAGTCACAGGCATTGTCTTTACCTTCATTGGAGGGATGGTATGTTGGAAGAGTTCCAAGCTAGATACCGTGACATACTAGACGATAAAGGCCAATTATATCGCTACCAACAATGCTACCAAAGAATTTGTCTGGATGAATAAGGTTCATATCATGAACTTGGTTCCAAAAATTGGGCATCCAATACCTGTGTATTGGAATGACAATGGAGCTGTGGTTTTGGCATAGGAACCCTGGTCTCGTCAGCGATCCAGACACATTCTTAGACAGTATCACCTGATCAGGTAGATATTGATCTCCGGGAGATCGAGGCCAGGAAAGTTGACACAGAGGATAACACAGCGGATCCACTCATTGAGGCAATACCCCAGATGCTATTCGAGAGACTTTTGGGACGTTGGGTATGATATACTACAACAACTGGCCTTGGTGCAAGTGGGAGATTGTTAGTTATATGTATGCCCTAGAGGCCATTATTGTACATATGATTTATATTATAGTGGATGCTTGGACATATATAGAGAGGACTTTCTTGCTCGACATGATAGTATGCTATCTGGTTACCTTTATCTTAACATGTAAATTGGTATTTATACTGTCTTGCTCTCACATGTTGATAAAGCCCTTAGGATATGTACTTGACTACAAGGACTATGATGGAGATCATACTAGTGGGGCCAGGGTGGTTCACAAGTACATCCTTTAATTGTTCCTAGTCGAGGGAATATCGAGATAGGGCATCGATATTCCAGAGTAGACTAGGGTATACGCTTCTTGACCCATATGATGGGCGATGGATGATCCCACATCCATTGGTGTTTGACATCAGAGATGGTATACGGGTGCTCCGTGGAGATTGGGTACACTGAACAGGACTCGTCGAGGACTCCTATGTGGTAATATACCTATCGTCAGATAACAGTCCTCTGGTGACACTGGTACAGGTTAGTCTGTAGACCTGAGATCGTCATAGAGTCTTGTGCGGCTCCCACTGTGCTTTGATTTCCTCCCTACCACGCTCAAAGGAGACGTGCAAACAGGTGGATTTTGGGTACAATCCCGAGTTGTATGGAGGCAATGAGTGATAGGAGGGGTTTCGTCTCTCCCGGTATTGGGGATTGATATTGCGCTATTTTCGATTGGCTATAACTAGAAGTCCCTGTCCAGGGATGCTGCCGAGATATACTGATAAGTGTTATCAGTAGTTTCTCGAACCATTATAGGCCAGACATCGACATGACTTTTCACGTTACTGAGGTATGACGATTTCCACCCCTAGACATGATATGCGACATATCAAACGAAGAGACTGGACTGTATGGTAGTGTTACTGATAGGCTTCATGGAGACTGTGGACAGGCTTGCTTGTTGATCTTCATATAGCTCAATACCCGTGTAGTCGTTACGTCCAGCTAGTACCGCTGACGGCTTATAGGTGACTGATTTGATCATCACCTACTGCTGGCGTATTGACGGGTCTTTAGAGTCCCACACAGAAGTTCCCTGGTTTAAGCGAAACGAAGTAGGACACATATGTGATATGTATGTGGGCCTAATTAAATACGAGTATATGATACCGTGTTGTAATCTGGCAGTCATCTGTTATCGGTTCGGTTATATGTGATATAACCAGTTTGTCGAATCAAGTGTTGATTCGATAATGTGATATACAGATAAATGATATTAGTCGGTCATATATGATATAGCTGGATTATTAGATCAAGTGTTGATTTAATAATGTGATATAAATTATATGTGATATAATTATATATTAACTAATATCATTAGCTCACTAATTATTCTTCATTAGATATATATTAATATATATATATATATATATATATATATATATATATAATGAAGCATGGCATTTAAAGTTCTATTTTGTGAAATTATAAATGAGGTGGAAAATGAAGCATGGTTGCAAGCATGGGATTAATTCTTGTTTATTCATTCTTGACTTATTATTCAAGCATGGTTGCAATTTTATATTGTATAATTCCATGCTTGAATGAGTGAGGGGTCAAGGCTTGGCTTTCATTCTTGCTCATTCTCAACACTTAGCCATTTTTCCCATGGTTGCTCTCTAGCTTCTTCTTCCTCTTCTTGTCATGCCTCAAACTTCAACCCTCACATGTGATGTGAATCATGAAACTTGAACACAAACTAGTGAGCTTTTTACATCCCCTACTTCATCATCCCACACCAATCTAGCAAATTAGTGTGGTGTGTTTCATACACTAAAGAACTTTAGTGTAGAGTTAGCTTGATCTAGAGGATCATCGGGTGGATTGTCTTTGGCGTGAAGACAACGAAGGAGGCTCGTTCAAAGTCTCAAGAGAAGCTTAGTGGAGTCGCAGGACTACTACACGGAGCAAGTGAAGAGAAGTACCGTCTACAAATGTTGTATTCTTGTTCTCTTAATGTAAAAATAGTTTACATTAGCTATTGTCTAAATCTATAGTTAAAGATTCTAAGTTTAGGGTTCGTTAGCATAGCAATTTTTTGAAAACGGTATGGACGATGCCTCCCGAAACTTTGCTGTCGTGCTAGGGAACCTTACATTAGTATTATGTTCTTTATATTATTCTATCTCTCCGGGTGTTCGTATTTTATACGAATGCAGGTATGTATATACAGTAGACTGTAATCCGTATTTTCTACGGAAAACATTTTAGAAGGTGGACACCTCATTATTAGACTTTTCCATTTATCTTTAATGGAATAATGAGGTGTAAATAATGTGAGGAGAGTATGGTGAGGGCCATACCTCAATAGTGTTGACAAATGAATTTTCAATTCATTTGTGCTCACTATTGAAGCATGGTTGGATATTTTTAATGTTAAAAATTATTTTACAAAACCATGGTGAGGATTTTCTCTCACATGGATACTTCATTATTTTCCTTAGCTCACCATTTGCTTCACTCTCCTCTCTTCTCTTGAAATCCTCCACCTTCATCATCTACCTCCTCTCTACACTCTCATATGTTGAGAAATAAGAGAGGAGGTGAGATAGTGAGATAGAAATACACATTGAACCATACACTACATCTTAGATCTCTTAGACTAGCAATCCAAGGTCTCTAATTGCTCCACTTGACATTTAGTGTGGAGCTAGATCCATAGATTATATCTCTCGGATGGATCATCTACAACGAAGGAGGACCGTCGAACAAGATCGATCCCGGAGAACCAAAGGAGCAAGCAAAGAAGAACAAGCTCGTTCAAGTAGACCACTTGGAGAGAACGAAAAGGAAAGAAGCCCGAAGGACATGGATCCTTGGGTAAGAATTCCTATCATAGTAGTTAGCTCCTCTAGTATTAGCTAGTTTATGGTAGATCCGGTGACTTGGGTTATTTTAGCGCCAGTTTCAAACCCCAGAAAAAAATTTGTTCCGCAAACGGTCACGGTAGATAGCCAGGGCGTTAGTGTAACCCAACAACACGCACACTATGGTTATATAGTACGGTATTCTAAACATATGGTTAATTTAAAGAATAGGTTTACATTAAAATACCATACTTTTCAAAATGGGTTTCTTTTAATCGGTATTTTTAAATTCTTAGCTATTACGCCTCTACAAGTCTCGTTAGGGGACCCGCTAATAGATGGTGCGGATTATCACACATCTTTGGGATAATGGAGCGAGATGCAGAACTCTCCCCGGAGTATTCGGTCTCGAAAGGAAATAAAAATACGGTTTTTGAGAAATACGACCTTTTTAAACAAAACTAAATTTTGGAAAATTATATAAAACTATGAATTTGTATTTTCAATAAAAACATATTATGGAACTATATTTTTAAAATGAAAGTTTAGAATTTTTAAGAAAATACTATCAAGTTTCCAAAAGAGCTAGTTTTCATAAAAATACCATAAACTTTTAAAAGCTAGGTTTTTATTACTAAAATACCATAAAAATTTAAAATACATGTTCATGAAAACCCTAAATATTATAAATCCCCCTAAAGATTTAAATTTTAAACTATATTAAAGTATTTTTCATAAAACCCTCTCGAGATATGCAAAACAATATTTTAAGGACTATAAATTAATATAGGCTTAAGCGGTATCATTTCTCTTGAGTCTCGGAGAGCCGGAGAAAGTGAGTGCTTGCCTATTTAGCTTAGACAACTTAATGGGGTTATCAAATGGCAATTGTCTTGGAAAAAGACACAAATCCTGCTGTCCATGTGCAGCAATTGCCGATTTCTCCCGAACATAAGAGTTTTAACAATTTACATCAATTCACATGAAAAGACCTAAACCCGAATCTAAACTCGAACACAAACTCGAACTCGAACTCGAACTCGAACTCTAACCTAACTCGAATCTAAACTTTCACATGAACTCAAACTCAATCTACTCGAACAAATTTGAATCGAACCATGATTGGAATTGTCATGACTCGCATATTACTCGACTCACTCGACTTCATTCTACACCTTTTACAATCTATGGTTTCAAGCAAGACATGCTAATCAATCAATCGAATCAATTAAGTATATTAAGCAGTTATAATATATTATACTCGGGGTGCTTAGGATAGTTTCTTGTGTGAATCCAATGGAGTTTTATGAGTCCCGTATTAACCTCTTTTTTATATTACTCGAATATCAGTCGGGTTAACTCATCCACAGCTTAGAGCCCAATATATGAAATGGGCCCGTGTTTTCTTGCTCTTGGGGACCCACTTTTGAGCTTGTGAATATTTCTACGGCTGCTTTGACATCCACACTTGGAACTTAACGTTAACATAGTGACCAGATAGAGACTTATAGTACATATTTACCCATGATTATATACTCTTACTCGTCATATATATATATATATATTCTACAATTATCATTTTCTTTACTCTTACTTATCCTTGGGACTTATCGGGCGCTAGTTCGCTGACAGGCATTCCACCCATTTTTCTTCTCTTGGAATGTTTGTCAGATACGGTTGAGACGGAAGAAGTTGAAGCCATAGAGGGGGACTGCAACCAGATCGCTACTCACGACTAGCTCAGCTTCACTTTTTTTTTCAGTTTATATATGCCACTTGTTTAGGCATTTTCCTTATTGTATTTACTTTCCAGCATAAACTCATGTACTTGTAAATATTTAAAGTTGAATATAAATAAATATATTTGTTGAAAAATTTTACAGTCTTCATTTATTCTTGTATTGTGTATTATTGTTTCAATACACTTAGTATATTTATTTAGGGAATGACCTTCTCTGGATAAATATGCCGCGGGCTTACCACGTCATTGTTTCCACCTACTGGGAAGCGGGTCGCGACAGTTATGCATTTCGATTTCTACCTTATGACATCTTCTACTCACGAATTGGCAATTCACTCTCGTTGTGGCTTAGTTTCTTACAGGACCGGCCGCTCGGATCAGCAGCGGCTTGTCGGCACACTTATTATTTCAGTGATTATTCTGGTAGGTGGGTTACATATTGGATCGTAACCGCCTCTCGTATATGTACATTCTTTTATGATCTAGTTAAAAACTCTATCAACCAAAACTTGTATATTTTTGTGGACTTAAAGACGAGACTTGTATATTATTCTTTTAGATGTCGAGCTTGGATATAGTTGAGTTGGTGATGCTTTTAGTATCTTTTCTTACTTTTTCATGTATAGATCTTCGCCTTGAGCGTCGTATATTACTGTGTGGTTGTGTTTCTGCCGATTTGATGTTGTGATAGCTCTTGATTGGGGACGCTGATATATATATGTGTGTGTACTGGTTTTTATTAAAATTTATAAAGGAGATACTGCCCGATTTTTAAACAACGTATGTGTTTTCAAACAAACTTTACTTATACTTTAAAAAGAAACTTGATTTCATTTAATAATCTTTTTTAAAACCACACCTCCGCTATTTCTTTGAAAAAAGTTAGAATCCGAATTTTCGACTTTCTTGTGTTACGGTGGGGTCATATAGACTCCACATGATTTAAGTGCCGGTCATGTGCCTTTTTCGGGTCGTGACATACATTTTCATCACCGTTATATTCTTCTTCATCATCATCTCACTGCACCACCACCTCCGCATCCGTCGACCTCCTAGATCCCCCGATCATCACCATCATCTCGTCGGACCACCGCCACTATCATCACCGTCACCCCTCCTTCCATCACCACCACCATCAGCATCACCACCACCACCACCATCTTTCTCATCTCCCTATCCACTTCCCTGATCACCATCACCACCACCATCACCTCACCGCCCCTCCACTCTTTTCCCGTCCATCTCCCATCCGACCTCCTCCCTTCCGCTCCCTCCCCTTTTGTCGCCACCACCCGGATCACCACCTTCTTCATCATAAAAATCATAATTACCACTACCACCATCTTCTTTATTCCCACCATCACCATGACACCTATCCCACTGCCCCGTCCCCTCTTCATGCCCCACTCCCTTCCGTCCCCGTCCCATTTTCCACCACCTCCATCACCACCATCTTCATCATTAGAATCATCACCACCTCCATCATCACCACCGCTATCATCATTATCTTCTTCATCCCCCTATCGACCCACCTCCTTCCCTGATCCCTATCACCATGCCCACCCTACAGATCAACTACCTCTCCCTGGTCGCTGCCCCCACGGCCGCTCGTTGGTTGCCGCCCTCACCTTCCCCGATGACCAAAACCCAAACATATATATTATCAATAATAATTTAATTAATATATATTTAAATTAATTAATTAAATTTAGATATAAAGGAAAAGTGGTCAAAATTAACACCTTTAGACGTTGACCGTCATTGACCGTTAAAATGGGTAGTTATCCTGAGGGTAGTTTTCTGAAAAGATGGAAACTTTAGGCGGTTTTTAATGACTAAGACTAAATATTAATTATTATGTTTTGGATTGCTGTAAGTAAGTTGACTATTTATTCTATTTTGGGAAGAAAGAGAAAAAGAAGAGAAAGAAGAAAAAAAACATAGATATATAATGCAGGAGACGGAAAAAAAATTCTCGCTTTTTTGAGGAAAATAATAAAAAATACATATGGCCCTTTTGAGTTCTACCTACAAAAACAGGGACGGCCAACAAATAATTTCAAGAACTTGTCGGTCTCAATCCCTATATGTTTCTTGCAATAACTTTGATTCATTCAATACTACCCTTCTATCTAAATTATGCAAATAGACACTGAATTTTAAACACCAGCATCAATTTCTATATACAAAATTAGGGAAATTATGCAAACTTTTTATTCCACAATAAACTATAAAATATATTCTTAGCCTTTGAAATGGAACTGATGATGCTCTATATCGGCGATCTACCAGATCAGGACACATGGCAGATGACATGTCCCGGAACTTAGAAGAAAAGGCCCATGGGGGCTGACCAGGTCACCCCTATACCCGACCTACAAGCACAAGCTGGCTCTCCTCAGAGCCCCCTGCAAATCGGCCTCCTCTTCCTCTCAGCTTTCCCCGAGCTACGACAGGACCAAGATGCCTCGGCCCTCCCGCTCGCTCCCGAGCTCTCCCACCGAGGCCATCATCCTCAATCCCTCCGACCGACCAACTCCACCACTTACAGGCATAACCGCAGGTCCGCAAATCTCGCCATGCACGGATTCTCCGCCGGCAACATCCCACGTTCCACGCCATCACGATCCCCATTAACGGGCTATCCGCTTATTACGCGGGCGTGACGTCGGGAGCGTAACTGCCGGCGAGATTCTCACGCCTGCTACTGCGTGCTGCTGCCACTATATAAACCCCCATCACAGAGGGATCAAGTAAGCTTTTTTCACCCCACTTAGCCATTACTCTGCTTGGATCTTGTGCTAACTTGATCGTCGGAGGGTCCTCGGTGGTACCAAATCACCCCGGGACTTCCTTGTAGGTACTCGACGCAAATTCCTCAAAACCACCAATCTCCTCAAAACCCATGAGACCCACACGCAATAGGAGATCACCTCCAAGATCCACCGGGAGATCGACGGAAGACGACATCTGACGGAGACCCGAAAAGGGACCTCTATCAGTTGGCGCCGTCTGTGGGAAACTAAAACTCCACAAAAACAAAAGTTGGCCTTCCGATCTTCATCCATATGGCATGTGATCACCCTGAAGATCCAGATACCAGTCGTCGCCTCCCCCTCACCGGAGGCGCGGATGAACCTTCTCCGGTGACCGTCATCAACGCCCTCGCCGGCCGAATAGACCGACTACACTCCATGGTGGAGGTGCTCATCCGCATCCAAACAGCTGGGCCAGGGCCCAAGATTGTCGCACCTCCGCCTCCAGAAGACTCTGCCCTCGTCGGCACGGCTGACCACCAGCAGGCTAAGTCCCGTGGCCACAGATCTCACAGGCCGATACTCTTTAAGGCCCGCTGGGCGCCCCACAGCTCCATACCAAGATCCGTCGCCAGAGCGTCTTGCCTCGAGCCTACTCGTGACCCCCACCCCCTTAGGAGATGTCGATCACCTCGCCTGTCCCCAGGCATGACCGACACCCCCTCCCTCGACGGGGTCGCACAGAAGAGGCTCGCCATGGCGTCTCGAGGGCTACCTCACCCGGGGATCTGAGTAACCTCATCAAGAGGAACCGGGGTCGCGCCCAGACGCAGATCTCCCACAGCAGAGGCCAAGGATTACAAGGCACCGAATCGTCGGGGTACCACGGCCGACTCGACGCCCTCGAGAAGAAGATCGAGGGCATGTGCCGAGAAGGTCATCTCTCGGGCGACGGGGCTAAGTACGCCTCCGACTCGCTCACCAAGCCATTTACCGAGGGACTGCTCACCGTTCACGTCTCCTCGCGCAACAAGCCCCCGAAGGTCTCTCTGTTGTACGGGAAAACCGACCCGAAAGACCATTTGGATGCTTTCACCGCGAGGATAAGCTTCCAGGACCATTCCGACGCCGCCCAGTGCAGAGCCTTCCCAGCCACGCTCATCTGCTCTGGTCGGGACTGGTTCCAAGGACTCGAGCCTCGCTCAATCTCGACCTTTGACGAGTTGGCTACTCAGTTCCTCGGCCACTTCGTCGGGAACCGTCGGCAGAAGCGCACGGTCGACTACCTCTTCACAATTAAGAGCGGAGACAAGGAGACGTTCAAAGCTTACATCACCCGCTTCTACAACGCCCTCCTCGAGGTCCCCGAGCACCGGGACGAGACCGTCATCATGGCGCTCAGTTCTGGTCTCAGGCACAAGGAGTGGTTGTGCTCCTTTGTATTGGCGCAGCCTAAGACCATGTCCGAGGTCAAGGCGTGGACCGAGCGCGAGGTCCAGCTCGAATCCGAGGTGAACACGAACCTCCCTCAAGCGGAACAGTCCGACCAGAAGAAGAGGGCTCGGGAAGAGAGGCCGAAGTGTTAGCAGCCCTATCACCTGAAGTTCTAGGAGTACACCCTACTCAACGTCTCCCTCGCAGTGTTACTAGAGGAGGCCCAAGGCGAGGGGTTCTTCAAGTTCCCTCCAATCCCACGTCAGGCTTCGAAGCGAACCCGGGACCCCTACCGCGCCTTCAACCGGACGCTGGGCCATGCCACGGAGGATTGTAAGCAACTCCGGGAGTACATCGAGGAGTTCATCCGATGAGGGCACCTCGCCGCCTACTTGAGGGATAAGCGGCAGGCCGACCGCGAGCAGGAGCAGCGTCCCCCTCCCGCCGAGCTGTCCATCGGCCAGATCATCCTTGTTTCGGCAGATGACCAGTCCGGAGCCCAAGGAGCCACGTATCCGGTGCTGAGCACGGAGACCAACAAGCCTCCGGGGAGCTCGAGCCACGCTAATAAGGTCATCTATTAGCATGTACCTTTTTTTAAGGGCAATGTAAACTCTTCCTAGGGTCTGTTGTTAATTTAATAAAAGATCAATGGAACATTACGAAAAAGAAGGAAAGATCTTATTTATTCAAAAAGGTATTATGGGCTCCTCAGCCATACATATAAAAAGAAAAAGAAAATTATAGCAGCGGGGAAAGGGGGTGCAGAGAGCACTGCTCATGGTACTCAGTAAAGATCTCCGCCAGCCGAGGTCTCGCGAGATCCAGCCTCTGCCCTCGATTCCCTCCGCGCGCGTTGACTTCGAGTCTCAGTTCGTAGCACTCACGGACGAGTGCCACCGAGCGAGCCAACCGACCCACGGAGATCAGGCCGAAGCGCCTTAGAGACCGCGGCTTGCCCACGGCCTCGTCGTAGAGATGCTTGGACAGGGGTTGTAAAGCCCCGGCGATGCCCTCTAGATGGAGTACATCAGCAGCTGCAGCAGATGGGATCGCCGGGGGAGTAGCCGGCCGAAGTGTTCTTCGATGCTCCCATAGACCAACTGCACCATGTCCTCGGCACAGTTCTGGTCGTAGAGGTATACGTTTTCGAAGTGGATGATTTCGGGGATGGTAAAGGGGAAGTCTTCCATTCTCAATGATCTATTTGTGAAGAAAGGAAGGACCAGCGCTCCCTCAGCTTTATATAGCCCACTGCACCCCAACGGAACTCAAAAGTCGCCCGTTTTCGCCCAAAAAGTCGCTGCCACACGGCGATCATTGAGCCTTCTCTGGTGGAATCGAAATGATGCGACTCTGGCGCTTCGCCTCCCCACACATTCAATACACATACTATGCGTACGTTCGCCGCGACCGTTCCTGTTCCCCATACCTGCAACTGGATGGTTGGGCGAAACCTCATGAAGAATCGGCCAAGCATCTACCATGCTCGGCTATCCCTGGCCGGTAGCTTCCCTACACGCAACGCCGGGGATCAAAGCCCTCGCCAAGAGGCAACCGAGCAGCTTCACTGCCCGGCTATCCTTAGCAGGCTTCCTACAGCCCCTCCAACTCTAAGGATCAAAGTCCTCCTTAGAGGCAGCCGAGCGACTTTCCTGCTCGGCTATCCCTGGCCGGTAGCTTCCCTACTCGCAACGCCAAGGGTCAAAGCCCTCGCCAAGAGGCAACCGCGCAGCTTCACTGCCCGGTTTTCTAGGATTGGCCGGTTATTACAGGCGATTCGTACAGGATTTTTCCCGTATTGCTGCACCCTTGACCAGATTGACTCAGAAGGGAGTTCCCTTCGATTGGACAGAGGATTGCGAGCACAGTTTCCAGCAGCTACGGACTTGTTTGACTACGGCGCCAGTATTATCGTTGCCTTCAGGATCAGGCGGATTTGCAGTCTATTGTGACGCTTCACGAGTGGGGCTAGGGTGCGTATTGATGCAGCATGGCAGGGTGATCGCGTATGCTTCGCGACAGCTGAAGAGACATGAACAGAACTACCCTACTCACGATTTGGAGATGGCCGCGGTGGTCTTTTCACTTAAGATCTGGCGACATTACTTATACGGCGAATCGTGCCAGATATTCACTGATTACAAGAGCCTCAAGTATATATTTCAGCAGCGAGACCTGAATCTCCGACAGCGCCGATGGATGGAGTCAGTGAAGGACTACGACTGCGAGATCTTATATCACCCGGGAAAGGCTAACGTAGTAGCAGATGCTTTGAGTAGGAGGCCCGAGGGTAGTCTAGCGTGTATGAGTGCAGTACAGAGGCAGTCGTCGGCAGATTGGCAGATATTATGTGACAGCCGAGTGCAGTTCGAGTTCACACAGATCGGGGGACAGCTCGCGCATGTTCGTGCACGCCCACAGTTGCTTGACTATATATATGAGGCACAGCGTAGGGATGACCGTTACTCAGAGATCATGACACAGATTGGACAGGGCAGATTCTCCGAGTTTGTGATTGATGATCATGGGATATTACGATTTGGGTCTAGACTGTGCGTACCAGATGCTGAGGGATTGTGGCGCGATATTCTTGAGGAGGAACATCGATCGGTGTACAGTGTCCATCCCGGTTCCACCAAGATGTACCATGAAATGAGAGAGACCTACTGGTGGGACGGAATGAAGAGGGACATCGCGGAGTTCGTATCGAGATGCCTGACTTGTCAGCAAGTCAAGGCCAAGCACCTGAGGCCCGCAGGAGAGCTACAGCCATTACCCATTCCGGAGTGGAAATGGGAACAGATTTCGATGGATTTCGTGGTGGGTCTACCCAGGACTAGGCGAGGGTATGACTCCATTTGGGTGATCGTGGATCGTCTGACGAAAGCGGCTCACTTCCTGCCAGTGAAGACGACTTTCGGATTTGCGCAGTACGCCCAGATTTATATTGATGAGATTGTACGACTACAAGGGGTCCCGACCTGTATTGTGTCTGACCAAGGTACCCAGTTTACCAGCAGATTATGGCATAGACTTCAGGAGGCTTTGGGCACTCGTTTGAGTTTCAGCACGGCATTCCATCCGCAGACCGACGGACAGTCAGAGCGGACCATTCAGACTCTCGAGGACATGCTCCGAGCTTGCGTTTTAGACTTTGGTGGTAGCTGGGATCATCATTTACCCTTCATAGAGTTCTCCTACAACAATAGCTTCTAGGATACGATTCAGATGGCACCTTTCGAGGCTTTGTATGGGAGGAGATGTAGATCGCCTGTCTGTTGGACAGAGCTCAGCGAGGGCAGTATTTTGGGGCCACAGATCGTACAGGAGATGACTGAGAAGATACAGCTGATTTGAGACAGGATGAGGACAGCTCAGAGTAGGCAGAGATCGTATGCTGACAGGCGCCGCCGCAGACTAGAGTTCGCAGTTGGCGATCATGTGTTTCTGAGGGTCTCTCCGATGAAGGGAGTGATGAGGTTTGGACGGAAGGGGAAGCTTAGCCCCAGATTCATAGGTCCCTTTGAGATCCTCGAGCGTGTGGGCGCAGTAGCTTATCGTTTAGCTTTTCCACCCGACTTCCCAGATGTTCACCCCGTATTCCACGTGTCGATACTTCGCAGATACCTGCATAACCCTTCGCACATGATTCATTATCAGGCCGTTCAGCTCGAGCGCGATCTTACGTTCACCGAGCAGCCAGTCGTGATCTTGGACCGGCAGGTGAAGAAACTTAGATCGAAGGTCTTGCCATCAGTAAAGGTGCTTTGGCGCAGCCCGAATGGTGATGAGATCACTTGGGAGGCCGAGGGCGAGATGCGGAAGAAGTTCCCTCATCTCTTTGAAGGTATGCGTTGCTTTATATTTTAAATTCGGGGACGAATTTCTTTAGGGGGGGAGATTATAACACCCTAGGATGTGTTTAGTGGCTAATTATATTTTAATACGTGATTTTAATAAAAAAAAGTTTACCAAATTAATTTTCAAATAATTTTTCCAATTTAATAAATATTTTTCTAAAATTTTGCCAAGCTTGCACAAACTTGTGCATGTAAACTAGGGTTAAAATTTGGGTTAAACCATGTTTAACAACCATGGTAGGTTAACCCTACCATTAGTAAGTTAAATGATTTTAATTAAGGTTATATTTTTTTTAAATGAAATGGGATTTAAAATGCTTTTGGTTGACTTGAGAGAGAGTATGCATCATGGCTAAGCCATGCTTGCATTAAATGAGAGAGAGAGAGGGGTGCATCATGGCAAGCCTATGCTTGCAATTAATGTGGCAAGAGAGAGAGAGAAATGGGGGCTTGACTCTCTATTGTTATCATTCATTCATTCCTTCTTTTGTTGGTCACACTCACATCTCACTCACTCTCTCTCTCACACACACACTCTCAGCTTCATCATCAGCAGCAGAAGCTGCAGGCACAGCAGCAGCATCACACAACAGCAACGACAACAGAGCACCAGCCTCAGTTCCGGCACCAGCATCACCAAGCAACAGCAACAGCTCCTTGCAGCAGTCGCAGCAACACATGTAGCAGCAGCCCAGCACTTACACCATCAACAACACCATCAGCAACCATAACAACATCAACAGCAACAGCAGTGGCAGCTTCTTCTTCTCCTCTTCTTCTCCTGACCCAGCGTCGTAGGGTCAAGTGAGGTATAACCTCTGAGCTCCACTTGCATGTATGCTAGACTTGTGCGTTGGTTTAGTTAAATTAGTGTAAATTGGTAGTTGTTATCGCTAGATTTGGTGTTTTTAGCGATATTTGTGGTGATTAGTGTGATCTTTGCTTAAGTAAGGTTAGTTTTGGTTAGACTAAGTTAGTTAGGTGTTATTGAAGCCAAGTAAACCTAGGTAACCCCAGATTGCACCAAAATACCCTGAATTTTCATGTTTGTGCAAAATGTGACTTTTTAAGCAAAAACTTAGCTTTTTGATATCTGCTGTTACCCCAGTGAGTCCAGAATAAAATTGAGTGGACCATAGCATAATAGTGACACCCTGACCCCACCACCAGAGCCCGACCCCACCAGCCCAACCTTAGGCCGCCGGAAAAATCGATCTGGCCGCAAATTGTGGCCAGAGCAGGGAGATAGGAGCTAGGGTTTTTAGGGTGGGTATCTGCTATATTTTGTAGGTCCATGGTATATATAGTTTTGTAATATTGTAACCTGGGTAGGATCTGGGACGATATATCATTTTCTGGTGTTTTTAGCTTGCGCGATACGCGCGATACGCGAGTGGGTTTTGTGATTCAGCGTATCGCGGCGTGTCGGGCTGAGTCGTAGACGCATGCACACACGTTTCAGCGTATCGCACACACGCGCGTTGATTCGCGACGCAAGTTTCACGTTTTGTTTCGATATCGCGTTTTGCAAGATTCTTGCTCATATAATTGGATTCCTTGTGTAATTCCAGGTTCACAGGCGGGCACGTCAGACGTCGCCAGGAAAGGGAAGCAGGTGGTCGGCTATACTTAGCACGCGACCAGATGAGTAGATTTAACATCTATAGGGAAATCGCCCGTATGGCGTTAAGCGTCAGGGCGTAATAGGATTTGTAGTCATGAGTGTCCATATAGATATACTGGTAGTATAGAACACTGCACTGTCACTAACGGTCCAAATTGCACGAGCACGATTTATATGCTACACTCACCCGTTAGTGATTGCCATGCCACTCACAATGTAGGATTGCTATAAACTGCATATTATATTGATTTTGCTTATTTGACGTTGACATGATTTGCCGCATACATCACATATATTCATACTTATGGCATATACCTCACATATTCATACTTGTGGCATATACCTCACATATTCATACTTGTGACATATACCTCACGTATTTATACTTGTGACATATACCTCACATATTCATACTTGTGCCATATACCTTACATATATTCATACTCGGGCGCATATACATCATATGTCTACATTAGTGCACATGTACATTGCTATATCCACTTTGCGTACTTATCCATTCGCACATCCATACCTTTACCACATTCATATGTTGCATACATGGATGATATTGACTTGATTTAAAACTAAGGGACCACAAACGATATTTTCAAAACTGGATCTTTTAAAAAGAGCGGTTCTCCCTTTCTTTTACTCGTAGTGTCATACGACACATTGCATGGATCTATGCATTGGATTTGATTTCTGTGATTTCTGGATTTGAGAACCGGAGTACTATTTTAAGAAAATACGCACTGTTTGAAAACCCGGTTTCCCTTGATTTGATATTTAGTGCGTCCACCATGAGTTTTCTCGGTTCCAGAGAGCTTGTGTGAGTATACCCGATTCGAGGAGAGGTAGGCACCGATTGCGGGTACATGGTGGACCCGGTACGGTACCCCGGGGCGAGAAGACTCGTATTGTTAGACGGTGAGCCCGGCGGAGGGACTACTACCTACCGGTGATTGGTTGGACCTGGCGGTTATCCGGTGGATACTGACCAGAGTAACTTGATGGATATGGGACGACGCGTACTACCGGGGCCGAGGGCCGATTCTGCAGACGGAGCCCGTGGGCAGATCCGATGGACGGACGCCCCATATTGGAGGATTTGAGTGTCGATGCTGGACACGGCTGATTTTATGATATTTTGAGTGCCGGTGATGGGCACTCCCAATTTTATGAGATTACAGGATTTGAGGACCGATGTGGATGACGACTCTTGAGTTGTACTGGGCTTTTGGTGTATTGATTGACGCCAGTTATTTTTCCACGTTGATATTCCGTGTAGATATTATTCCTTTACATACTCAGCATTCAGTACTTGACATCTCATCCTGTAGCTAGTATACCTGATAGAGTACACATGCTTGCATATTATTGCGTACCGTGCTCATTATATATATAGGGTTGTTAGATTGCATCGCCATGCCTGGTTATCACATATCTTGGTCATCACATAGAGATGATTATTAGATAGCACTTATTGCATGATTTTGAGCATCCAGTTCATCATATAGATGTTTATTAGTTGGCATAGGTTAGAGTATCGCAGCACGTGCATGCTCGCGATTACCTTTATATATTATCTACTATTCACGAGTTAGCAACTCACCCCCGTTGTGCCACAGTGCTTGCAGGTTGCCCTTTGGAGTAGTTGCGGCTGGCTGTTTACCGCATCTTTTGACACAGATACCATTTCTGAGGCGTGTTAGCCCTTTTGCTTTTAGGTGGGTTTTGTACGGTATCTGTTTATCTTTCAGTTGTATATTGATGTATCTAGTATTCTCCATCTACCTTCCTGTATTGACTTAGAGACAGTTGTGAGGACGATGTATATGATTTTGTACTCTGGTGTCGAGCTCGCATGTGAGCCGACTTTATTCTATGCAGTCTTACCTTTTATGATATTTGTCTTTGCCTTACTGCTTATTCTTCGCTATGGCGTCGTATATCATATTGTGATGCTCTATTCATTTCGCATGTTATTTCTACTACATCTTGCCTTTACCTGACTTGCGGGACAAATGTTTATAAAGGAAATGTTGCCAAAATTATTAAAATATAACTATTGAACTTAAAAAGGATTTCTACTAAATTAATTAAAGTTTCCTAGACATGTATAACTGTTTTTACAAAAATATTTTAATCACTTTATATTTATTGGTTTTGATTTCTGGGTTTCGGCTTACTTAGTCGCGTTACGCCTGTAGACGTTACGTGGCTAAGTGCCGGTCACGGGCCAAATTATCGGGTCGTGACACTTCCAGAGTGATAAGTTCGACTGAGAGTCAGTCACAGGCATTGTCTTTACCCTCTGTGCAGGGACGGTATGTTGGAAGATTTCCAAGCTAGATACCGTGACATAATAGACGATAAAGGCTGAATACATTGCTACCAATAATGCTGCCAAAGTGGCTGTCTGGGCATTTCTTGTTCATGAGATGAACATGGTTCCTACCATTGAGCGTCCAATAACTGTTATTGTGACCACAATGGAGTTGTGGCTTTAGCCTAGGAACACCGGTCCCATCAGTGATCCAGACATATTCTGAGACAAGTATCACCTGATCAGGGAGATTGTTGATCTCCAAGTGATCGAGGTAAGGAGAGTAGATTTTGAGGTTAACACGGCGAATCCACTCACCAAGGCCTGCTTCTCTAAATACTATTTGAGAGATTTTTGGGATGGTTGAGTATGGGATACTACAACCACTGCTATATTGTTGGGTATTAGATACTACGACAGATGGCCTTAGTGCAAGTGGGAGATTGTTAGTTATATGTATGCCCTAGAGGCCATTACTATACATAAGATGTATATTGTAGTGGATGCTTGGACATATATAGGGAGGACTTTCTTGCTCGATATGATAGTATGCTATCTGGTTGCTCTTTGTCTTAACATGCTGACTAGTATACGTGATGCTGTCTTGCTCTCACATGTTGATAAAGCCCTTAGGAGTGTACTTGACTACCAGGACTATGATGGAGATAATACTAGTGGGGCCAAGGGTAGTCCACAAGTACACCCTATAATTGTTCCTAGTCGAGGGAGTATCGAGACAGGGCATCGATACTCCAGAGTAGACTAACGTATGCGCTTCTTGACCCATATGATGGGCGATGGATGATCCCATATCCATTGGTGTTTGACATCAGAGAAGGTATACGGGTGCTCAGTGGAGACTGGGTACACTGAACGGACTCGCCGAGAACTCCTAGATGGTATTATACCTATCGTCGGATAGCAGTTCTCTGGTGATACTGGTACAGGTTAGTCTGTAGACCCGAGATCGTCATAGAGTCTTGTGTGATTCCCACTGTGCTTTGATTTCCACCATACCACGGTCAAGAGATCGTGCAAAAAGGTGGTTTTTAGGTACATTCCCAAGTCACATGGAGGCAATGAGCGATAGGAGGGATTTCGTCTCTCCCGGTATTGGGAGTTGATGTTGTGCTATACTCGATTGGCCATAACAGGAAATCCCTGGCTAGGGTTGCTGAGATTTACTGGTAAGTGTTATCAGTAGTTTCTCGAACCGTTATGGGCCTTACATCGGCATGACTTATCAGGCTATTGGGGTCTGACGTTATACCACCCCCAGGCTGTGATATGCGACATATCAGACGAAGAGACCAGACTGTACGGTAGTGTTACTGATTGGATTCACAGGAGTACGAGCATGCTTGCTTGCTAGTCTTCTGATCGCTCAATACCCGGGTGGCCGTTACATTTAGCAGACCGCTTGCGGCTTGTGGGTGTTTGATATGATCATCACCTACTGCCGGAGTATTGACGAGTCTTTAGAGTCCTACACAAAGGTTTCCCGGCTCAAGCGAAACGAAATAGGAGTACATATGTGATATGTGCAGGACTAAAATTAATACTGTAGGGTTCCTAGGCACACTAATGAGGTCTCACAAGGCATCAACCATGCCAAATTCAAATTTTTCTAGGTGCCGAGAAACCCTAATGCGATCGTTAACTAGAGAATAGGCGAAACATGCAAGTAGTAAACAACTTTACAGCTAAGTGAAAGAGACTACAACCTTTTTAGATCCGGTCCTCCACTTCCTTAGCTCCGTGACGATGTCCCCTCACTGCGATCATCGGATCTCGGACTCTAGTGTTGATTTCATCGGAGAAATGATCGGGCTAGGTCGTCGAGTTCGATGCCGAAGATGATCTACGTCGAGGCAACACAAGATCAAGCTCCAACTTCACCAAGCCATGAAACTTATGAAGAAAACACCCTATACTACTTGGCAAGTGGTAGAGGATGAAGAAATAGGAAGTGGGTTCACTTTAGAATTGGATTTCTCACTCTTTTTCTCATGTTGCCATTAATGGTAGCAAGCTTTCTTCTTGTTGAAGAAGAAGAAGAAGAAAAAGTATATGATAAGAATTATTGGAAAATAGAAAATAAAGTCATTCTTATCATATTAGCAACCATGGTTAAGTGTAGAGAATAAACTAAGGTTAGGTGAATGGTTAGGTTTAGCATGAAACAAAAATGGTAGACTTTTTCAAAGCTTCATGAAGCTTCAACTATAAAACAAAGCAAGCCACCATTTCTCATTTTGCCAAAAATGAATTAAGAGAATAAATAAATAAGTAACTCAAAACCCTAACCATTAACATAACCATGGTTTAATCATACACACCCAAGTTTGCATGTATCATCAAACATGATACAAACTAGTGCACAAAACTATATCATATATACAATGTGCACATCAAGTGAGAAAATCCATCTTAAGTGAACTAATACTAGTTAATGTAAAGTAATATATCAAATATATAATTATACATTAAATCATTAAATCAACACTTGATTTAACGATCCGGTCATATCGCATATAACCGACTAATATCAAGTGTATCAATGTATCGAATCAACACTTGATTCGGTAACCCGGCTATATCACATATAACCGACCAATGATACAAATCGCGAGAATAGAATACAGTATCACATACTGGTATAATTCTCGGTCCTGCACATATCTCATATGCGCTCCTATTCGTTTCGCTTGAGCCAGGAAACCTCTGTGTAGGACTCTAAAGACTCGTCAATACGCCGGCAGCAGGTGATGATCATATCAAACACCCACAAGCCGCAAGCAGTCTGCTAAACGTAACGGCCACCCGGGTATTGAGCGATCAGAAGATCGACGAGACAGCCCGCTCACACTCCTGTGAATCCAACCAGTAATACTTACCGTAAAGTCCGGTCTCGTCGTCTGATATGTCGCATATCTCGCCTAGGGGTGGTAAACGTCAGACCCCAATAGCTCGATAAGTCGTGTCGATATGAGGTATATAACAGTTCGAGAAACTACAGGTAACACTTACTAGTAAATCTCAGCAACCCTGGCCAGGGATTTCCGGTTATAGCCAATCGAACACAGCGCAACATCAACTCCCTATACCGGGAGAGACGAATCCCCTCCTATCGCTCATTGCCTCCATGTGATTCGGGACTGTACCCAAAAGCCACCATTTTGCATGCCCTCTTGGACGTGGTAAGGTGGAAATCAAAGCACAGTGGGAATCACACAAGACTCTATGACGATCTCGGGTCTACAGACTAACCTGTACCAGTGTCACCAGAGAACTGCCATCTGACGTAAGGTATAATACCATCTGGGAGTTCTCGGCGAGTCCGTACAGTGTACCCAGTCTCCACTGAGCACCCATATATCATCTCTGATGTCAAACACCAATGGATATGGGATCATCCATCGCCTATCTGTATGGGTCGAGAAGGTATACGCTAGTCTACTCTGGTATATCGATGCCCCGTCTCGATACACCCACGACTAGGGACCTTGAAGGATGTACTTATGGACTACCATGTCCCTACTAGTATGATCCGCATCATAGTCCAGGTAGTTAAGTACACATCCTAAGGGCTTTACCAACATGTAACAGAGAGACAATCAGTATACACGTTAAGGTAAAGAGCAACCAGATAGCATATTATCATGTCGAGCAAGAAAGTCCTCCTTATATATGTCCCAGCATCCACTACAATATACATCCTATTTACAGTAATGGCCTCTAGGGCATACATATAACTAACAATCTCCCACTTGCACTAGGGCCATCTGTACCAGTGGTTGTAGTATCTCATACTCAACCATCCCATAAAAGTCTCTCTCTGGGAAAAAGCCTTTATGAGTGGATCCGTCGTGTTGTTCTCTGAGTCTACTCTCTTGACCTCGATCCCCTGGAGATCAACCATCTCCACGATTAGGTGATACTGCCTTAGAATATGTCTGGATCACTGATGGGACGGACGTTCCTTGGCATAAGCCACAACTCCATTGTCACACAATGGGAGGAACTAAGTTCATCTTATGAACAAATATACATCCAGACTGCCTCTTTGGTAACATCTTAAGTAGCGATGTATCCAGCCTTTATCGTCTAGTATGCCACGGTATCTAGCTTGGAACTCTTCCAACATACCGTCCCTTTACTGAGGGTAAAGACAATGCCTGTGACTGACATTCAGTCGTGTTTATCACCCTGGAACCCTTCCAGTGATTCTCCCCAGGATCGATTGATACCATCTCACTACATCTAGTGAGTATTCTAACACCCAATAACATCTATCTCATAGATGAAAACTCAGGATTTAGGAGGTATCACTTTGATCCTATATGGAGAATCCTTGTGATAAGCGGAGATTGACCGAGCGTAGCATAGGAAACTCCTTCCCTATCAAGAGTATGTCATCCACGTACTCTACGAGGATCACTACCATACTCCCTACTACCTTTTTGTATATACAAGGATCATCTACCATTTTGATGATGTCAAACTCTTTGACTAACACATCAAAACAGACGTTCCAACTCCGCGATGCCTGCTTTATCACATAAAACATCTTGCTCGCGTTTCCGCTGCTCCCACTGTCTACGAGGCCCTCTGGCTGTGTACTTATAGACGCACTCTTCTAAGACTTCACTTAGAAAAGCAGTCATGGCACCAAACCGCCAGACATCGTAGTCATGGTATGTAGCCGTGGCAAGTAGGATCTGGATGGACTTAAGCATAGCCCCAGAAAAGGTTTCATCATCATCCATACCTGGTCAATGATGCAAACCTTTAACAAGTCTAGCTTTGAAAGTTTTAACTTTTCCATGTACACCAAGTAATCTTCTCAAGATATACTTGCTCCTGATGGGGATTTAACCCTTCAGATTGAGCAACTAAAGTCCATACTTTGTTGGTGTATAAGAATTCCATCTCAGATCGCTAAGCATCCAGCCATTCTTACAGAGTCCTACTCTTGATGGCCAGCTCGAAACTAGTTGGGTCATCATCTTATGATGCATTCCTCGCTCCCACTGTCATCGAGAAACCGAAGTATCTCTCAGGCGGATGAGGAACCCTACCAGATCGGTGGAGAGGCTGAGGTTCGTCGGGGACTATTGTATCCTTTGGTTCTGTCAAATCACCAGCTGCAGTTTGTATAGCTGGAACCTTTCCAGTTCTACATAACTGACCTTGCCTCGAGCTTGTCCGGATTTTGCTTTTAGACATTGGCCGGACAACCCTAAATCTTAACAAACTTAAGATATGGGTTCTTCCCTTTCCATATCTCATATGAAATGGTAGGCATCTGATTTGATTGGAACCCTATTCAATAGGTATGCAACTTCATAAGTGCATAACCCCCAAAAGGAAAAAGGTAACTCAGTAGTACTCATCATAGAGCGCACCTTATCATATAGGGTGTGATTGCTTCGCCCCGATATACCATCGTGCTATGGTGTATACGGAGGAGTAATGCTGAGAGAGAATCTCATTCTCCTTTAGAATCATCCAGGAATTCCGTGTTTAAGTATTCTCCTCCTTGATCTCATCATAGGACATAATACTTATACCCGTACTTTGGTTCTCTACTTCTAACTTATATTCTGTGAATATCTTAAAAGGTTCGGACTTGTGTTTCAACAGGAACATATGTCTGAATCTTGAGAGATCATCAGAGAATGTAATGAAGTACAAAGAACCTGTCTTAGCATGTGTAGACAGGGGACCTTTATATATTAACATGTATCATCCCATGTAACACCTTGAAATTCGTTTAGAATGTTTTCTCGTTATTTAGCTAGTGTGCGTGTTTTTCGTAAAAATGGATATCTTATTTTCCTTCTTGGCTAGTGAGTTTTGTGTTGTGGAGTGTTTATATGGATATATATATTTATAGGATTGTTAATTATTTTTAGTCGGGTTTACCCTAATTGTGAATTTTTGTGTTAGGAGCAGACATGCACACTTAGCATTTTGAGGCTAGATGAGAAAATGTGTCATGTTAACCCCCCTTCATTTGATGCATGGTTGATAATCTATTTCCCCCCCATTTCAACAAGTTAAAACCCTTTTATAATTCAAAATTTCCAATTAAACAATGAGGTATGGTGTTAGGTGAGAAGTTGACCTTTTGACCCCATTTTTCTTCTCTTCTCTCTCTCTCTTCTCCTCATTCAGAATTCCTGCAGGATTTCCAGCAAAAACAACAGCTCCTTCTTCTTCTCTTCTTCTCTTTTCACTTCCTTTTGATCCCTACATAAAACCCTACTCAAATTAACACTTTTCCTTCACAAAACCATAGAAAAAAATGAGCTTTTGAGGTGTTTGGTGGTGGATCTGCACACTTGGGGAAAAGCAGGGATTTTTGGTGTTTCTTAAGGTGTTTTGAAGGTATTGACTCACCCTTAGCACCTCTTTTACATAACTTAAAGTATTTCTAGCAGAATATCACATTTTATGCATTATAAAGGGATCTAGTGAGATTGTGATAAAAATTAACTTTTTATGGCTTGATTAGCTCGGTAATGTGATATTAGTGTGGTTTTGGACTTTGGTTTATTTCAGATTTCACAAAAATACCCTAAAGTATCATTTTAGTGCAAAGTGTGACTTTTAGCTTGAAATTGGGTTCTGTTGAAACTGCTACTACCCGGGGTGTTTCAGAATAAAATTGTAATTACTGGGATATACACAGTATGTATGGAGTGCACACACCAAACCCGGGAGCCCAACCCCCTACCCAGCTCGCCGAAAAACTCATTCTGGCAGCAAATTGCGGCTAGATGGGAGAATGGTGGGTTGGGGTTTTTGTGGTTGGTGTCTGCTGGTATTTGGAGTGTGTCAGTATATTTATTTTTATAAAAATCTTTCTGTAAAAAAATCTGGGACCTATTACCCTATTTTCCGTATTTTAAATCTCCGCGACACACGTGATACGTGTGTGGTTTTGGGTTGTGCTGCGTATCGCGACGCGTCAGGTTAGCTTCAGGAGCGTGATCGCACGTTTTAGCGTATCGCGCATACGTGCGCTTGGGTTGCAACGCGGGGTTCTAGTTTGACCTTAATATTTCGTTTTTGGTAGATTTGAGCTTATGTGTGTTGTATTGTGTAAATCTAGGTTAGCAGGCGAGTGAGACGGACGCTGCGAAGAAGGGGAAACAAGTCGCCGGCTACACTTAGCGCGGGACTTCGGTGAGTAGATTTAACATCTACGGGGATATCGCCCGCATGGCGTTCTACGTCAGGGCTGATAGGACTTTATAGCTACACATTGCATTTACCTACATTGACTGTTCATGGATACTGTTGTTGCATACTGCATTCCCTACTACATGTATGAAAACTTAGAATTGATAGAACACCGCACTATTTCTAACGGTTTATGTTGCACGAGCACTAATCTGCATGATACACACACACACCGTTAGTAATTGCCATGACACACTCACTGTAGAATTGCCATGATCACTATACTATAGTTCGTTTCACATATGATTCGAGATGATTTTTATAGAAATTGGAAGCCGCATGCTGTCTTTGAAAACTGAACTATCTTAAGAAACGCGGTTTCCCCCTTGTACCTATATTATGATGACTTGATGTACATAGCACATCGTATTTGATTTACTCATTGGTGTTGGATTTTCATGTGATTTCTGGTTTTAAGGACCGTGGAATTATTTAAGAAAAGATGCACTATTTGAAAACCCGGTTCCTCGTGATATGATATTTTGGTGCGTCCACCACGCGTTTTCTCGGTGCTGAGACGTGTGCTTGAAACCAGATTCGAGGAGTGGATGATCCGTTTGCAGGTTCGTGGTGGACCCGGTATGGTTCCCCGCGGCGAGATGATCGATGGACTTTGCCGATTGAGCCTGGAGGTGGGCGAGTACCTACCGATGATTGGTTGGACCTGGCGGTTATCCGGAGGATACTGAGCAGAGTCGAGAGATGGATGCGGGATGATCCGTACTGTCGGGGCCGAGGGCCGATACCGCAGACGGAGCCCGTGGGCTGATCCGGACTTACGGAGCCCGATGTATGAGGATTTGCGTGTCGATGCTGGACACGAGTATTTATGATATTTTGGGTGCCGATGTTGGGCACTCGTGATTCTCAGAGATTTACAGGATTTGAGGGCCGAGGAGAGTGCCGGCGCCTGAGCTTATTTGGGATTTAGGTGCAGCTTGGGCACCGATTATTTTTCCACGATTGATATTTCGTGTAGATGTTGTTTATCCCATGCTCAGCAGTGATTATCATGTATCTCATCCTGTAGTTATTTTACCTGACAGAGCATTTGCATGATTATTGCACTTACTGCTTGTCGCATATAGATTTACCTGCTAGCATATGATAGCGTAGCACAACACGTGCATGCTCGTGATTACCTTTATATGTTATCTCTATTCACGAGTTGGCAACTCACCCCCGTTGTGCCACAGTATTTGCAGGTTGCCCCTCAGAGTAGTCGCGGCAGGCCGCCTTTTTGCATCTTTTGGCTTCAGATACCACTACAGTTGGTGCGAGAGCTATTTTGCTATTTAGGTGGGTTTTTGTATCTGGTTACTTTCATTGTACACACTTTTGTATCTAGTATTCTCCATCTACCATATACGTACTTGACTTAGAGACAGTGTGAGGACGATGATGTATATTTTTGTATTCTGGTGTCGAGCTCGTGGGAGCCGACTTTTTATTTGCAGTTATTATTCTAGGATGTTACTTATTGCTCATTCTTCGCTACGGCGTCGTATATTACTCTTGTGGTGATGGTTTCCGCCGTTGGGCGTGATTGCTCCCGGTTGGGGATGCTTTGTTCATTATATCTCATTTTCACTTATATCCTGTTTTTACCCGATTTTCGGGATTACTTTTACAAAGGAAATGCTGCCAAAATTTTTATAAGGATAATTTAACTTTTAAAAGAACCTCATTGAACTAATTAAGGTCTTCTAAATGTTTTTAATTAAATGTTTTCAACACTCACTACTTTTAATGGTTTTGATTTCTGGGTTCGGCTTACTTAGTCGCGTTACGCCTGTAGACGTAGCGTGGTTAAGTGCCGGTCACGAGTCGAAATATTCGGGTCGTGACAAAGTTGGTATCAAAGCGTAGGTTTTACCTTTCGGAGTGTTCCTAGGATGACCCTGGTATGATGGAGTAGGTAGCTGAAGCAGAGTGGCGTAGCGTGCGTATGTGTAGGGTTCCTAGGCACTCTAATGAGGTCTCACAAGGCATCAACCATGCCAATTTAACAATTTACATGTGCCGAGAAACCCTAATACGGATCGTTAACTAGAATTTTAGGCGAAAAGAGAAGCTAGTAAACAACTTAACTAAAAGAACGGAAATACAACCTTTGTAGATCCGGTGCTCCACCTCCATAGCTCCGCGATGAAGTCCCCTTGCTGTCCAAATCGAATCCCGGGCTCTAGCGTCGGCTTCATCGGAGAAATGGGCTGGCTAGGTCATCGACAACGATGCCGAAGATGATCTACGTCGAGGCATCACAAGATCAAGCTCCCACTTCACCAAGTCATGAAACTTGTGAAGAAAACACCCTATACTACTTGGCAAGAGGTAGAGGATAAAGAAATAGGAGGTGGGTTCATTTTAGAATTGGATTTCTCACTTGATTTCTTCACTTGCCATTGATGGAGGCAAGCTTCTTCTTCTTGTAAAGAAGAAGAAGAAGAAGAAGATAATATTATGATAAGAATAATGAAAATAGAAAAGAAAATCAATTCTTATCATAAGCAAACCATGGTTAGGTGTAGAGAATGAACTAGGGTTAGTGAATGGTTAGGTTTATGACATTAAGACAAAATGGTCACTTTGGTCAAACCTTCATGAAGCTTCAACAAGCTTCATCTTTGAAAACAACCATTTTCTCTTATTCTTTTGTCAAAACTAAATAAATAAATGCATAAATGGATCAAATGAAACCCTAACCATCAACTAACCATGGTTTAATCATACACTTAACCAAGTTAGCATGTATCATCAAACATGATACAATCTAGTGTACAAAAGTATATCACATATACAATGTGCACATCAAGTGAGAAAATCCTTTTAAAGTGAACCAATACTAGTTAATGCAAAGTAATATATCAAATATATAATTATGCATTAAATCATTAAATCAACACTTGATTCAATGATCCGGTCATGTCGCACACAACCGACTAGTATACAATGTATCGATTTATCGAATCAATCCTTGATTCGATAACTAGGTTATATCACATACAACCAATCGACACATTCATCGCGAGAATAGAATACGGTATCACATACACGCATTATTCTTGGTCCCGCACATATCTCATATGCGCTCCTATTTCGTTTCGCTTGAGCCAGGAAACCTCTGTGTAGGACTCTAAAGACTCGTCAATACGCCGGCAGCAGGTGATGATCATATCAAACACCCACAACCCGCAAGCGGTCTGCTAAACGTAATGGCCACCCGGGTATTGAGCGATCAGAAGATCGACGAGCAAGCCCGCTCACTCTCCTGTGAATCCAACCAGTAACACTTACCGTACAGTCCGGTCTCGTCGCCTGATATGTCGCATATCTCGCCTAGGGGTGGTAAACGTCAGACCCCAATAGCTCGATAAGTCGTGTCGATATGAGGTCTATAACAGTTCAAGAAACTACTGGTAACACTTACCAGTAAATCTCAGCAACCCTGGCCAGGGATTTCCGGTTATAGCCAATCGAACACAGCGCAACATCAACTCCCTATACCGGGAGAGACGAATCCCCTTCTATCGCTCATTGCCTCCATGTGATTCGGGACTGTACCCAAAAACCACCGTTTTGCACGCCCTCTTGGACGTGGTAAGGTGGAAATCAAAGCACAGTGGGAACCACACAAGACTCTATGACGATCTCGGGTCAACAGACTACTCTGTACCAGTGTCACCAGAGAACTGCCATCTGACGTAAGGTATAATACCATCTGGGAGTTCTCGGCGAGTCCGTCCAGTGTACCCAGTCTCTACTGAGCACCCGTATATCATCTCTGATGTCAAACACCAATGGATATGAGATCATCCTGTTAGTGTATATGCCCTAGAGGCCATTACTGTATCATACTAGTATGTATATTACTTAATGGAAGCTTGGGATATTCACCTTGTATTGACAATCTTGCTCAAAATAGTAGTATGCTACTTGGTTTGTTTCTGCTTCAATGTGTACATGTGTTTATTTTAGTATATCACCTATACACATTAGTGGAGCCCTTAGGATCTTTGCTTGATTACCAGCGATGTGATGGCCGTCACACTAGTGGGGCTGGGTAATCTATAAGCACATCCTTATGCAGGTCCCTGGTCGCAGGACTATCGAGACAGGGCATCGATACTCCGGAGTAGACCAGCGCATGCGCTTCTCATCCCAGTATGGGAGACGGTCTGTCCCACAGCCGTCAGTACGTCGTCCTTGAGATAGTATGCGGGTGCTCGTTAGGTTACGGGTACACTGGACAGGACTCGTCGGGAACTGACTAGTTGGTATTATACCTATCGTCAGTTATCAGTTCCCAGGTGACATGAGTACAGCTTAGTCCGCTGACTTGACACTGTCACTCCGCCTCGAGTGTGTTCCCACTGTACTTTGATCACTACCCTACCACGGCTCAAAGGAGTCGTGCAAACAGGTAGTGGTTGGGTGCAGTCCCGAAGCACTTGGAGGCAGTGACGGTTAGACAGGATTCGTCTCTCCCGGTATTGGGGGTTGACATCGCGCTGTGTCTAGGAGAGCCATTACACGAGTAGTCCCTGGCCAGGGCAAACGAGATATACTGGTAGGTTTCCAGTGTTATCTCAGGGTGTTTTGGGCTTCGCTCCGGCACGACTTGTACCGCTATTGGGGGACTGACGTTTACCGCCCCCTAGGCCCGCCATGCGATGTATCAGACGAACAGACCGGACTGTACGGAGAATGTCACACTCAGGCTCAGTAGGAGTTCGGATGGGTTTCGCCTCGTCGGTCTTCTTGTCGGCATTACCTGGGGACCGTTACGCACAGCTAGTGCCGCTTACGGTCTGTGGTTAAATCCACTTCCAGCGTAGTGTCGAGTCTTTAGAGTCCCACACAGAAAGCTTTTCGCCTTTAGGCAAAAGAGTAGAGGTCGCATGGTATTGCGACAGGTCGCATGGTTTTGCGACAGGGTTCGGTCACATCCGTGCACTTGTGCACGTACAGTGTCCGGACAGTTTACACTAGCGGGCTTTGGTTTAAGCCAGATCCTAGTGTACCTTATGGGATTGGATTTATCCAGTTTGCATTCGTGTTCCTCGGAACGCGGATGCAGGTGTGTATGCACAGTTGACAGGGAGGCAGAGGCGGCGGATTCTCATTAGGGTTGTTGACTGTTGACCGTTGACTATTTGACTTTATGCTCAACCCTAATGAGAATATGATATGTGATTAACTATTATATTAATTAAGTATTATGGTGATATGGTTGTTGACTTGTTGACTCTTGTTGACTTGTTGACTTTGTTGACTTGTTGACTTTTGTTGACTTGTTGACCGGTTGACTAGGCTTGACTAGTTGACCATCATGATAACCATGGTTATCATTTCATGCCAAAGACTTTTTCTTGCTTGCTCATTTGAGTAAAATGAGTGCATGACATGATAAGCTTATGGTTGCTTCAAACCATCACATAAGACTTTTTTTGATATGATGAGTTATGATCACTTTGGATTATGAGAGGGTGAAAGACAAAAGAGTTGCTCATTCTTTCTTGCTCATTCTCTCTCTTGTTCTTGAGCTCTCCTCTTGCTCTCACCCTCAACCTCTTGCTCCCTCTCTTGATCTATGGTTCTCTTGTCTCATGAGTTGAGAATCAAGAACCATAGATAAAATCCCATTCTAAATCATCTCTACTCATTCTAGTTCACTAGGTTTAGCAAACCAAGTGAACTAGTTTCTTCAAAGAACGAAGAAGGAGCTAAAGGTTGGAGCTTTCAAGTGGATCTATCTTCGGCGTACGGAGACAACGAGAAGGAGCCATCGAACCACCATCGGAGCTTGAAGAGAAGGAGTTCAAGTTTAGGTATAACCATCTTCATCCGAGTAGCTAAATATCTTTGGCTTAGTATGCTAGTTTTAGTTTAGGTAAAGATCCCGACCTAGCTTAGTCCATGTTGCCTCTTGCGTTAAAATTTTGATTTTATACCGTTTCCGCCTCCCCGTAAGAACCGGGGGTCGCAACGTGGACTTACACATCCATCGCCCATCTGTATGGGTCGAGAAGGTATACGCTAGTCTACTCTGGTATATCGATGCCCCGTCTCGATACACCCACGACTAGGGACTTTGAAGGATGTACTTATGGACTACCATGTCCCCACTAGTATGATCTGCATCATAGTCCAGGTAGTCAAGTACACATCATAAGGGCTTTACCAACATGTAACAGAGAGACAATCAATGTACACATTAAGGTAAAGAGTAACCAGATAGCATACAATCATGTCGAGCAAGAAATTCCTCCCTATATATGTCCCAGCATCCACTACAATATACATCCAATGTACAGTAATGGCCTCTAGGGCATACATATAACTAACAATCTCCCACTTGCACTAGGGCCATTTGCAGCAGTGGTTGTAGTATCTCATACTCAACCATCCCATAAAAGTCTCTCTCTTGGAATAGGCCTTCGTGAGTGGATCCGCCGTGTTGTTCTCTGAGTCTACTCTCCTAACCTCGATCCCCTGGAGATCAACCATCTCCATGATCAGGTAATACTGCCATAGAATATGTCTGGATCACTGATGGGACGGACATTCCTTGGCATAAGCCACAACTCCATTGTCACACAATGGGAGGAACAGAGTTCATCTCATGAACAAATATATACACCCAGATAGCCTCTTTGGTAGCATCTTAAGTAGCGATGTATCCAGCCTTAATCGTCTAGTATGCCACGGTATCTAGCTTGGAACTCTTCCAACATACCGTCCCTTTACTGAGAGTAAAGACATTGCCTGTGACTGACATTCAGTCGTCCTTATCATCCTGGAACCTTTCCAGTGATTTTCCCCAGGATCAATTGATACCGTCTCACTACAACTAGCGAGAATCCTAACATCCATTTAGATCTATCTCATAGATCCAAAATTCAGGATTTAGGAGGTATCATTTTGATCCTATGTGGAGAATCATTGTGATAAGTGGAGATTGATCGAGCGTAGCATAGGAAACTCCTTCCCTATCAAGAGTATGTCATCCACGTACTCTACGAGGATCATCACCATACTCCCTACTACCTTTTTGTATATACAAGGTTCATCTACCATTTTGATGAAGTCAAACTCTTTGACTACCATATCAAAACAGATGTTCCAACTCCGCGATGCCTGCTTTATCCTATAAAGCATCTTGCACACGTTTCCGCTGCTCCCACTGTCTACGAAGCCCTCTGGCTGTGTACTTATAGACGCTCTCTTCCAAAACATCATTTAGAAAAGCAGTCATAACACCCAACCACCAGATATCGTAGTCATGGTATGTAGCCGTGGTAAGTAGGATCTGGATGGACTTAAGCATAGATCCTTAGAAAAGGTTTCATTATGATCCATATCTGGTCAATGATGCAAACCTTTAACAAGTCTAGCTTTGAAAGTCTTAACTTTTCCATGTACACCAAGTAATCTTCTCAAGATATACTTGCTCCTGATGGGGATTTAACCCTTCAGATATAGCAGCCAAAGTCCATACTTTGTTGGTGTTCAAGGATTCCATCTCAGATCACTAAGCATCCAGCCATTCTTACAGAGTCTCACTCCTGATGGCCAGCTCGAAACTAGTTGGGTCATCATCTCATGATGCAATCCTCGCTCCCACTGTCATAGAGTAACCGAAGTATCTCTCAGGTGGGTGAGGAACCTTACTAGATCGGCGGAGTGGCTGAGGTTCGTTGGCAACTATTGAATCCTTTGGTTTTATCAAATCATCTGCTGTAGTTTGTATAGCTGGAACCTTTCCAGTTATACATAACAGACCTTGCCTCGAGCTTGTCCGGATTATGCTTTTAGACATAGCCCGGACAACCCTAAATCTTAACCAACTTAAGATATGGGCTCTTCCCCTTCTATATCACATATGAAGCGGTAGGCAACTGATTTGATTGGAACCCAATTCAATTGGTATGCAACTTCTCAAGTGCATAACTCCCAAAAGGAAATAGGAAATACAGTAGTACTCATCATAGAGCACACCATATCACATAGGGTGATATTGCTCCTCCCCGATATACCATCGTTCTATGGTGTATACGGAGGAGTAATGCTGAGAGAGAATCTCATTCTCCTTTAGAAAAGTCCAGGAATTCCATGCTCAAGTATTCTCCTCCTTGATCACATCAAAGGACATAATACTTATACCCGTATTGGTTCTCTACTTTTAACTTATATTCTGTGAATATCTCAAAAGGTTCGGACTTGTGTTTCAACAGGAACATATGTCTGAATCTAAAGAGATTATCAGAGAATGTAATGAAATACAAAGAACCGGTCTTGGCATGTTTAGACAGGGGACCTTTCATACATCAACATGTATCATCCCAAGAGTTCACTAACTCTTTCTCTGTTTCCAATAAACAGAGCTATGGTCATCTTATATTTGTGACATGACTGGCAAGTTTCATAAGATGTAAATTCAAACTGATTTAAATATGCATCTAAAATGTAACTTCAGCCAGTCGAATCGCATTGATATGACCTAGTCTACAATGCCTCAAGAAGGATTCGTTCATTTCTGAACTCTTCCTCTTGTGTGTGTTCCGTATACTAAAGAACTGTAGTTTGATTTAGAACATCAACGCTTTTAGATAACGTGCCTGAACCGATCAACTTTTGATATAGGAAATGTTCAAAACATTATCCAACAATACAAAATTTTATCATTTCTTTGCTGTTAAAGAGACTGATATGATTTTGTATATCAGGTTCGGTATCTAATAACATTCGTTCAGAATCAATGTTTTGGTAATACAGGGTGACAGTGACCAACAGACTTGGCTGCAACACTTGCCCCGTTTTCTGTCTCATGAAACTTATCACCCGTTCTCAGTTCTCTACCTTTCTGTAGCCCTATGTAACAGATTACATATCTTGGATCCTGATCTGGTATCACATACCCAGGACGTAAAGGATACTGAGAAACAGTTCTCTGTAATGAACACACCCGAAGATGATGCATCAGCATGCACTCTCTTCGTTTGGGCGGCATGGGAATTCTGGTAATCCCCAATTTCCTGCTCTGTCTTATAAAAATTATAAGTTGGAGCGGGACAAACGTTCCCCAGCTCAGTATAACAAGCGGGTTCGGTCAAAAATCCGTATTATTATCTTGATTAAAGCGTGATATGGTCGCTACCTGGAGAGAGAGAGAAGAAAACACTCAGCGTGCGCTCTTGCAAGATCAGATTGGTTATTATTTTATCTAATCAGGATGGCTCCCACTGCTTTTTGTCAAATCTTCCTTCAAACCCTAAAAGGAAAGACTAGCCAGGATTAATTACACGTTACAGGTTCGCCAATCTTTCAGCCAGGCCAGTGTCGGTACTTTGAGGGAGGTCCCCCGTGCTTTCGCACGAACCTAATTAATGTAAACCTCGTTTTCCCAGAGGCGTAACCCCGTTGACACCTTTCTAGACACCTACTTGATCGGCTAATTGTAATGTGTAAAACTCTCCCAGGAGTAACAATTACTCGCAGCGGGTATCGGGATCCAACTATCTCATAGAAGGTATGCAATCTCATTGCAAATTTCAACACTTGAAATTCCCGATAATATTTTGCCCCTAGCGTCCTATGACCTTGACGGAGGTCAACAAACCATAGGCTACTAGTCAAGTTCAACCCGTCATTTCTTGATCGAATTAAACCCACCCGCACGACCCTTGACGGAGGTCAACAAGGCCGCACGACTACCCTAATCCAATCTGCATCATATGCATAAGCAGATAAATACTAATTAGCTACCGCACACTACGCCTTGACGGAGGTCAACAAACGTAGCACGAATACTAAGTAGGACTTATCTGAAATGACGGAGGGCTACGACAGGTTTTTCTGAAAACCTATTGCGTAATGAACTTGATATCGTTGTAGAATCAAATGATTTTAAAATGGAGTGTTTCTGAGGCTTTTCTAGTTTTGCTAAAGGGGTCACTCCCGGTGAAGGGATCGTCGGCCCTTTCCTCGTCGAATGAGGTGCGGGATGTATCATATATCATTGTGCAAAGCAAAAACTCTTAAAATCAATCAAAAGACAAACCGAGTGTGTAGCATCTGCCAGTTATTGCTAAAGGAGTCACTCCCGGTGAAGGGATCTCGGTCCTTTCCTCATCGAATAAGGTGCAGGATATATCACATATACCTCTGTGCAAAGCAAGAACTGTAGCTACCCCTTTTATTTTGAAATTCGATTCTACAACATCTTAGGTTTCTTTTTCTTTCATTAATCACATTAATGAAGTCCCATCATTTAAGTACCTAAACATCACAGATAAATACGACGTATACTTATGCCATCCGCATTCGCCTCGATGTCCCCTCGTGCACCGTTAGGTTAGGTAACTAACGGCAGAGCGGGGCAGGGCTAGCATGGGTGTAAAACATAAGTAACGCCTATATAATATATCATATATACTATATACAGTATCTATCAAAGAACATCACATGATCACATCACAGATATCGCAGCAGAAGTATCATATGAAATATTGGATATACTAGGACGTCCGTGTTTTCAATACTAGCCAGTATAAAACACGGATTCCACGGTCGTGATGAATAGCCAAACCCACACCCCTAGACCCCTACGAGAGCGGCAAGCAACCCTACCAATTCTAGAGTTAGGAGACCCGGACTCGACTCCTCGAGTTGGTCTCCCACTGGACTCCAGAACCCGGTTACTTGTGCTCCCCTCCTTGGGTCTATCCTAGTGCAGAAAAGTAAATAATATACAAAATGTGACATCTTCCGCAACCTGGAAGTGCCCCAATAAAAGAATATTACATACAAGTTTTTACATGAATGAAAATGAAAAACACTCATCTCACATAAAAACCCCCGGCTATTCAAACATGACGATCCAATATAACATATCTAGCAACACATAACATCACATGTCATCAACGTAAGTAAATATGCGCATCCCAATTGTCGTTGACATATAGCAACGAAACCGGCGATATCACATATTACACTTATGGTCACAGAAAAGAAAGTGTAAAACTACAACAGTTGGAATCCGCAACCTCCATAGACATCGCATGCCTAATCAAATGAATCACTTAGACATCGCATGCCTAAGAATTATAAACCCCGCATTTTAGTCTCAAAATCGAAAACACTTTTCAATATCAAGTCGGGCAATTCAACAAGATTCCCGACATCCTGATCGAATACTCGTCGCAAACTTCAGTAGGCGGCTGCACCCCCGATACCGTCGACGAAGTGCACCAAGGCGGAACACTGCTACCGAGAGCACCCGAACGGATGCTTTCGGCGACGGGGTTCTCCTATAGTCACTTGGTCGGGGCTATGGAGCGAGGCTGTCTATCAAGTTTACCCGGCGAGTATCCGCGTACGCTACGTGATTGCGACGGACTTTTGATCACATCAAAATTCCGTGGCAACCGATCAAGTGAGACTAAACCGCTAGATTTATAACATTCATATCAGTTATCTCATAACTACTTGTGAATTCCAAATGTTGTATCCCATTCCAGATAAACAGAAAATGTTAAACTTTCCGATCGAACAATCGAACACCCAAGTTTTCCCGATACAGTCCAACACATGAAATAAGTCTAAAAACATTCAGTTCGTGCCTCAGTACCAACGGTCCAGCCCTAGAAGGGTCAAGCCAACGCCTCACATGTGGCACGCCGTACTGCCCCAAACCCTAAGGTTCAAAGGGCAGTTCAAGACGGTCACATAATCGAGTTAAGGTTTGTTGTCTTCGAGAGGGACCATCGCGTTACTTGCACTACTTAGAACGTCGTTAAACTACGGAAAGATCCAACACTTGGAAATTTCCCGACAGGGGAAAAGGTGGGTATTTATATCCGGTCGAACTTTTTAACATATTCAAAAATTATCCGAAAGCCACATAGACAAAATTAGATAATCCGATCGAATCTACGAACTCCCAATACACCCCTGAAAATTCAACTCTTGAATAAATTTTAAAAATTCCCATAAAATACAGCACATCCAGAAACGAATTACTGTGCAAAGCAAGTGCATTGATTCAGCACTTTTGCCGCGTAACCGCCGCACAAGCCAGGGTGGGGCCGCGGTTCCGCTGCTCTTCTGTCGAATCAATGTCACGTGCTTCACAGTAATTCATAATAATCCCTGCTGAATTTTTTAAGAATTTTTAATTTGGAAAAAACCACTTTTTCAGAAAAAGTCCAGAGAGGGTGAAAAATTGGGGTTTCGGGTTCGTTCGGGTTTCAAACTTCGTCTACGCATCGCCTAAGGCTCTAGCTAGGCTCTGATACCACTGTAGGGTTCTAGGCACTCTAATGAGGTCTCACAAGGCATCAACCATGCCAATTTAACAATTTACATGTGCCGAGAAACCCTAATACGGATCGTTAACTAGAATTTTAGGCGAAAAGAGAAGCTAGTAAACAACTTAACTAAAAGAACGGAAATACAACCTTTGTAGATCCGGTGCTCCACCACCATAGCTCCGCGATGAAGTCCCCTTGCTGTCCAAATCGAATCCCGGGCTTTAGCGTCGGCTTCATCGGAGAAATGGGCGGGCTAGGTCATCGACAACGATGCCGAAGATGATCTACGTCGAGGCATCACAAGATCAAGCTCCCACTTCACCAAGTCATGAAACTTATGAAGAAAACACCCTATACTACTTGGCAAGAGGTAGAGGATGAAGAAATAGGAGGTGGGTTCACTTTAGAATTGGATTTCTCACTTGATTTCTTCACTTGCCATTGATGGAGGCAAGCTTCTTCTTCTTGTAAAGAAGAAGAAGAAGAAGATAATATTATGATAAGAATAATGAAAATAGAAAAGAAAATCAATTCTTATCATAAGCAAACCATGGTTAGGTGTAGAGAATGAACTAGGGTTAGTGAATGGTTAGGTTTATGACATTAAGACAAAATGGTCACTTTGGTCAAACCTTCATGAAGCTTCAACAAGCTTCATCTTTGAAAACAACCATTTTCTCTTATTCTTTTGTCAAAACTAAATAAATAAATGCATAAATGGATCAAATGAAACCCTAACCATCAACTAACCATGGTTTAATCATACACTTAACCAAGTTAGCATGTATCATCAAACATGATACAATCTAGTGTACAAAAGTATATCACATATACAATGTGCACATCAAGTGAGAAAATCCTTTTAAAGTGAACCAATACTAGTTAATGCAAAGTAATATATCAAATATATAATTATGCATTAAATCATTAAATCAACACTTGATTCAATGATCCGGTCATGTCGCACACAACCGACTAGTATACAATGTATCGATTTATCGAATCAATCCTTGATTCGATAACTAGGTTATATCGCATACAACCAATCGACACATTCATCGCGAGAATAGAATACGGTATCACATACACGCATTATTCTCGGTCCCGCACATATCTCATATGCGCTCCTATTTCGTTTCGCTTGAGCCAGGAAACCTCTGTGTAGGACTCTAAAGACTCGTCAATACGCCGGCAGCAGGTGATGATCATATCAAACACCCACAACCCACAAGAGGTCTGCTAAACGTAACGGCCACCCGGGTATTGAGCGATCAGAAGATCGACGAGCAAGCCCGCTCACTCTCCTGTGAATCCAACCAGTAACACTTACCGTACAGTCCGGTCTCGTCGTCTGATATGTCGCATATCTCGCCTAGGGGTGGTAAACGTCAGACCCCAATAGCTCGATAAGTCGTGTCGATATGAGGTCTATAACAGTTCGAGAAACTACTGGTAACACTTACCAGTAAATCTCAGCAACCATGGCCAGGGATTTCCGGTTATAGCCAATCGAACACAGCGCAACATCAACTCCCTATACCGGGAGAGACGAATCCCCTCCTATCGCTCATTGCCTCCATGTGATTCGGGACTGTACCCAAAACCCACCGTTTTGCATGCCCTCTTGGACGTGGTAAGGTGGAAATCAAAGCACAGTGGGAACCACATAAGACTCTATGACGATCTCGGGTCAACAGACTACTCTGTACCAGTGTCACCAGAGAACTGCCATCTGACGTAAGGTATAATACCATCTGGGAGTTCTCGGCGAGTCCGTCCAGTGTACCCAGTCTCTACTGAGCACCCGTATATCATCTCTGATGTCAAACACCAATGGATATGGGATCATCCATCGCCCATCTGTATGGGTCGAGAAGGTATACGCTAGTCTACTCTGGTATATCGATGCCCCGTCTCGATACACCCGCGACTAGGGACTTTGAAGGATGTACTTATGGACTACCATGTCCCCACTAGTATGATCTGCATCATAGTCTAGGTAGTCAAGTACACATCCTAAGGGCTTTACCAACATGTAACAGAGAGACAATCAATGTACACGTTAAGGTAAAGAGTAACCAGATAGCATACTATCATGTCGAGCAAGAAAGTCCTCCCTATATATGTCCCAGCATCCACTACAATATACATCCAATGTACAGTAATGGCCTCTAGGGCTTACATATAACTAACAGTATGTTCCGCGGCATACTCACGACACGGTACTCCGTCAAAGCGACCTTAGGACTTATTGATTTAAATTCCATTTGAGTATATACATTCTTGCGATTCGATTTCTGCATCCTTATCGAATCCTATTTTCCTTTCAGCCATTATGACGCCAAAGACTACGAGGGCGCAGAGAGCGGCCGCGAGGGCCGAGATTCGAGTTGATTCGTCTGAGATGAGGACTGATCCGAGCAGTACACCGGTTGTACACGAGCAGGCTGTTCCTCCCGTGACAACTCAGATCGCCACGCTAGGGGCTGGTATGCAGGAGATGCGCCAGACGGTGGGATCCAGCATGCAGGAGATGCGCCAGATGATAGGATCGCTAGTTGAGACACTTCGAGCGCAGCGACCAGAGGTAGCTCCACCCGTTACAGAGACCGCGATGGTACCTACCGCACAGCCAGTTGCTCCTGCAGCTACGGAGGTGATTACAGTATTGCTATCAGAGTTCATGAGGCTGAAGCCTCCGGTCTTCACAGGCACCGATGCAGCCGAGGACCCACAGTCCTTCATTGATAGGATGGCTCGGATATGTCGTTCCCTCAGATGCGCAGATGCGAGATGGGTTGAGTTCGCGAGCTTTCTCCTAGAAGGTCTTGCGTAGAAATGGTGCGAATCAGTCGAGAAGGGCAGAGCAGCAGGTCTTCCTCCTATGACCTGGACAGAGTTCGTGGCGCTATTCCTTGCCCGCTTTCTTCCTCTGAGTGTCAGAGATGCTAGAGCACGCAGGTTCGAGTCCTTACGCCAGACTCCGGAGATCTCAGTGGCAGAGTATGATGTGCTGTTCACAGAGCTATCTATTTATGCGCCGTATCTAGTGGCAACTGGGGAGTTACGAGTCAAGAGATTTGTTCGAGGCTTGGTTACACCACTGTTCCTTGCGATCAGCGCGCAGCACTACGAGACATATGCAGTAGCGGTAGATGCAGCTCTATTAGTCGAGGAGCGCCTTGCTGAGACTTCGGTAGTTCCAGAGCCGAAGAGAATTCATACTGGTATATCAGCACGGAGACAGACATTCATACGCCACGACAGGTATCGTTCAGGAACGAGGAGTGGCAGAGATTCGGGATGAGGCCAGATGTTTAGTTCGTATCCACGGGAGACAGCAGTCGTCGCGAGGTTGCTATAGATGCGGCAGTTTACTTCACCTCGTCAGAGATTGTCCTGAGATTCACCGGAGGGAGACATCAGCACCGCACGTCACCTTACCACCTTCACCACCCCAGAGGGCGTTGCCTGTTGTTCCTACTGTTACTCCGCGTCAGACTCATACACAGAGAGGTCGTGGGCATGCAGGAGTTGCTCAGAGGGGACGGGATGACTGAGGCAGAGGACAGTCAGTCACAAGTGGAGGGCAGGCACGAGTTTTTGCTTTGATGCATCAGGACGCGCAGGCCCACGTATTGTTCGATCCCGGATCCACGCATTCGTACGTATCTACACACTTTGTGCCGAGTTTGGGTAGAGAGTCCGGTTTGCTTGATCAGCCGCTTGTTGTGACTACTTCTGTGGGAGAGTCGTTTGTTGCTAGGCACGTGTTCCGATCCTGTACCGTCTGTATTGGCGAGAGAGAGTTGCCTGTCGATTTGATCCTTCTTAAGATGTTGGACTTCGACGTTCTTTTGGGCATGGATTGGTTAGCCACGTGCTATGCTTCTGTGGACTACCGTGAGAAGACAGTTAGATTTTGTTTTCCCGGCGAGTCGGTTTTTGTTGTGTTGGGGGACCGTGGTGCCGCCCCACACTATGTGATTTCTTCTTTTCGCCCTGGACAGCTTTTGAGGAAGGGATGTCAGGGATTTCTCGCATATGTTTGTGATACTAGAGCTACAGAGGTTCCACTGGATCAGGTTCCGGTTGTTAGCGAGTTCCCTGATGTGTTCCCTGACGAGCTTCCTGGGCTACCGTCCGAGCGCGACATTTCTTTCTGTATTGATTTGGTTCCTGGCGTAGGGCCTATTTCTGTACCGCCTTATCGGATGGCCCCGGCAGAACTTCGAGAATTGAAGGGTCAGTTGCAAGATTTGCTGGACAAGGGACTTATTCGACCCAGTGTTTCTCCTTGGGGTGCTCCAGTCTTGTTTGTTAAGAAGAAGGACGGCAGTTTGCGTCTGTGTATCGACTATCGCCAGCTGAACAGGGTTACAGTGCGGAACAGATATCCTTTGCTGCGTATCGACGATTTGTTCGACCAGCTTCAGGGGGCAGGATACTTTTCGAGGATCGATTTGCGATTAGGCTATCATCAGCTGCGGGTTCGACAGGAGGATATTCCTAGGACAGCTTTCCGCACGCGGTACGGCCATTACGAGTTTTTGGTGATGTCGTTCGGGCTCACCAATGCGCCAGAAGCATTCATGGATTTGATGAATCGTATTTTCCGGCCGTATCTTGATCTGTTCATCATTGTATTCATTGATGATATTCTGGTGCATTCTCGGAGTAGAGAGGAGCACGAGCAGCACCTGTGGATTACACTGCAGACCTTGAGAGAGCATCAGCTTTTCGCTAAATTCTCCAAGTGTGCTTTCTGGCTGGACAGCGTAGACTTCTTGGGGCACGTGATTTCACGAGACGGTATATGTGTAGACCCGAG